>CM058236.1:38113183-38450549 GCA_030180135.1 Orychophragmus violaceus
AGCAAAGTTACTTGCATCACACATAAACTCAAAAGGTAAATCCCAATCTGGTGGCTGGACTATTGGAGCACTTACTAAAGCCTGCTTGATCTGTTCAAATGCAGTCTTACAGTCTGCATTGAACTCAAATTTGGTATCCTTACACAGCAAGGCAGTTAGAGGCCTAGCAATCTTACTGAAGTCTTTGATAAATCGTCTATAGAAACCAACATGTCCAAGAAAGCTTCTTATAGCCTTAACAGAATCAGGTGCCTGAAGGTTGGTCATTACCTCAATCTTAGCGCGATCCACTTCGATCCCTGCTTCAGACACTTTATGTCCAAGAACAATACCATCTTTGACCATGAAATGGCATTTTTCCCAGTTAAGGACCAAGTGCTTCTCTTCGCATCTAGTCAGCACCTTGCACAAATTATCTAGACATTCATTATAAGATGATACATAGACTGAGAAGTCATCCATGAATACCTCCATAAAGTCCTCAATCATATCAGTGAATATGGACATCATGCATCTCTGAAAAGTGGCAGGAGCATTACAGAGTCCAAAAGGCATCCTACGGTAAGAAAATGTGCCATATAGACAAGTGAAAGTAGTCTTTCCCTGATCTTATGGGTGGATAGGAATCTGAAAGAAACCTGAGTATCCATCGAGGAAGCAGTAGTAAGGATGATTGGCTAACCTCTCCAGCATATGGTCAATGAAAGGTAAGGGAAAGTGATCCTTTCTAGTTGCAGCATTCAGTTTCCTGTAATTTATGCACATCCTGTGTCCCGTCACAGTCCTAGTAGGTATCAGCTCATTCTTCTCATTCTTCACAACTGTAACTCCACCTTTCTTAGGCACTACATGGACTGGACTTACCCAATCACTGTCTGAAATAGGATAGATGATCCCAGCATCCAGGAGTTTCATAATCTCTTTCTTAACCACTTCTTGTAGATTAGGATTAAGCCTTCTCTGATGCTCAACAGATCTCTTAGACTCATCATCAAGGTGTATCCGATGCATGCACAGCTCTGGTGAGATACCTGAAATGTCATCAAGAGAATAGCCAAGAGCTTTGCGATGCTTGCGCAGCTTGCTTAGCAGTAAAGTGAGCTCTGCGTTGTTTAAACTAGCGTTAACTATCACTGGATAAGTTGAATTCGGTCCAAGAAACGCGTACCTTAGCCCGGATGGAAGTTGTTTCAATTTTATTTTCGGAGCCTTTTCCTCTGCCCAGTCTGCGTCGCCTTGCAACAACCGATGCTTGGTGAGTGTCGATCGTTGCATCGTCGCGTCAGATACTTCCACCTGCATTGCAACTTCAACAGAATCCATCAGTCTTGTATAGCACATTGCTGGCTCGTCCTGCAGGTACTCCAACTCCATTATAGAGCTCAGTAAAGTTCTTTCTAGTGGATCTTCAGCATGTGACTGGTGAAAGTACTCTGCAGCTAATTCACCAAGTGTGTCCACATAGAAAGTCTGTCCGTCGATGGTTGGTCTCTTTACCAGCTTGTTCATATCAAAACTCATCTTCAGATCACCCACATTCAGAACTATTTTACCTCTCTGACAGTCAATCATCGCACCAGCTGTAGCTAAGAAAGATCTGCCCAAAATTAGGGGATCCTTTGGTTCCTGTCCATACTGCAGAACCACGAAGTCAGTGGGAATCGCACATTGGCCAATCATTATAGGCACATCCTCCAATACTCCTTCGGGAATCCTGATCGTTCTGTCTGCTAGAACCAGTGATATCCTAGTGGGTCTGAAATCAGTCATACCGAGCCTCTTAGCAACCGAGAGAGGCATAAGATTCACACTGGAACCAAGATCACTAGGGATCTTTCGAATCTCTCCCTGTAGATAGTACAATCTAATACAAAGCTCCCAGGATCTTTTAACTTCTCAGGAGTTCTGCCTTGAATTACTGCACTGCATACCTCACTGATCATCATCACACTTTCTTCATCAGTCCATTTTCCAGCAATCATATCTTTAAGGCATCTCCTCATCATAGGGCGAGGTATCCATGGAGTCAAGCAAAGGTACTTCAACTTTCACCTTTTTTATGAACTCTTTGCATTTGGCATACTGCCTCTCGTTCTTAGCCTTCCTGGGATTCTTGGGATAGGGTATTTTAGGCTTGTAAACTCTTTCGGTCGACTGTTTCGATTTCTCTGGTTTTGAATCCTCAGCAGTCGCCTTGCATCGACCGTCACTGGAATTGTGTCGATCGTTGCTGGGCGACTTCGCGACGATAGTTTCTACGTTATCGCTTTGCGTCGACCGTTGCTTGGGTGCATCGACCGATGCATCGCGAATGTCACGAATTTCATCTTCCAAATCTTCAATCTCCGCGAGTTCCTCAACGCTCAGCTGCCTGTTTTGTTTAGGTAACAGTTCCTTACCACTTCTCAAAGTCACTGCATTGCATTGGTACTTGGGATTAGCGTCTGTTCTTCCTGGAAGATATCCATTTTCTCTCTGAGCATGTCCAGCAGTTCTTGCAACCTTAGCATCAAGCTCCTTCATATGTGTGCTCAGGTATTCAAACTTCCCATCTAGCTCCTTATAGACTGTATCTATTCTCTTGTGTATGTCTGCGGCACTCTTAGCATGTCCCTCCATCAGCTGGTTCATCATCGTCTCCATCTTAATCTCAAAAGCAGTGGGTGCAGGAGGTGTCTGATAAGATGAAGATCCGTAGGTTCTCTGAGCACTTTGTCCATAAGGCTTCTGAAAATTACTGGTCTATCCAAAGCTTGAAGAGTTCTGATTGCCTGTGAAGGCACCCTTCTGTCCTCCACCGGAAAATCTGTTCCCAGATTGATATCCAAATCTGTTTCCTTGGAAACCAGATCCTCCGATGTAATTCACATCTTCTTCCTGAGTGTCCTCCTCAGTCTGAATTACTTCTACTTCTTGAGCGAAATGGACAGCTTTTCTTACCTGCTAGGAGATTGCAAACTGTGTCTAGCCTAGATCTAATATCAGCTATGTCAGAATTCTCTACACTTCCACCAGATTTCTTCCTCCTCTCATCCATAGTCTTGCAGCTGTTGCTGCCTATTAGATTCTCAATCAACTGCTTAGCCTGGCGTAGGGAGTCCCTGGTGTTGAAGTTAGCATTACTGGAATTGTCCAGTGCAGACTGATATGGAAGATCTATGCCTCTGAAGAAAATGCCAATCAACTGAACTTCAGTGAATCCATGGTGTGGGGCAGTCACGCTGATACTGCTTAAATCTCATCCAGGCAGTCTTTAAAGGCTCCACAGCTCCTTGAGAAAAGGTGAGTACTGTCCTGTCTGGACTGGTCTGAGCGCGCATCATCATTAGAAGTGAACGCAGGAACTCACTCTTTAAAGCTGCCCAAGTAGTGTACTTGAGCAGGGTGCCAGCTGCTTTAGCCATGCACTAGCGTCTCCAGCAAGACTGTGCGGAAAGAGCTTAAGGAACAGATAGTCCGGGCAGACTCCATCATACTTCATGCCAGTGACTACGTCCTCAAACGAATCAATGTGGTCCATATGCTGCTCCGTTGGGTAACCATGAAATGCATTCTGTCTCATCAGCGAGTAGTAGATGGTTTTGATTTCAAAATCGTTCCTCTCAAAAGCAGGAAGCACTAAAGCTGACCGGTTTCTATGAAACTCATCCGGTCTGTTGTAGTCAGCTAAAGTCCTCTCATGGACAACCATCTGTCTACCTTGGGCCTGTCCTTGACCCTGGTTCTGCTCCTGTTGCTGTTGCTCAGGAGGATCAGGGATGACATTCCCTTCAGCATCAACCCTTTGCCACGCAGCATTGTATGGGTTGTTATCTCGGTCCCTCAGGGTACCTTCAGCATCACGTACCAGAATCAAACGCTCTCGTACCATCCTTTCTCTTCTTTCTCTTCTGTTGGTTCTCTCTAGACGTCCAAGTTCTTCAAGATCGAGATTAACTAGGTCCAAGTTCGGATTACTTCTAATTTTCTGCGTCTGCATAAACTGTCTGTAATACGTCCGAGCAACGACCGATGCTATCAGTGCAACGATCGATTCAATCTTAGAATCGCCTAGTGACGATCGACGCAAGGGATGCAACGATCGACGCAAGGCGAATGTCGTACCTGCGACAGAAAGAAACAGAAAGAAAAGAAAAGTTAGCAGATTATAAAAATAAAAACGAAAAACAAAAATAAAAAGAAAAGTTTCTAGTAAAAACCCTAAGTTCGGTCCTATCGAAGACTCAAAGAGTCCCCGGCAACGGCGCCAAAAACTTGATAGGTTCTAAGTTTTACCCTATTCTAAACTGCAAGTGCACAGTATCGTCAAAGTAGTATATAGGGTTATCGAATCCACAGGGACACTTGGTCTCAATAGAATCAGAAACGTAGAGATTAATACTAGAAATAAAGCAAGTGGTGAATGAATTAAAAGCAAGGCAAGAAAGTAAACAGTAGCAAGTTGGTTGTGAAAGAAATAAACTAAAAGCGTCAAGCCTAGGGTGTTCTCAGGAAATCAGACAAGCAGACAAGTTAATCAGTCAGGATCAAATTAAACTCAGTTCTAGAACTTAAATCACGGAAATAGAATTAACCAAATCTCTTTGCGAAAACTCTCTAAATCTAAGTGCAGTAACCCAAATCTCTTTGCAATTACTAACAGATTAAACTAGCATTAAGTTCAAGTTCGATATGTTCACAATTAAACTAAACCAAATCTCTTTGCGAATAATTTAATTGCTCAACCTAAATAGTTCAGATTCTAAAACACACTCTCGTGTCGAATTTAGCAACCTAAGATCTAGATTCTAATTGATCAGGTTAGAACTAGCTTTAAGCACAATTTAGTTTGAAGAACATTCTAATCATATGAATCCTTAACTGAATTAAACAAGTCTAGCAAGTCATCAAACCCTAATGAGAAACCCTAAGCTTAACTATGGATATACTCAGACATGATTGATGAAAACATAATCATAGAAATAATAGATTGCATATAAGAAATTAAATAGATAAAGGGGTTCGAAATCTTCTCCAAAATAACTGAAGTACAAGATTAGATCAGCCCCGAAAGCTCTAAAAATCTCTTAGCTCTAAGTATGAAAGCGTAAGTAAATTAAACACCAAAATCCTCTATATATAAGCCTAATCTCGGCTGGGGCTTCTGTGTAAATACTGGAACTATTCTGGGCCTCTTTGCAAATCTTCATAACTTGTTTAACCGACGCGTACGGCCCATCTCGCTAGTGTGTCGACCGATGCACAAGGTGTGTCGGTCGATGCTTTATCAATAAATCAGACAGTGAGTTAAGCTCTCGGCCAAAACGTCCCAAAAGTCCCAAAATGCTCCAAATATCTCTAATTAGCTCCAAACCTGATTAAACCTGTAAAAGACTCTAAACGAACACAAAAGACACTAAAAACACATCTATATCATGGTATAAAATGGGTAAAAACCATGATATATCAATGTTCGCCACGCTCTCTCTCTCTCACTTCTATGTTATTCTTCTCATCTCTTCTCATGTTCTCCTTGCCACCTATGTTCTTCTTCTTCCTCTTCTCTTCTCCTTTCCTCTCCTTCTTCTTAGCTGACTTCTCTCTCTCTCTCTCTCTCTCTCTCTCTCTCTCTCTCTCTCTCTCTCTCTCTCTCTCTCTCTCTCTCTCTCTCTCTCTCTCTCTCTCTCTCTCTCTCTCTCTTCTATGTTCTTCTTCTATATTCATTCTCTTCTTATCTTACCCTATATATATTAGTTAATTATTTTTCCAACTACCGATATGAGACTTACTTTTCATTAAAATCTCATTAAGGGTATGCTGGTAATTAACCTCGTGAGAATGAATCTGGTGCATTATCACTTCTCAATTATATACTTAGATAGACTTCTTCTTCTTCTTCTGCTTCTTTTTTCTATATTAAGTTTTTTGGGATTCCAACTTAAGAGAGGATCGACCTTTTGTTCTTTCGAATTCAATGTAGAACTAACTTAGTCTTTTCTCTTTCGAGTCTCGGGATTGGCTCACCTCCGCCGTCGCAGCCTGGTCTTCCGCCATCGAGGTAACCTCCTTCATTCTCTCTCTCTCTCTCTCTCTCTCTCTCTCTCTCTCTCTCTCTCTCTCTCTCTCTCTCTCTCTCTCTCTCTCTCTCTCTCTCTCTCTCTCTCTCTCTCTCTCTCTCTCTCTCTCTCTCTCTCTCTCTCTCTCTCTCTCTCTCTCTCGCTCCATCTTCTTCTTCCTTTCTCCTACCATGTTCGCCACGCTCTCTCTCTCTTCTATGTTCTTCTTCTATATTCATTCTCTTCTTATCTTACCCTATATATATTAGTTAATTATTTATCCAACTACCGATGTGGGACTTACTTTTCATTAAAATTTCATTAAGAGTATGCTGGTAATTAACCTCGTGAGAATGAATCTGGTGCATTCTTACTTCTCAATTATATAATTAGATTCTATTAGGGACATAACTCTCACATGGGTAGTTGGAAGGGATCAATTGTAATATATAAGGTATGAGCCACTCCACTTATCACCAATTTGTTTTAGGTTGGAATCCCATACAACTTAATAGATTTGATCACTTGTCGAATGATATTCTGATGGTGAGTCTTAGGAGAGTAAGAAGATTTTGAAGGAAGAGCTCCCATGTAAGCAATATACACATGCGAATGAATTAGGCTACTTATACAAAGAGAAGATCTTATATAGTTATTATGATTAATTGCTTGCCTTTCTTTCATCCTTGATAGCTGTAGGAATCTGATAAAAGCTCATGAGAATAACCAAGGAAAGACAGATGATCAAGCTATGAGAAGCCATTAGGTTTTTGATTTTTATTAACGGTAAAATTGTCAATATCATTTTATCACTAATTAATTCATAATATCTTGTAATATCTTCTATTTTTTTTTCTCACAATCAAATCTCACAAAAATATTTTTCAATTTTTTTTTATAGAAAATATTGACTAAATTCATAATTATTTATTAAAATATTATTATGAATTAATATTAACAAAATTTAAATTTATAAAAATAAAAATTCATGTTTTTTCGGTATTTAAAAAAAAAAAACAAAATGTCTAAACTTTAATGAATATGTTTTAAAATCAAAACCAAATCAAATATAATAAAATTTTAATATAATAAAATTGATAAAATTATAAAATTTTATTTTTAAAAATATAAAGTTTTAAATAAAAAATTATGTGTGCTTAGTTTTGATTTTTTTATTTTCCAGTAAAATAGACTATATGATACAATCTCACATAATAACCCAAATATAAAGGTTAATTTTACAATAAAAAATTATATAGTATAATTCGGAAAAATAATTTTGATTCAAATAATAAAATTTAAATCTTAATTATAAATTTATAGATAAAACCCAATTGACTAAAATATAAACTTTGAATATCTCCAAAAAAAAAAAACAATGAAGTCCAAAGCAAAAAAAAAAAATCTAAACTATAATATTTTAAATTTTAAAATCAAAACTAAACTAAATATAATAAAAATTTAATACTAAAATCGTAATTGTAATCGAAACCAAAAGAGAAAAACCAAATACATCCAAAAGTAAAAAGAAAATTCAAAACAAATCTTTACACTATAACATTTAAAAAAATATGCACAAATAAAATGTATATTTTATTGTTTAGATTTATAATTAAAAATACATGCGCTCAGCGCGGGACAAACACTAGTTTAAACTAGTTATCATCACCCCGCGCACGCGCGGGGTTGTGTGTGTTGGAAGATGAAGTAACACAAATACAATGTACCAAAAACATAAATGGAAGACGAATGTCCTAAAACCGTTGGGAATCAATCTTCCGGAAGTGAGGTTAAGAGAGCTTTAACATCTTAATAAAGCTATCTTCTTTTTATTCAAGTCTTGTACTCGTGAACGTGAAACCCTTTAGTTGATGACAATTTATTTCTTTTAATCACTGAACAACCACATGAAATTAATCACTTTTCGTAAGATTTGGTATAAAATCTCTACTTATCACAATTTAAGAGTACAATAAGGCAATGTATCTCCCTTTCTCACCAGGCAAGCTCAAAGGGTCTAGAGTCCCGTCAGGCCTCGTGTCCAGAAGAGTAAAGCATTGTTATTCTTTGGAAAAACAGATAGTCTTGGTTTACCACATTGTGAGAGCTCGTTCCACAATGTTTCCTTTGGCTGCTGGGAAAACTGTTTCGTGGCCTTCGTCAACGTCCGAGCTAATTAGTACAGTCAAAGAAAGAAGGTTTACTAACACATTTGATCATCATGGGAAATATGTTGTGAAGATTTTATGGTTTTCATACTGGTACATAAGGACCGTAGCAATTCGATGCCCTCCCCTTTTGACGTTGAACTTGTCTGTGCTCATATTTCCGCCCAATTTTATAATGGAGAACTTGAAGACCTTCTCCATGTTCTACAATAACATCACGATTAACTCCACAGAGGCAGGCTAGAGTAACAACGCCTGATGATCTGGCAATATTATTATGCACATAAAATGGGAGAACTCACGTAATATCCGCGCGGAACATCCTTTTCCACAGATATGGAAGTTTCGTAAGGTATTGTTCACTCCAGATTCATGGTCATAAGAGCATTCGCCTTCCGGGCACAAATAGTCTAAATTCATGAGATTCAACACTTCCCTTACGACATCTATAGAAATTTCAACAGTTAATTAAGCATGAGAGAAAAGAGTGAGCAGAAAAACGTAAATGGAAATATGAAGATGATATTTACCTTCTTGAAAGATGAGGTGACACTAAAACCTGCATAAACCTGATAAATGAAATGGCACTAAAAGCTGGAGGACACATTCTGAGTGACATGTTCGTGGTTAGATGTATTTGCCAGGAGATGCTCATTTCCAAGTTTTTGCTCATCCAAGCCATAAGAGCTGCACAAAATTGAACCGAAAACAGGTTTTGAGTACGACGATGGCAAACCAAAGAAAATATGTTCACATGGATTTTCATTTTAGCCAACATAGAAAAAAACAGATTCCTAAATCCTAGCACAATAGATGTGACTTCAATTTAAATGGTAGACATGAGATTTCTGAGGAAGCTAACCTGCCCACCTGATTGTTAATCCAGTTCAACAAAAGATCAGCAGTGCAACATTCATCGATCACACTTATCTTACTTTTCTCTTTTAGGTTCCTTGCTGCCACCAACGTACTTTCCGGGAATGCCCCAAAAGAGCATTGGATAATGGTTGATGGAGAAATTGTCACAGAGCTTGACGTTCATCTGCGCTGCCATAAAATTCATAAAGAACAATTAGAATAAAAGTGTACACAACCCAGTCAGATTTAGTTTTCAATCAACAATCTATGACTCACACGATCCACATGAAGAAATAAGAGAAAATATGTGCTTGATCATCTGGTATCCTTGTCTGCAGCAGATTCAGTAACCCCAACCGTGGATCCAAACCAAGGACTGGACGAAGATGTCGAACCTGATTCATTAATGCTGACCAGCCTCTCTAGAAGACACATCTACCTTGAACTTACCTAGCGCTTTATTATTTGGATAAGCTAGAGTAGAAGGTGAATATGAATTTGTATCGAATTTTTTCTTCTTCTCATAGACTTGAGGACAAACCGTGGCGCCAATGGTTTTAATCTATAAAACCCACTAAGATCATCAGTAGAACACCTGCAAGTCACAGATTTGGCATCAGAGGCCATAGTCTTGCAAGTATTTATTCCTATCGAGCAAGGAGAATCTTCCTCATAGTCATCTTGTAGAAGATTTCTGAGAAATTACATTTGTGTTGGCACATGATAGATCCAACTTGTCATCATCGCCATTAATGGAGGATTCAATCAGCCGCTTAGGAAGTTTGGAGACAAGTAGCTTAGGGTTTAGCAAGACTCTCTTGTCCTCTAGAAGTTTCCCCTCTGCAAAATTCACAAGCGTCAAGAAAGGAAAACACAAAGGTAGTTTCTCACCAAAATATATATTTTCCTAATTATCTGTTTATCCAAATACATAGCATAGATTCACAAACATCAAAGAGAGAACAATTTAAAATTTGTGTTACCTTTGGTTGTCTCCACATGGCAAGAAAAGCCTAGTTAAAAAAAAAAAAAAGGCAAGAAAAGTTAGATAGAGAATCGTGGTCGTGGAGGCAACTTTTATGGTCATCCGAGGGCAAGAAGGAGACGTATAAAGTATAATCCCCCAGATAGAATATTCGTGTGCGGAATTGGAAGCAGTGAGAGTTAAAGAAGATGAATCGAGGGCGAAAGGTCGATGGGAAGGCGAAAGAGTGGAATCAATTACGTTAAGACACTGCTTCATATCCTCTCTCTCTCTCTGTGGCTATGGAGTTGATCTTCGCAAATGGAATGAAACGTTACTTATACAGTTATACTTAACCTTCCTTATACCATATAGTGGGCTTCTGTATAAGACTATCGCCGAAGCCCATTATTGATAGATGATAAGAGGAGAAAAAACTTTTACACGGCTGAATTGATAAAGAGAAAGTGATTTATTTGCCACGTAGATTACATTACTTGGCTGACGTGGATGACTGTGGTGGGAGAGAAATTCTCTCCCATTATATATATGATATTGATAAGAGTTCTCTACTGGTGAAGTTGCTAATGCATGGACAAACACTAGTTTTGATCAAAAAAAAAAGAAGGGAATTTTTCTTGACTTTTTTCTCTCACTTTTTTTGGCAATGCATTTATGTTGTAGAGATTTATGCGTTACATATGAGAATTATTTATTTTTCATTTTATGGAGATGCATTTTTTTAGGGTAATTTTAACTAATATATATATTTTTTAAACTAGTATACACAATTAACTTTTTGATCTAAAAATAATTTTAAACATAAAATTAGCATGTAATGGACTACATCATACATTTGAAAACTTGTTTCTCATTTTTTCGGAGGAAAACATGCATGGACTACATCCTACATTTGATATAGACTGAAGGATTCTGATAGAGTTTACAAATCCCTAACTTCTTTTATTTTTATTGATCTCAGTAACCAGAATAAAAGATGAAGAACATATATTAACATTATGAACTCTAATTGATCTCTAGGTGTGCACCTATTAGATATCAATTAGCCCCTGCGATCTCATGGCAATCATATTCCACACATTCATAATGTCTGATCTAAAACCTTTTATACTTGTCTTCTTCACCCGCTACTTCCCGAGACTCTTATCATTAATCCGCGTTAGAAGTCAGCAGCTCAGCCACCTCATTTGATTTCTTCTTATGTTGGTGCTAGTAAGATAGATGATATCTATCAATACTTCTCCCAAGAAAAACAAGCTTGCCCTCGAGCTTGAAAAGAAAGAAATGGCTTGTGCGTATGGAATGAACAAAGATCAAACCTATCAATACTTCAGACTTTCTCATCTCATCTCTTATGTTGAACGTCAATACTGCAACCTTCCAATACTTCACTCTTAGCATCTGAATTCTCCTTTTGTATCTCTTTATACTTGAACATCCAAGTTTTTCTCATTTTCTCAATTCATTGTACTTGTACTTGTAATAGACTTCTCTATACATGAATCAATAAAACCTCTATTTCTGTATGTAACTGATGATTCAACACCGTAGAAACTTTCTTTTGAAACAACAAATTCCCTTTGTCTAGTTGACAACATTCTCTATTTGAGTGGTCTTGTGTAAGCTGTTGAAAGGTTTGTAACAAGCACTGACCAATCAATTCTGATTTCTCCTTTTGTTCTCTATCATATCTCCAAACCATCACCTCCAATAGAAGCAAACATGCAAGTACTCTCTTGTATGCTTCCTCCCATGAAAACAGGCTTGACCTCAAGCTTGGTATGAAGAAACTGATTAGAGAACTCCTATGAGAAGAACCATGTTGCTGCAATTCTGATTTTCCAATCAGATGTGAAGATGAAAATGTCATAAGCAAAATTTACTCGTGACTGATCCATAGTTTCGTTCAAGCAAAACCACTGCCACTTCACTTTACTACGTTTTTGGTCTTCACCCTCTCTTTAAATTTCCACTTGTGCTTCACTTGGAACTCTCCATCACCAATTTTAAACAGTTCATCTCATGAAAAGTCTGTCCCAGCCGCATTTTCCACCTCTCATTTTCTTGTCTATCAAGGACAACACGGGAAGGAAGTTGGACGTCACAGTGGATTATATGGATTTTTTGTGGCTGAAACAACAGAGAATTTTCTGGCCGTGGTTATGCTCCATGGAAACAAAGGATCAGTCACAAGTACAAATCAAGAATTCTACACTCTATCAGATTCCCGAATGAGTTCAAATTAAATTAGCAATTCCATGGATTCTATTTCTATGAGGGATTGAAAAAGAAACAACAACTCTACAGGAAAACAAAGTGATCTCAGTGAGGCATGCGTTTGAAGAGTCATGTCATGATGGCAAGATGAATGATATCACGCCGACATAAACAACTGGAACTCTGTATCATGGAGAAGAGATGGAAGAAGCCAATTATGTTCTCAACTGCAATGTGCACTCCTCATGGATTAATCATACTTATATGTATTGTGTAGGAGCGTGGATTGCAAGGAGCTATACCGATGCGGCTGCTTTCCATGATTGTGATGCATTTTGACCTCCTTTAAAAAATATTCCAGCGGAGTTACATTGCAGTCTTTGTTCTGTTAAAATCTTGTGGGAACTCCATGTTGAGGAAATTGAATATGGTCAGAATGTAATGATGCTATTGAGGCCGTAACGCATCTTGTCTAGTTTCTAGGATTTCGATTATCCTCAAAAATGTAAAGAACAACTTTTCTTTTATTGATTATAAACTCTCTCAAAACTAATCTCTCTTGAGTCTTGTGGAACATCTCTCCACAATCTCTTTATTTATAGGGGTTAAACTACTTCCTAAACCTATATTTAATAACAACAAATCTTAGATAAGCCTTATCTTTAGTAAACTTCTTTTTACTTAAAGATAACTTCTATCTTAAATTAGGAATTATCCAACATCTCAGCAATCTGAGTTTCATCCGCATTTCCACCTGATCTCTTTCTCTCCAGATCAGCATTCTTGGTGCTACTGCTATGCACCAAATTCTCAATCAACTCCTTAGTTTGCTCTGGAGATTTTGTGCTGAAGTTCCCGTTACTAGCAGCGTCCATGGCCATCTGATACCACAAATCCACACCTCTGAATAAAATACTCAGCAACTGAACCTCAGAGAAACCATGATGTGGACAATCTCTCTGGTACATCTTAAAGCGCACCTAAGCAGTTTTTAATGCTTCTGTAGGACTCTGTTTGAAGTGTATGATGTCCTCTCTCAACTGATCAGATCTAGCATCAACATAGAAGTGTCTGAGGAACTTCCTCTTAATGTCATCCCAAGTAGTCAAAGATCCTGGTGGTAGCTGCTTCAACAAGTGATCTGCTTCTCCATTACGAGAGAATGGGAAGAGCTTGCAGAAGAGATAATCAGAAGAGAATCCATCAGAATTAATGCTACTGGCCAAATCCTCAAAGGTCTCTATATGGTCCATAGGATGTTCGGTAGAGAGTCCCTGAAACTGATGCTGCCCAACCAAAGTGTACTACTCTGGCTTCAGCTCGAATTCAGCTCTAGTAAACGAAGGTGGTCGAATCGCAGACCGATTGGCATAGAACTGATCTGATCTGTTATAGTCAGAAAGTGTCATCTCGCGACCATTCGCTCCGTTCCTCTGTTGTTGTGCTTGTTCCGCGCCGATGGCAACATCTGACACGATGGGTTTTTCTTCCCCATCCAGTTTCTGACCGTTCGTGTTTTGTATATGAACCTCTTGGTATCGTAGAATGCCGTCCTCACCGCGAATAAAATTACATGATCCATAGAAATCTTGCTAAGCGCTCAAATTTCTCGGTGTCTTCAGTCGCGAGTGGTGTCGATCGATACCCGAAGTGTGTCGATCGACACTAAGCGTTTCCTGCAACACCACCGAAACAAGAACGCAAGTAAACAAAGAAAAGAAAATAGCTTAGTCTAATTCTAATACGAAATCTATTGGTGAACTCAAAGAGTCCCCGACAACGGTGCCAAAAACTTGATAGGTCAAATCTTAATCTCTATTTCTAACTGCAAGTGCACAGTATCGAACGATGTAGTATCTAAGATATTGAATCCACAGAGACTCAAGTTTTACACGATATATTATGAGTAGTCGAATTAAGCTAAGCGAAGCAGGTGAAAGCAGTAAATAAGGCAAGTAAAGTAAACGGTGTGTGATCAATAAACGAAGGCGTCATGTTTCGGAGAGTTCTCCGGAAATCAGGAAATCAGATAGCAAATCAATCATGATTCAATCTATTAACGTTCTTGAACTAGAATCACAGAAGTATAACTAACCAGCTTTCGCTGCGATAATTATCTATGTCTAACAACCTAGTAAGCCAAATCTCGTTGCGAATCCTAGAGTTCTAAACATGCATTTAATTCAGGTTCTTTCGTTCACAAATTCTCTAAGCCAAATCTCTTTTCGAATAGGTAATTTGCTCAACTATGTTCTTTTTTAATTAATTAACCAACTCTCGCTGCGCTAATCAATCTGATATCAATAATCTAAATGGCCAGTTGAGATTAAGCATTCAGAACAACTTAAATGAAGAACTAGATGATGAATCCTAATTAATCAATTATTCTAACATTCCTTAAAATTCTTAGTGAGAATCCCTAAACCTAACAAGAGATCTACTCAGACATGATATTCATAACAGAAGACATAATCAAAATAGATATCATACAAAATCTAAAAGAATAAGAATAGGGAAATCTCTTCTCTCTCGGGTACAAGACCAGCCCCAAATCTCCTAATCTCTGATAAAGTAAAGCATAGCCTAAACAATGGCTTAAAAAACCCTAATATAAAGTTACAACACGATTTGGGTTTTTTGTAATTATGAGAAACTTCTGGGCTAAATTACAAATTATTTAAAGTCTTCATTAATCGGCGATTTTACTCCTGATCACGATCTGTGTCGACCGACACAAATGGAGTGTCGATCGACACCTTCCTCAGATAATCATACCGACTTCTCTGCTATCGCATGAATGCTCCAAATAGCCCCAGAATGCGCCATAATGTCTAAATATTCTCCAAACGTGCTAAAACCTGTAAAATACCTGAAAGGACTCGAAAGACTCTATAAAAGACTCGATTATGTACATATATCATGGCTCAAAACACCTAAAAACAATGATATATCAGTTAACGAGAATGTTAATAAAGTTCTTTTGTACAACTAAAGCACGCCATCCATCAAACATGATTAAACACCCATTAGTTTTCCATTTTGTCTTGTATTCTACCAGACTATTTTTTTTTTTTTTTTTCACTTATTTTTAGGAGAGAAACTCATAGCTCATACATAATTGGTGGCTTAAATCCAAAACCATATTGGCCAACTAACTCAAAACCATATTGCAATAGCCCTACATTTTTGTATCTAAGTTATTTATCAACAACTCCAAATATATCTTAATATCTTCTCTTCATTTCAAAACATTAGGAGGAGTCGAAGTAAAACCCATCATTGGACATTTGCGTTTTTTCTTCAAAGGAGATATACCACATCCATGAGGCTGACCACCTTCTTGACTAGGCTGAAGTTCAACTTCTTCCTCATAATCGTACTCATCAAATTCATGGATTTAATTTTGGGATCATTTGAGTTGTGGATTTTGCTACTTTTTAAGCATGAACACTCTTATTTCTTTCTTCAAATGATCTGGAACTTTAGGACATCATGTTTCATTCTTAAAACCTCCTTCTAAATGTTGTTTGACACGTTGAACTCCACCATTTGTGATTTTATCACAAAGTTACACTTTCACCGTTTTTTAACATCACATATTGCATATTTTCTTGCTAGACCACTCATTATTATAGCTTGAATCAAAATAAATGATGAACTGATGAAAAAAAAATAAGAGTAGAGATGATGAAGAAAGAATTTTGAGATCAAAGACTTAGAGACTTAGAAAAGTGGAAGATAAAGAGTTAACGTGAGAGAATACAAGGCAAGGAGCGTGTTTTAAACAATAAGTTTATGATTTTTTTTGGGGTTTTAAGAATGGAAGACACAAATTCATGTAATTAAGTTTTAAAAAGATACAAACTCAATTGCATATCAACTAATTATGACAAAATAACCTTGAATTTTAAATGCATCTAATATTTTATAAGAAAATTACCTTATTTACCGTAATGCACGCCTTATTCTGCTTCTCCCTTCATGTACATGTGTTAGGAAGCACACACCTAATCTAAGAGACAGAACCGCGCCTCGTCATCACCAGGCTCAAAACCCATCGTCTTAGTGTGCCATGTACCTAAGAACATATTTCCAGTATGTGATAATCTAATATTTCCCCAACTATTTTTGTTATTTTGGCTCCCCTTTTTTCATTTTGCAAAATTTTGTTTATTATTTCCCTTAAACTCTTAATTATATATTAATCAAAATTAATACCAAAAGGACAAAACCGATTTCGTAACCCCACTCAAAGCCATGCCTAGCATATATATATATAAAACAATGGCTCTAGAAATTCACTCTTACATAATTAATTATGGGCTCTATTTTTATTTTAACTTAGTTTAATTGGTTAAACAAAGTGTATTTCACTTCATAACTTAGTTAGTTTGTTATATTAAATGGTAATAATTTGTAAAAATCTATTTTGGATAATATTTTCAGCTTTTGCTTATGTGATGTAATATATACTCATTTATTATTCTAACTCTGTTGTCTTTTAAATATTTTTAATCTATTTTCTTCAAATATATTTCTTAATTCATTTTATCTTATTGTATTTTCTTAATTTACTAAATAAATTTATAACTATATAGTTTCATTTATCATATTTAAATTAACATAAATGACTTGTATGCACTCAATTTTGTAAATATTTTAATATTAAATCTTTGTTATTTTATTTTCAATATATAATACTTTTTACCACTATATCAATTATAATTTTAATAAAGAGATTTTTTGTTGACCATCTATTATATTAAGCATAAAGAGAATTACAAGGTTCAAAATATAAGGTTACATCCAAGTTACAACATAATTTTGCATCTTAACTCTAGCAGTTTAGGCTAACTTGTCTGCGACATTGTTGATCTTTCTAGGAATAAGCTTAAACTTATGAAGTTCCTTTTTTAAAGAATCAATATCATCCAAGTGATTTTGAATGATACGATTCTTAAGGTGATCTTCTCAGCTATTCCTTACGTATTGCTCCAGCTTTCCAAACAGCTCAGAAGAGTCTCCACAGAAGGTTATGTTATTATAATTCAAGCAGTTCATTTGCAACATAGCCTCCTTCATCGCAATGGCTTCCGATTCTAGAGCTGTTTCAGTGGCTTCTATAGATGCCGTCCCTTGAAGGATCTGATGGCCTTTTGAATCGAATAGGATCCATCCTATTCATGCTATGCTTTGAACATTTAGCCAAGAAGCATTTGAGCAACAATAATAATTAGAGCTATTATCTAAAATATCTGTGAAGATGCTAGGAAGATTTCTGTTAGTGGGGCTAGAGTTACAAGCTTTATTTTTAGAGGTAGCTATAGCTTGGTTCCAGAGTTGAAAGTCCATAAAAGCTTGATTCAGTATATCAGGGATTGCCCATCTCTTAGCCTTAAAAATCATATCATTCATAGCTTTTCATATTCTCCATCCTAGAAAAGCAAAGATGTGCTCCATATTCTTTTTCTTACTCGACTATCAATTTCCAAAAAGCATCTTAGATAGTCTAGAACATTTTGACATAGAGAGAGCTGACCTTGTTGCAGCAATGAAGAGAGTTCCCAAACTTCTTTTGTTACTCGGCATTTAAACAGAATATGAACGATTGTTTCCTTAGCCTCACCACAAAAGTTGCATTCTGGTGGAACTTTGATCTTTCTCTGTAAGAAAGCATCAGCAACCGGAAGTGCATTATGTACAGCCTTCCACCAAAAATGCTTGATTCGAGGAGGAACATATAAATTCCAAATAGCTTTACTGATTCTATTAGTTTTAGCGGTAAGCGATCTTCTACTGGTTTTGAGAGTTGGTGATACCCTGATTTGACGGAGTATTCACCGTTCCTTGTATAGATCCATGAGGGAGTATCCTTGACATTAGACAGGCGAGGCCTGATTCTGTTGATCAAGGGGATATCTTGGGGCTGGATAAGACTGCACAGCTTTGGTTGAGGCCAAGTTAAAGAGCCTTCTCTGAAGTGTCCTGAAAGGCTGAAACAATAAGATCATTAGACTCCACATTCAAGAGGCGAGCAGGCGAGCAGGTCTAGGTGGATTATCTAACCATTGGTCTTTCCCAATTCTAATGAGATGAGCATTTCCAATCCTCCATTTTAATCCCTGCTTGATAAGATCTATACCCTGATGAATGCTTCTCCAAGCATGACTAGGGAGACGTCCTATATTAGCATCAAGATAGAGGACTTACTGAAGTATTTGGCTCTTAGAACACGCGCTAGAAGGGAATAAGGATTCTTTAGAATTCTCCAGGTTTGCTTAGCTACCATGGCCATATTGAATTTACTTAGATCTTTAAATCCCATCCCTCCGTATTGATTTAACTGAGTTAAATTCTTCCAGGATATCCAAGGGATCTTATTCTTATGCTTTTATGCGGACCACCATAATCTTCAAATGTAACATGTGATTTGGTTTATTAGTTTCTTAGGAAGAATAAAACACGACATAAAATAAGTAGGAAGTGCAGTTGCGAATGATTTAATCATTACTTCCTTTCCAGCAGGAGATAGTAATCTAGAATACCAGTTTTCAAGTCTTCTTTGCACCCTTTGTGCCAGAAACGAGAAGATGTCATTCTTATTTCTTCATATAGCTTATGGCAATCTCATGTACCTACCAAACCCTCCTACTTTTTCTATACCTGAGCATTCTATAATCTTCTTCCTAACTTCTTTAGGAGTACTCTTACCAAAAAGAATTGCTGATTTCTGAAAATTAACATGTTGTCCATATGCCTCAGCATACTCATTGCATATTTCAAGGAGAGAATCATCAGCAAAAAACATATGAGAGATTGAAGGACCTTTTCTGCTAGCCTTAAAGCCATGAATCAACTTATTTTTCATTGCATATTTCAAGGAAGCACCTGAAGTCTTAAGTACAAATTGGGTGAAATGGGATCACCTTGGCGGAGTCCTCTAGTGGGGTAGATTTTCTGAGAAGGAGATCCATTAAATAGTACTGAATATGTAACCGAAGTCACACATTTCACCACCCAATTGCACCATTTATCTGCAAAACCAAGTTTTCGAAGAACTGAATCAAGATATATCCATTCAAATTTGTCGAACGCTTTAGCTATATCAAGCTTTAGGACCATAAAGGGAGTAGACATCTTCTTGGTAGTTAACGAATGTATGAGCTCATGAGTTACAATCACATTATCTGCGATAAGCCGTCCCGGAATAAAAGGGGACTGAGTATCTGAGATAATTCCATGTAGCCAAGGTTTAAGCCTTTCAGCTAAGATCTTAGAGATTAAATTATAGGCTATATTAGTTAAGCTGATCGGCCTAAAATCATTTATATTTGTAGGGGATTCAATCTTAGGGACTAGGCCTAAGTGGTATGATTTATATTACGGTCTAAATAACATGTATCAAAGAAGAGTTTAATGTAATTGATCACACCTTCCTTTATGACATCCCAGTGAAATTTGTAGAAGCCCACATTGAAGCCATCAGGCCATGGAGACTTGTCGATGTTCATTTGAGACAAAACTTGGTAGATCTACTCTTCATATACTGGACTTGTTAGTTTCTGATTGATTTCATCTATTACGCACAGCTGGACATGTCTAAGGATAGCTTCCATATTTGTGTTGCATGAAGAAGAGTACAGATTAGTAAAGTACTCTGTTATAATCATCTGAATTTCCTCATCTGAAGTCTTTAGACAACAATTATCATTCTGTAGAGAAGTAATACGGTTATGGCTTCTTCTTTGCTTGGTTTTTGCATGAAAAAATTTAGTGTTCTTATCTTTTGCTTGGAGTTGTAGCATCCTACTCTTAGTTCTCCAGTATTCTTCTTCATTACGATATTCAACTTGTAAAGAACCTTTAATTGAAGAAATATAAGAGTAGTCCACATGATAAGAATCATACGCTTTTTGGAGAGCTTCCTGTAGTTCCCTTATCTTTTTGGAAGAGTTGTATGCGTTAGCTGATTTCCACCTCGATAGACCATGTCTACATCTCTTCAAAGCTTCATTAAACCTTTGAGGGGGAAGTTGCCTGAATTTGTCTCTCCATGTCTCAGCAACAGTTGAGTGTACATCTTCATTGTTTCTCCACCTATTATCATATCTAAAAAGTTTGAATCCCTTCCACTTTCCATCATCAGTAACCACTAGGAGGGGACGGTGGTCTGATCCTTGCCAATTAAGCAGCTCAGCCCACGCTTTCAGAAATAATTCATGCCAATCAGCTGATGCTACTACTCTGTCAAGCTTTGTTTTAACAGGTCCATTTGATATGTTTCCTATCCAATAGTAAACTCCTCCATAAGTTTTAACTTCATGCAGACCGGAGACACTTAGCATACGTATGAAGCCGGAGAAATGCAATTCTGGATATTCATTACCACCAAGCTTTTCCGAGTTATCCTTGATTTCATTGAAATCCCCGATAACCATTCTAGGTCATGCCAAAGTCATGTTAGCCATACGGTGCCAGAGTTGTTGACGTGGATTCCTTTGAGGATGTCCATAAACATACGTCAGGTAAAAAGTCGAAGTTCCTTCTGTTATACACATATCAAAATAATGAAGTGTTGGACTGTTAAGAAAATCACACTTCACATGATCTCGCCAAAAGATAGCTAATCCTCCACTAAGTCCATCAGAAGAGAGCAAAAACTGATGGGAAAATTGGAGGTCTATGCCGAGTTGCTGTACATAAATATCTTTGTTTTTTGTTTCTACAAGGAACAAGACATCAATTTTATACATGCGGTTGATTTATTTTAGATAAGGAATTGTCAAGGGGTTCCTCAAACCTTGACAATTCCATTGCAAGCGCGCCATGGCGACTGTGGTGGCTTAAAGGGAGCCACCAACCCCTTTTCTTTATGTGTGTATGATCCTTGAGTCTTTTGTCGATTTGCTGAGGTTTTATCTTCCGCGTCAGGAGCATCAACTTTGCGCTTAACACCACGATCAGGAGTAGTAGTAGGTATTACCAACTTCACGGGTAACCACTGGAGGTGGTTGATCAGGAAGAGAAATTATTTCTTGTGTTGTATTAACCGAGACATTCATCATTTGGATATTAGAATCTGTATTCTCTCCCATAGTATCATCTGCAGCTTCATCGTCTGATATATGCTGATTGATTACATGTATCTGCTCTAATGGCGGCTCCAGGTTTTGAGGATTTAGAGGCTGGCTCCACCTTGGATCAGCATATGTGTTTCTAGGGATGGAGGTTGATAATCACATGAATCAGCATCATGAGTAAGTCCTCCACAGGCAGAACAAAAGCGACGAAGCTTTTCATAAGTAAATCTGATAAGGATAGGTTCCTCTTGATAGTCGCCCGTAAGCATTCATTATAACCCTAATCCATACTTCTCCTTCCTGATCTCTATTAGGTTGTTGGATAAAAACTTCCTCAATATACCCTAAAACATCTCCTATTTCACGAACAGCCCCGTCCTCACGGGAGTCATCAAGAATATTGTGGATTTGAACCCATAAAGTAATCGTACCTAGATAATCAAGTTGATGGCGTCGAGTCCATCTATCAACTACTACCATCCAATCTCTGTAGTTCCAAGGGCCATGGTCGAGAACATTTAGCAGTTGGTGCTCTTGGCAAAAGAAGAATTGAATTGCTTCATCTTCATTTATTCTACTAGTGATTCTTCCATCAAGCTTCCATGCTTTCGGCATAATCAATCAGATTCCTGCTGGATTCTGGTGAAGTGGATTAAGACTTCACCACCAAGCTTAACCGATGATTTTCCTCCCTTGTTTGTTTAACTTCAGCCGAGAGCTTGAGAAAAGTTCTATCAGATCCAATGCTCAGAATTTGCATAGACAACCAAATTTCATTCTCCATTGTATGAAGGGGTGAGAAATTCCGTTACTCGGAAAAGAAAGTCACCAGAGCGAAGAGAAGATCGTCGATTTGGGTATCAGAGAAATTGATTCTGGAAACACTTAGAAGTCGCTAGAGCGAAGAGAGAGGAAAACTTAAATCAAAAATATTAATAAAGGGATTTTTTGTTAACAATTTTTAAAAATTATTATGTAATAATTTATAAACTCTAAATAAATACTATTAAGCCTCAAAAGACACTATAACCGCTTAGTTGACAAAAAGAGGCGGTTTCGGTCACCACAAGTCGTTCATGCTCCTCGTGAACTGAACATAAATTCTCTTTCTAGCTATAAGCTCTTTGTACAATTTGACTTGTGAAAAATGAAACCTCTCATGTTGTAGAAATTTGAGAACGTTATCACCAAACTGAGGTAATAGGATATATTGCACCAGTGTATTTAAAAAAAAAGTAATAGCAATCTTGTATCTTTTGAATAGTGTGTGTGTTTTTATATTTATTTTTATATTTTACTACGTTAGAAAGACCATTTTAGCTTCACAAACAAGAAGTAGCTAATTGATAGTTAGTGGTCACATGCCATCCCTCCTATCCATTTTTTTTATTATTATTATTTTTTTCTTTTTTTCCTCTTCACTTTTTTTTTTACTTTACCTTTATTTTCACCCCTAATTTTTTTTTGACGGTGGATAGGATAGCGGAGTTAAGGTTTCCAGCCATATAGACCGCCAGAATGGAGATATAATCGGTCGATGTACTCGAATTCAAAAAAAAAAATCGGACTTAATACGAAAGTTTTGAATGGACAGTCTACACTAGGTGTCTACAATATCGACTATTCGTAGACACTACCATGGTCACATCACATACAAGACGATGATCAAGAGTTCACATGATTGTGAATCTGTAGACACAAGTACGTGTAGACCACACTATCCATCCAAAGCGTGTAGCATGTCATATGATCATGGTAGTGTCCACGAATAACCGATATTGTGGACACCTAGTTTAAACTGTCCATTCGAAACTTCCATATTAAGTCCAATTTTTTTTTGAATTCCGGTACATCGATCGATTTTATCTTCGTTCTGGCGGTCTATATGGCCGGAATCCTCAGCTTCGCCATCATATCCACAGTCGAAAAATGAGAGGTGAAAATAAATGAAAAAAAAAGTGAAGGGGAAAAAAAAAAAGAATGGATAGGAGGGATAGCATGGAATCTCTATACATACATAGAGTTACTTGGTCTTTTCTCCTTTTTCCCTGTCTTTGAGGGACATTATTATCGAGTTAATTGCACCCACTATATCATTTTTGTAAAGTAATAGCAAACATGTATCTTTCAAATTCTTGTTTCAATTATGTTTCTTTTTTGTCTTTTAGTGAGTTACAATGTCTTTTTTACCCTTCTCTCTTAATTCAATTTACCAATGTACTTAGTTAGTTCACTTAACTATTTACTCTTATTAGTTATTCATTTTTTACTATTTAGTTTGTTTTGAACTACTTTTTATCTGAACTAAATTGATTAATACAAATTGAAGGATTTGAATATATTTCGGCTCTGCTTAGAAATCGTGATATACTTTCTCAAAACTCATGGATACCGAAGATTATCCAGACAAGAATATGAAATGTATAGTAGTTTACGGCTCTTGGCTTGTCACCGGCGACGGAGCCTGGAAATTCATCGTGGACATAGAAAGGGTCTCTCGGGTCGTCCCAATGACGATGAGCATGAAGATGAAAGATCTCGTCGTCCTTGTGATGGCAGAGTTTGGTTTGGAATGTGCTTCGAAGTTAAAGCTCAGCTACACGCCTTCTCTTACCTTGTCCTCTATTTGTAATGACAGCTCGCCGCCTATCATGGTCACAACAGACTTCGGGCTTTCCTGGATTTTCTGTCATCTAACCGGTCAACGAAGCTATTCATGTCCCTGGGGAAGATAATTAGGAAAGAAGGCGATTCTGCAAAGAAAAAGGCGTCCAAGTTAGTTCACCGAGGGAGGTTCATGACTCCTAAGAGACTATTTGTTGATTCAACTCCCTCTGGTAGCAGAGACTCTCCGGTCATGCTTGACGACGACACTGATGGATTGATAGTTCCAGGCGTAAGGCCATTCGTTAAACAAGAATTTGTCGATTCAGTTTCAAATTCTCGAAACCATTCACCGGTCGAATGTGGTATGTTACTCAGTCCCTCCTTGTTTTCCAATAACTTCGATCCAAAAAAAAACCCAATTAACCAACTTTTTTATGTCTTTTGGTTTCAGACTATCCATCCAACGCTGAGTTAACAGACAGAAGGGACGTACGTTTTCCAAATAACAAGCCACAATTCAGTTTTGAATTGCTGGACAGAGATAGTCAAGAAGATGGCCTCCCCAACGAAAATTTAATAACACAAGCGCTACCAAACATTCCACCTAGCGACGATTTAGTGGATATAGAAGTTAATTACGTTTCTGGTAGCAAAGAGAAGTTCACCAATGACTCCGGGAGAAATGAAATAACGCTCCCCAACCCCCCAACTCCCACTGCATTAGTGGATAGTTCTGTTGAGCACGTTCCAGACAAGAGGGCCCCATTCAGTTTCAATTTTCTAGATAGCCAAGAAGATGTATCCAGGATACCAAAACTGTTAATCACCCGGTGTCTGACCATCCAAATGGCGATGCTGATATGGCAATAGTAGGTGAAGAAGAAAACTGTACGCCAGATAGTGCTGAGAATGGATCGTCGGATGAGGTACCCGTGGATGTTGTCAATGTGGATCGTGAGTTTTGGTCCAAACTCATCGATGATGAATATGGAGGCTCCAACGCACTAGATGTGATGTCTGAAATCCCCGTTGGAGTAGGTAATAGATCAAAACGTAAGGCTGTTGAATCTTGTCCTGTACATCAAGAATATGTGTACAGGTGGCGCGGTACTGAATCGGTTGGCACCTCATACCCTACGGACGAAGAACCAGCTGATATCCCGCCAATGGTGGATGACAACACTTACCAACGAGAACCTATCCCTGACTTAGATTTAGACTCAATGGGTGATGATATGTACAAGGGTAAACTTTTCAAGAGCCAAGACGATTGTTTGGTATGGTTAGCAATCCATGCGATAAGTAACAAGTTTCATTACATAAAACATGTGTCCACTCTTCACAAAGTTGTTATTCATTGCCCGGATAAGTCTTGCAACTGGCGTGTTATGGTGCATGAGACGAAGGACACTGGATATTGGGAGGTACGAAAGGCAGAGTTACATCACTCTTGCTGTACTGATACTAGGAATAAGTACCAGAAACTTGGGACGACAAAGGTCATTGCCACTGTTTTCAAAGATAAATATTCAGACCCCGCATCTGGCCCCAAACCAACTGGACTCAAAGCATTATTGATGAAGGAGATACGTATCGATACATCGTATAACAAGTGTTGGCGCGCACGGTCGAAGGCACTCACCATGCTACGAGGTACAGATGATGGATCGTATAGGAAGTTGCCAGAGTTTTTGCATATGCTAAAACTCGCTAACCCTGGCACGATTGCTAATCTCGAAACCGAGGTTGACGCATTAGGCTGCGAGCGGTTTCTATATCTTTTCTTAGCATTTGGCGCATCCATAAAAGGTTTTGCGAAGCTGCGCAGAATGATTATTGTGGATGGTACACATTTGAGTGGTATATACGGGGGAGTTCTACTTACTGCAAGTGGACATGATGCTAATTTACAAGTCTTTCCACTGGCGTTCTGTATCGTGGACAAAGAGAACAAGGAGTCTTGGACGTATTTCTTTTTCAAGCTTGAAAAGATTATTGCTGACAGCCCCACATTGACATTCATATCGGACAGATGCCAGTCAATATACAAAGCAAAGGGTAGGATTTTTCCGCGAGCTCACCATGGAGCATGTCTTGAGCACGTCCATAGAAATGTTAAAGCTATGTTTAAATCCACAGGGCTTGCGCAGCTGGTCAAGCTGGCGGGGAATGCATACATGATTGGCGCCTACCGTGAAACATACAATCGTATATGTAACAACAATGCAGAATGCACAAAGTATCTTGACAATATAGGCGTTGGACACTGGACGAGAGCATATTTCAAAGGAGAACGTTACAATCTTATGACAAGCATTATAGCCGAGACATTGAACAAATCTCTACTTGATGGCAGGAGCGAACCCATTGTAGATCTTGTCTCTTGTATACAGTCTATGTTGACTAGGTAGTTCAGTTGTAGACGAAAGAAATCAGCGGCACACAAACCTGAAGTTTCTATCGAGGTTGATAAGCTAATAGATGAACATATGCAGTCAGTCCACGGTTCTAAGATAGCTAGTGTTTCGAACTGGAATTTCGAAATTGTTGGCCAGTTTCGGGGGGGGGGGGGGGTGAATCGCTTCATGTTCTTCTGGATGACAATCGATGCACATGCAAGTTATTTGACAAGCTTAAAATCCCATGCGGCCACGCCTTAAAAGCCGCTGACAGTCATGGCGTACCATATGCGTCTCTATGCGATTCTCATTATAAGACATCCACTTGGAGGGCTACTTATGAAGGAGTGGTAAACCCAGGTGGGAATCCTAACGACATCGATATACCGGATGATGTTCGCAACCGTTACCTTTATCCACCAGACGTTGAGAGACCATCTGGTAGACCTAAGGAAGGAAGGTATCCATCCATCGGCGAATACCAGGCAACACCCTTACCCTTTGATGTATATTTACATGTACTCTTATAATTGTTCTAATTTCTATCTTTGCAATATTTTTTTCAGAAGGAGAAGACCCCTCGATCAAACCCAAACAGATGTTCCAAATGCGGAGGAGTTAATCACAACCGTGCTACTTACAAAGCCTAATAACAAACTGTTTGAATTTCGCTTTTTTGCTTATAGCGAGCCATGTTTTTTGTTTAATTAGGAGTGGATACCTGTTACGCTCCTCATTTTGGATGGCACCTTTTATTGTGTAACGGTCCATCCTTTTCGATGGATACCTGTTGCATTACTTCGTTTTGATTTGACTTTGATGTTGACCATTTGTAAGACTACTGATGTGGTTTTTTGTTTTTCCCCATAAAGCTGCTACTACTCGCATTACTAAGCAGCCGGCCAAAGGTTTTTCGTTTGTACCGAAGTCTAAGGATAGTAAACTTAGTTTCAACTATACTACATTTACCCATACGTACGATTTGCCTACAAATTATCCATTTCGGATAGCCCACAAATTATCTATTTAACCTACCTGTCGTGGATGGTTCTTTTTTTTCATTTTCTTTTTCCTATATATTGAAAATGTTAGAAAATTTAGACCTCCTCCCACACGAGTTATACCACTCAGACCCCCTATTACTTTGTATCAACGTTTCACAAAATGAGCTTCGCGTCTGTTTCTACTGTTCCTAATTCTGATGAACCATTACCCTTTAGATCGGTAGGCATCGCAGCCCCAACTCTGTGTTGGTGTGGGGAACGCATTGAAGTAGGATATGCAAGAACTCGTGCTAACCTTCATCGGAGGTGGTTCAAATGCCCACAAGCTAGTCGTGTTAGATCCAAATAAGCTTCCTCTTCTGTTCTACTTTATTCTTTTTACAGCCTTCCTTTAAATGTTCACTTCCTTTTTCCTAAACAGTTCCCAAGTGAAGGTCATGTTCGCGAGTGGGTTGACGACGCGATTATGAAAGAAGTAGACAAGGTTTCAAAGGATGTCAAGAAAATGCAACAGGACGTTAAGAGTTTACAAAATTGGTCAAACGAAATTGGAGACGAATTAGCGTTCAAAATTGCTAGAAAGATCTCCGTCGAGGTCGCAAGGAACAACAGCTCTCTTTCTACAAAGCGTCATATGTAGGAAAAGCTGAACAAGTTGCAGCTTATATGGGTTGCAGCAGTGTCTTTTTGTGCAGCTGTTTGGACTTTTGGCCATTTAATGGAGCACCTATATCATGATTGATTGTAGTGTTTTTATAATAAGTCAGGATTCGATACCAGTTGCTTGCTGGTGTACACTTTGTCTTTTTCTCTACCTCTACCTTATTCAATCAACTTAACTCATTTTATTTGGTTTTGTCCTTTGTTTACCACGTAAATTGATCCAATTAAGATGGATACACTATTTTATCTTATTGAACGCACATAAATGGATAGGAACCTGAAGTACTCGTTCAGATACTAAAACTACAGTTATGGATACTCAAGTTATATTTCACATTCTATATATTGCCATGGATACTCATGTACCTATCTTATCAAATATAACTCAAAATTTTGAGCCATTCTTTAGTTATAATTGTTGTTTTTCCTTTTTTCCCTACTCTAACCATTACTTATATTGGGCTCATGTACTCCTACACTGTGTTTTATTATAATCATTTAATTAAGTTGTTTATACTATTATTGTTTAAGTGTAAAGCAATATATAAATATGTTATCGCTGTTCACATACTCATCTGTCCACACTTACACTTCGCATTACCCAAGATGAGCTTAGTGCCCCCTACCCCTTCATCGTTCCCTCTCCGAACCTACTTGACTTGCCAGCCGCATTAAGGAGGTCAATAGTGGCAATAAATGCTAGCGAGAACATACTCGAACACTTCAAAATCCAAGCTGTCTGCAAGACCATTCGCGACGATGCTGATCACGTGGATACCTTATTCCAGGTTGATCTTATAAAGACCCACCACGATTATCAAGGTATACTCCATCTTGAACGCGCATGTCTAGATGCGAAGAATCCAACAGCACTGTTCTTGAAAGCGATATCGGATTTTATGTACACAAATGGAAGAGTTGATGCCTTTTCCCGCCTCAAGCAATGCGCGGTCCTCGAAATCAATCCCGCCGTATATTGCTACGAAGTCATACGCCGTTCCATCTTTCCTGAGTTGGATTCAGGTTCCACGATTCCTTTTCTCTCTCGTTTTGCTATTTGTGTGCTTAGAAAGCATGTCCGGCAATTTCAGCGGATAACTTGGCCCATGAACATCTCCGCTGCTTTAACCGCGATATCTGACTCTATTAACCATGGTAGAATTGCATCATGCCCGTGCTCTGTCCATCGCTATTGGCTTGACTTTCTAAACGAAAGGGTTAAAGGTCAAGGTATGTGCGACCTCTGTTTTTGGTATATTGAAACTTCTGTTTTCTTCCGTGTAATCCCGGGGACTTTTTTCAAATGGGTCGAGCTTATTGACTGGGAAGCAAATGCCGAACTATATGAAGCACATGACCAAAATGACGCAGTTGTTTGGGCTGCTATGGTCGATGGTGTCGTTGATCATGAGGAAGTCGCCGCCGTGTTGGTCGGCCTTAATGGGAAAAAAACGCCATTCCTGCGGTTGGGGGCGTTTAGAGATTACGATTTTTACCTCTTTCCTAATTATCATCAAACAGTATCGTAACTTTTTGTTATTCTATCCACTCCTATATGATGGATATTTAAACCCGTTAGTAATGCATTTTCAGATTTCTTTTATATGTCCTACCAATTATATGATATCTTAAGTATCCATTTTACAGAAATTCGTTATCTCCATCAGTCTAATAGAAACTGACTATCCACCACCTCACCAATATATATAATAACATCCATTAGTCAACCTCACAACTTTTAAATTATAATTGTCAATCAAGTAATAACTTTAAAATTCGGAAAGTTATACGCTCTACATTCTACTTTATGTGTCAGAATGCCTGCGTCATTTCTTTTCAGCCACTTCACTAGTCTAATCGCAGTTTCTGTACTCAACCCATTACGAACGAAGTACCCAAATTGTTTCCCAAGAACCAAACAATTTAGTTACACGTCTTCCAACTGTTGTTATTTTGTTTTTCGACGTACCCATTATTATATATTACAAAAAATTCCCCTTACTTTCCACTTTACACATATGGATACAGAAACAATTATTATCCATTATCCGCTACCTTCTCTCTGTAATTTTCCTCTTTACTTAGTCAAACATTCCATTTATAAAGGTGCTGTTAGCCGTCATCTATAACTTTACAATCCTCAATTCGTTCAGATTACCTACAAAGGGACATGCTGGATACCGTTACAAAACCTTTCCCACACCCCCCAATTATCAAATTTCCCAACGATTCTAATTAATTTTAAAAAATTAATACTTAATAAATACATTTGTTTTTCTCTCACTCATTAGAATACTCATTCAGTAGCTAGCATGTTCATTACCCCTATCTATGGATGTCAGTCCACTTCGTTAGTCAAATCACTTTTAAATTTTCCAACAAGACACCAGTCTCAAACTTTCTAGTTACACCCCAATTTATCTACATTTATATTATATAAACGACTGACTATATTGGATATCATTAGACGATTCATTCAATGTCCATCGAGACCAATTGATTTCCACAAGAAAATTCACCTAACATTATGCTTTTATCTTTTCGAATTCTGTATCCATTACCAATACTTGTCCTTTTCTTCTAACCATACTTGTAATACCTATTTACCCAACTAACTAAACGTTTTTTAAACTCCTCGACCACCTATCCATGATGTTTTCAACACTGCAATTAAAATTTTTGTTATAAAGTCATGGATACGCATCATATCCTTTAAATATATTACATGGATACTATTTACGACATCTTTCTAATTTTAATGGATAGGAAATAGAAGTAACAGTTTTCGCACATATCACCACTATTCTCACCCATCATTGTGCGAACCCACCAACAATCATCCAAATCGCTGCAGCTCCAAGAATCACGCCAATTGTCAACTTGTTTCAGCAGAACCGCACGCACGTGGTACACCAGCATCTCACCAATAGCCATTACCTCATCATATGATCGTTTAGATCTGAAAACCTTATACTCGGCCTTGCAGCCTCTCCATGCGCACCAGTTAAGAATAATATACATTAGCTCGGCATGGGGATACACATCCCTCACTCCATTTAATATTGTAATAGCTGTCTCAAGATCGCCCAAATGGAATGCAGTGCGCAGGCTTTCTGTGTACATCGCAAACGGATTTTTGTGCTCTACGCACTTCCTGTAGAATTTGTAATACCACGAATATTGTTCGTCTGAAAACCAAGTGAAGTCATGCCGCATGTCCAGTCGGACTCTTGAATACACCTCTGGTGAACAAACCGCATTAAATCCCTCAGGGCCTGCCTTAAGTAGATTCGCACAAGCATCAACGCCGTCTTCTGCGACCCTAGCTGCGACTTCGGCCAGTAGCGAACTTGGTAACCACATAACTTATTTTTACTCTCGGCTTATGCCTAGTTTTGGATTTTATTTTTATTTTTTAAACTCAACCCAATCCTTTTGTCCCCCTCCCCCCCCCCCCCCCCACCAAAAAATGTTTTTATATTTTTGGATAATGGCGCGTGACCCCCAACCAAAGCATACGACGCTGCTGGAAAAGTCTACACATTTTCTTTTCAGTTGACGTCCTTTCCTTTTAGTCAAACCCTACTTCTGACAATTTCACCAGTTAACAGTTGGCTACTACATATACATCTTACCTTTGGCTTAATATATGATGCATTGCGTAACCAATTAAGCTTTACCATATCGTACTATCGGCGCGAAACTGTTTGAACTATATACATGGATGGCTCAATCTCTATTTCACTATCCGTATATAAGACAACTACCATCTTAACTTTTCACACCTATCCATCCAATTATTACTTGTTAAATAGAATGACTATAGTGAATTTTTTTTACACGTTCAATTAACTCTTTTTATAAGTTGTGTACCCACAGAAGTTGATCACCACTCAACCAGCTCCCTTTCCCCCTCTCTTAGTTTCCTTCCCACAGTATGAGTGATGCATCTAACAAAATTTGCTACAAATGGGGACAGCATGTCTCCGGTATAAGGACAGTTCTTTAAACCACTCATCAATTGGGTATTCCTACGAGCTGCGATTGCAAGTCTTCCTTGTTCATAACAACATCTACATCACCTGAGAGTAAAGGAAGACGCTTCTATTCATGTCCATACGATCTATCTGACGTATATTTCTTTACTAAATTTCATCATACTTATGAATTTCTACATATTCTTTTTGTCATTTTTAACCGTCTCTTTCCGGGCTCGTAGGGTCCAGGTCAGGGATGCAGATTTAAAAAGTGGTGGGACGACGCAGTTACTGAGGAAATTGAGAAGCTGAACATTGACGCTCGCCTGAAAGAAGAATCAAACAGGTCTCAAATCGCAGGTTTAATTGATAGGGTCGACTTTCTGCTTTCAAAGATTGAAGACCGTGAAACAAAATTAACAGATATGAGTCATTTACTGTATTGAATTGTTTAAGTCTATCCATGCTTTGATTCATGCGTTGATTCTGATTCTGCATATGGATATCAGTCTATCTATCCTTTGAATCCTGCTTTTGTATCCATTTACTAATATAACAGATCCCAGAATTTTGTTAAACTCTACTCTTATCAATTCCTAAACGAATATCGTCAAATACAGATTCCGTTTAAACACTCTGCATCGTGAATTTTGTGTGTTTTAAACAAAAAATGCTTAATGAATATCGTCAAATACCTTTCTCACAAGCAACCTACCTAAATATACAATCCATGTCTAGTTCCTCATGTCAAACCAATTATTTTGTCGATAAATGTTTATTGGCAATGTCAATTCGCATCTATGCTTAGTTATTCTCTTATATCCATAGATGTTACACGAGATAAGACTAATTTATATTCCCCAACAGTACCATATTTTCAACCTCCCGCTAATTACATCACATTGTTAAGTAGTTTACTATCCATGTTTCACACCCCATGTCCCTCCATCGGTTACTATCCATCATTCACTATATTTAACAATCACCTATCCATACGTGTTCCCCTTTAGCTATAATACATATACATTATATGAGCAATATATTAAAATAAAATTAATTTGCAAATTTACGTGTTTTGCAATCCGGAAACCGCGTCCAATCAAGTTATTAAATCTATGGATACGTGTTTGTATTAGGGAAGTTATATTCACATGGGAAATTGAAACGTTGCTCCCTTTTGGCATCCATAAAAACAAAATATGTCTACACATTCACTCTCTCCATAACCACAATACAGCACATTCAGAATGAGTAGTGCTAACCTTCTAAACCTGCCGCCGGAAGTAAGAAGACTAATCCTAGCGAAGAATGCGAGTGATCATCTTCGAGAACATTTCAAAGCCCGAGCTGTCTGCAGGACTCTTTATCAAGATGCCGATCACGTGGATACCCATTCTCAAATTAACCTTATCCAGGAGGGCCCATCCGAAGGAGACCAAAGAGGCATCACCCTTCTGTACAATGCATGCTTGGATGCCAATAACGTATCTGCTATGTTTTTGAAGGGAACATCCGACTTCATGTACACATACGATGGAAGATTAGAAGCTTTCAAAAAGATTAAAGATTCTGCCATCGCAGGTTGCAAATCTGCTATGTATTGTTTCGAAGTCATTCGGCGATCTATTTACCCATCCTTTGACTCAGGTTTGACTATCCCATTTCTTTCCCGTTTTGCTATCCGTGCTCTTAGGAGGCATGTTAGGAAATTCGAGCGCTACTCCTGGGCTATCGGAATAGCCGTCGATCTCGCTCACATTAGGGATGAAACTGATGTTGGAAGTTTAAGGTCATGCCCTTGCTCCATTTATAAATATTGGCTTACTATCACCGACGAGGATATCAAAGGTTGGGGCATGTCTAATTCTTGTTTCTGGACTATCGAGACAAATGTTTTCTTCCAAATAATTCCCCAGACTTTCCTTGAATGGCATGTGCTAGAAGACAATCCACTTGACGGTGTTTGGCCTTAGATAGAGCACAACGTTGGTGGTTGGGGTCAGGATATAAACGAAGGCGGCTGGGGAGACGGTGGCGGTTGGGGCTGTTGGAATTATGTCCAGTAATCTCTGTACTGTCTCTAGAAAGTAAGAGTATGTCACTGATCAGACATAAGTCATATAATACTGGGGGTCATGATGGCTTGCTAGAGTCCGCTCATGATCTATAAGTCTTGGACTTATTGCCTTTATTATATGATCCCATATGGGTCACACGCCTAAGCTAACAGGAAAATGTGTAGGAATGGTTTAGCAGAAGTACGGTAAAAGTGCTAGGCATTTACTGTACTTAGAGAGACGAAAGGGCCTGATTAAATCTAAAGGATTTAATCAGACTGAGAATTGGGCCCAAAAGCCCATAAGAACTGGACAAGGGTTTTAATAAATAAAACTTGCCCTAGCTCTTATTTTCTCACTAAGTCTGCGCCTCCCTCAGCCTCTCTCTGCGCCTCCCACCAGTCGGTCTAGCAGCCAATTTCCTGTGCGTGCGTGTGTGAGCCTTTGGAGGAACTATCTCTCGGTGGTTCTGCTGATCTCTGACCCGTACCTCCTCTTTCCGCTGCATAACAAGGTAACAGGTGAGATCATTTATGATTCTAGCAAGAGAACCTAGATCTGGCATGTTTAGTAGGATCAATTAATCTGATGAATTGAACCAGGAAATACTGAACGAATCCTTCAGTGGTATCAGAGCCATTGGTTCTGTTAGGATTTCTTGTTTAGAATCATGTTTAGGTTGTTTAGAAGTATTTGAATCAATATATGATAAGAAAATACTTAAGAAACAAAGAATTAAAACCTAAACTAATAGAAATCGCATGATCCGATCTATATGAATCGGTATGCGTCGGAGTGTTGATCAGTATCGGATCACACGCCCGGATCGGATGACGCACAAACCGATCACGGATCGAGTTGTGTCGTCGATCCGATCGGCGACATGGACGATCAGATGGGCCGATCGAACGGATCGGATCGGATCGAACGATCGCACGATCGATCGTGATCGCGTCCCGCCTCATCCCGTCGCGCTCGGCTTCACGTCCCGCTATCGTCCCGATCGGCTTGGTCGCGAGAGATTGACCACGATCGCATGGATCGATCGATCGCATGGATCCCGCGTCTTGCATCTCTCGGCCCAAGCCCGTCCCGTCCCGCTTTCGTCCGTGCATCGCATGGAGCTTGGTCACGACCGTGATCGGTTCGTGACCATTCGGGTCGGTTTTGGTTCGTGGTTCGGTTTAAAATTTATTAAAAATTAAACGTCACGGTTTAATAAACAGACTTAATAAAATTTATAAAGTTCTGGTTAAACCGGGATAAGAAATCCAAAGTCGAAAAATTGGATTTAGTGCCTAAACCAGTGGTTTTCTAATTTGATTTGGTTGGACCAAATAAATTGAGAAAATCCGGTTTAGTAAATAACCGGTTGACAATAGTGGTCATCGTAGTAATTAATTTTGGTTAGACCAATTTTAATGAACCAGACCGGTTATGTCATTTGATTGGACAATTGGGTTATGTCTTGGACATGGACCAATTCTTGGGCCTCGGGCCAAGAAGTTAAAACAATTGGGCCAATTATTTGAGTCTTTACTTCAGATTTAATTTAAATTTTATTTAAATAAAATTTAAAATCGATTTTAAAATTAATCTGTTTTTCCAAAATTTGAAATTAGAAAGTTTCTTAGAATAGAAGTTTCTAGATTTGCATGTTTTGGATATTTAGGAAATTTCTATAGTTAGAAAGTTTCCAATTTTAGGAAGTTTCCAATTTTAGAAAGTTTCCAAAATTAGTAGGTTTCCAAAATGGAAAGTTTCCAAAAATAGTAATCTTCTATTTTGGGATGAAATTTTAATAAACCTACAAACCTCAAATAATATCAAGCGTTGGATGTCTTGTCCAGATTATGTCAGCTGTTGAAGCCCATTCAATCGTACACACGGCCTTACAGTGTGAGGGTGTTTATCTTTTGCGTGGGTAAGACAGTTTGTGATTCATTGATGTCATTGGGAGTCCCAGACATTAGTGATTACATGACTGTATAGTCTGGTTTTCTTGACTAGGCCATCGGGAGTCCCGGGCCTTGAGACATCAGAGTGGATTGGGCCTCGGGCCCAGATTCACAACCAAGAGTTATATCACGGATATAATTAGCCGAGATAGGGCTTACCGATATAAGATAAGGTTGGGTGACGGCCAGTGGCCCACTTTGATCTTAATTATATGTGGATCTTGGAATCATTATATTCTATTGAGGGTAACTGATGTTATTGAATATAATGAGAGATTAATCATATTAACTATAATGCGAGATTAATCATATTGAACATATTAACTAAAATTCTTTTATCTTAAATTTCAGTTATAAACAGTCAAAACACTTTCTCGATCCGGTCTGTCCTTGAGATGGACAAGCTGAACGGATCAAATTTCTTGACTTGGTCGCGGAACCTGAGGCTAGTCCTCAGGCAGGAGAGAAAAGACTATGTTCTTGAGAGAGCTCTCCCCGTGAGGATCGGGTCCAATGCCTCCCATGCAGTATATGATGCTTGGAATAAGCATTATAATGATGCGGTAGATGTGCGTGGTCTGATATTGGCTACCATGGACTCAGACTTGCGGAAGCAATATGAGAACATGGAGTCGCCAATAGAAATGATCAGCAGCCTGAAATTGAAATTTCAGGAGCAGGTAAGAGTGGAGAGATACCAGTTGGTTAAGTCTCTCACTAGCTGCAAGCTACCAAATGATCATCCAGTGAGTCCTCATGTCAGTAAAATGATGGGTTACATTGATAACCTGAGGAAACTGGATTATCCAGTTAGCCAAGAATTGGCAACTGAGATCATTCTGCAGTCACTGCCGTCAAGCTATGATAAGTTCAGAAGGAACTATATCAAGAAAGGCTTAACGAAGACGCTGACTGAACTGCATGATATGCTCAAGACAGTTGAGCCAAACGTGAAGAGTACCCAGTATAATCTCATAATAGAGAAGGGTAGGTTTATTAAACCTAGTACTGACAAGGGTGAAGACAAAGTTGTCCAGATTTTGAATCATGGCAAGCGTGTGTCTTCTGAGCCCAAGTCAGATACCTCTTACGTTGGTAAGTGCTGCTACTGTAAAGAGACAGGGCATTGAAAGAGAGATTGCATTAAATTCATGGAAGATGATGAGGAGTTGAAGTTGATGTATGAGACTACTTCCTCAGGTATTCATGTTATTACTTCAAGTTATACCTTATAGGTATTGGATACTGGTTGTGGCACTGATATTTGTTATAATATGCAGAGCCTGAGCAACAGTAGAACGTTGAAGAAAGGGCAAGTGGAACTGCGTGTCTGGAAGGAGCTATGGATGCTGCCTCAGCCGTATGGTTTTCACTTATAGATCCCTTTGAGGCTTGGTTTTGCATTAAGTAATTGCTACAATGTACCTGCTTTACGCAGAGTTGTCTTTCATTTTCTTGTAAAGAATTTGAATGTTTTTCATTTTGATAAAGACAAGATTTGTTCTTTTGATCTTAATGAAATATTAATTGTAGCACCCTATTCAAGGAATGGGTTTTATATCTTAAACCAAAGAATGCCTAAATTTAACATAAATACCGAATTGGTTTAAATCTGATGAATTAAACCTGATTTTTCTTGGCATAAATGTTTTGGTCAAATAGAGTAAGTCGGATTCAGAAACCCCATAGTTATGGACTTTTGGGCTCATTTGAATGGATATCTTATGAGACTTGAATTCTGCTTACTGGACCAAAAGACGAAGGGCCCATCTTAGCAAGAGCTAGAGAAAGGCCCAAAGGCTTATTGGAGATTGAACATACTCATGTATGTGGTCCGATGAGCAGTAATGCCAGAGAAAATTTCCTGTACTTCATTGTCTCTACTGATTACTTCAGTGAGTAAGACTGTGTTCATTTGATGAGACACAAGTCGGAATTCTTTGACATGGTCGAAAGAGTTCCAGAATGAGGTATAGAATCTGAGTGACAGAAGTATTAAGACTCTGGATTAGATCACGAGTGAGAATACTTGAGTCATTAATGGTGTGATCATCTGAATGAGTGTGAAGTCGTTTCACAGCTCAATTCTCCTGAAAAACTTTGAGGTATTTCTGTGAGAAAGAATCAGATCTTATTAGAAATGATTAAAGATGAGTCACACGAATCTTCCATGATATTCTTTAAGAATAACGCTCTAGAAATATCTAAGTTTACGCTGAAATAGTTCCACCAATATCAGTTGAAAGACACCACATAAATGTAGATTGGAATCGATCCAAATTCGTCTTTACTGAGTATTTGTAAGTTGTGCTACTTCGCTGGTTGTCCTAGGGAAACCAAGGCTTGTTACTTTTACGTCCATTCTGTTTTCTAAGAAGGGAAGTTACTTTCCAAGAAGAACAGTGGGAGTAAAAGTATAACTCGAAGAAATTCGAGAAATACAGGAGGCTGCTCAACCTGTTGAGGGAGAGCAGCGGATGGACTTACAGATTTCTGTAGAATCTACACCTGTAGAGCCTGAAGTTCGCAGATATGAATGAATCAGTCACTAATCCGAGAGTGATTTCTCGTCATTAGTTGAACCTGATAATCATTGAAAGTTCGCATGATCTGATGATCATTGAAAGCGACGAATCTGCGAAATTCAAAGAAGCGAAAGTGAGCCCGGACTCCGAAAAATTACATTTTGTGTAAGTTAGCTTCATCGATCCATTCATGGATGGAAGCAAACATATCGGAGTTGGAATCTTCGTTCTGTTGAAGTAGTCAAGGTTTTGACTTGAACAGGAACGAAATGGAACTGTGCGTTTACTAATAGATAAGTGGGGGCGATGTTGCATTTCTCATATTGTATGTCGATGACATACTGATTCTCGGAAATAACGTCCCAATACTGAAGTCGGTAAAGGACTGGCTTGGGAGTTGGTTTTGTGAATGACATGGGTAAAGCCACGTAGTTCTTGGATTCTGGATCTAAAGATAGAGATCCAGAAGAGCTGGTAGGACAAAGTCAGGATTCTTACATTGACAAAGTCCTACACGTTTTGAGCAATCCAAGAATGGTTTTATTCCAATGTCACATGGCATTAAGTTAAGCAAGATACAATATCCTACGATAACTACTGAGCTTAAATGCATGGATGAGATTCCATATGCGTCGGCAATTGGATCTATCATGTATGCCATGAAACGTACTTTTTTGATGTTGTTTTAATGTTAAGCAAGACAAGTAAAGACCAGTCAAATCCAGCAAAGAATCACTGGATTGCCGTAAAGAATATCCTAAAGTATTTGAGGAATACTAAGGATAAATTCTTGATTTACGGAGAAAGTAAGGTGCTACGAGTCGGCAGAGTCTGAAAGGCAAGTTTCCAACGGACAAAGATGATTTCCGGTCACAGTCCGGTTATATCTTGTGTCTGTATGGCGGTGCAAGGCACTGTTGCTGACGCCATGACTTAAGCTGAACATTTCGCAGCTTGGGAAGCGGCGAAAGAGGTTGTTTGGAAAGAAGAGTTCGTAACTGAACTTGATGTGATTCCCAGCATAGATGAGTCTAGCTGCACATCAGAGGTCCAAACACCTTGAGGGTAGGTATAACATATTCCGAGAGATAAATGAAAGAGATGTTAAGTAGATCAGCGAGTTTCAAACGAATGAGAACGTTGCTAATCTATTAACGAAGCCACTCCTTAGGCCTAAGCACGAGTCGCAGACTGTTGCTGTAGGATAAGTGAAATTAAGATGTAGTCTTAATTTCAGTGGGAGTTAGTAAAGGGCTTTATTTAGTTATTGATATGTTCTTGTAAAACATTTTAAGATGTTTAATAAAATTATTTTATGATTATTTTAACTGTGATGAAATAATCGTTCCAAAATGATATGAACCATTTTATAGGTCATCGAAGTAAGTGACTTGATCTTGAGTCATCAAAGTCATTTAGCTTGATCATGAGACCCTATATTTGATAGATGGCTTATATCATCCTGTCCCTAGTCGAAGGTTGTTGAAATTGGAACACCAACAACCGCGTGAGACTAGATTGGTATGTGACTTATGACAAAGTCTCAGGATGTCATAGATGCACGGCATCAAAGTCAGTACATAGGTGTATGTTGGGGTACATACGACCGGACAAGACCCGCTTATAAGAACTCTTCAGGATATTTATATCTGTGTCATAAGAGATTCTTACTACGACTATAGAGTATAGTCCTTAGACCTGAGTTCGCATGCATGTGACTGCACATGAACTGATGCATTTTGATCATTGTCTAACGCTGTCGTTAAGCGATAGTTATAAGGACCTTGTTTGGGTGTATTATGAAATGAGTAGTTTACAGTGATGGAACAAGACGGGATTTGTCCCTCCAATATAAATGGAGTGAATATCTCTAGGCCAATCGGAGATTTGAATACTGGAAAATGCATGGCCATGCTCAAACGGACTGTCCCGAGTCGTTTGGATTGTCAGTATCAAATCAGAGTCCGATGAACATGATTAGACTTTATAAGGATGACACTCATCTTGCCTTATGACTAATCGAGATATTGAGACGAAAGGATTATGAATACAGAGATTCCAGTACAAGTGGGAGATTGTTGGAATTATGTCCAGTAATCTCTGTACTGTCTCTAGAAAGTAAGAGTATGTCACTGATCAGACATAAGTCATATAATACTGGGGGTCATGATGGCTTGCTAGAGTCCGCTCATGATCTATAAGTCTTGGACTTATTGCCTTTATTATATGATCCCATATGGGTCACACGCCTAAGCTAACAGGAAAATGTGTAGGAATGGTTTAGCAGAAGTACGGTAAAAGTGCTAGGCATTTACTGTACTTAGAGAGACGAAAGGGCCTGATTAAATCTAAAGGATTTAATCAGACTGAGAATTGGGCCCAAAAGCCCATAAGAACTGGACAAGGGTTTTAATAAATAAAACTTGCCCTAGCTCTTATTTTCTCACTAAGTCTGCGCCTCCCTCAGCCTCTCTCTGCGCCTCCCACCAGTCGGTCTAGCAGCCAATTTCCTGTGCGTGCGTGTGTGAGCCTTTGGAGGAACTATCTCTCGGTGGTTCTGCTGATCTCTGACCCGTACCTCCTCTTTCCGCTGCATAACAAGGTAACAGGTGAGATCATTTATGATTCTAGCAAGAGAACCTAGATCTGGCATGTTTAGTAGGATCAATTAATCTGATGAATTGAACCAGAAAACACTAAACAATCCATCAGGGGCAACGTCGCAATGTAAAACGCTGGCGTTATGTCGTTTTGGAAGCGTAAATATTTAGATTTTATTTCTTTGCCATAAAATATGTTTCATGTTATTAATAACTATGATTTTCTTTTTTGTTACATTATCCATCCATTGATCAAAGTATCCATCTACCATTAAATTATCCAATCCACTATCCACTGAAATTTAACGATTCCTTTAAATCTGTTGGGAATGTCCTGAAATCTACCGTACTATCTCTAGAAAGTATGATAAGTGTCGAGATCAGACATAAGTCATAAATACTGGGTGATCATGATGGCTTGCTAGAGTCCGCTCATGATCTATAAGTTTAGGACTTATTACCAGTATTGTATGATCCCGAAGGGTCACACACCATAGCTAACGGGAAAGTTAAATGGAATTAATACGGTAAGATGCAATGGCATTTACTGTATTAGATCAGAGAATTGGGCCAGACAAAATACAGACTTTTGTCTGATTTGTGTCTTGGACCCAAAAGATTAATGAGCCATTAGTCTAATGACTTGGGCCCATTAATGAGAGAGATAAAAGTCGAAAAACCCTAAGGAAGAAAACATTCTTCTGCGATTTTCTTCTTGGTGGCCGTGCCCCTTCTCTCTCTCTAACTCCTGATCTGATCCATCTCTTTGGTCTAGCAGCCATCCCTTGCTTGTAAGAGTGTGGATACTCAAGGAGGAATAGGTGATTCATCTGTTCGTTGATCTCGACATTACAATCATTCCGCTGCAAAAGGTAATGTCCAGGTTTGTGTTTATGATTCGTTTTGCAAGAACCTAGATCTGTTTAAGATTATGTGTTAGGTTGTAATTTGGGAATTAAACCTTGAACAAACACCATAATCCTTCAGTGGTATCAGAGCCCTGGTTTATTAGGTTTCTTGTGAAATTGGATCTTTGAATGAATCGTGGTTTGATTATTAATGTTCAAGTCGTTTTGTCATTTAGTGAATGAATTCACAAGAAAATGATCAAAATTGATTTATTGGTTTATTAAAAACCGAATCGCTATTGTTCGTAATGTGAATGGCATGAAAATTTCAAATCGTGTTCGACTTTTGTTATTTTCTCGATCGTTAATTAATTGAGGTCATGTTGTTTTTGTCTTCGTGTCTGCAAAATGATCTTGGTCTCGGCATGTATTGCCGATAATCAATTAGTTTGATTATTGCTTTCGTATAATCATGTGATATCGATCGTGACTTAGTGATCGTGGATCACTTGTTTGGGCCACTGATCTAGTTGATGATCGCACGTTATTGAGGCAAGCGATCGTTGGTGAGTGGTTCGATGTAATTGGCCAAGCGTGAATTCGCAAGTGTCTCGGATGGATCATGGGCCTTAATGCGTGATGCGTTGTGTAACCGAGCCGAGCGTGATCGATGCGATGATCGATCGTAAACGATCGTGAGCAAGCGCATGTTGCGCCTGTTGGATCATGGGCCTCGGATGAACATGGGCCCACAAATTGCGTTAATGGGCCGAGTTGGATCTAGGATCCGATTGTTTGGCCCATTAAAATTTTACGTCCCGCGAATAGTCAATCGGTTAAACCGAGCTTCGCGGTTCGTTGCCCAAAACCACACCGATTTAACCGGTCCATTTATTGGCGGTTAATTGTGTGTTTAAAGCCTTAAACCGCAAGTTAAATCAAATTGGCTAAAACACTAGGTGTTTCTTCCCGGTTTTGGATTTAACTGAACCGATCCAATTTAATTGGTGGTTCAAGCGGTTAACCCGAATCGCGGTTTGCTAGAAATTATTTAATACATGGTATTATTTAATTTCTGGTTAAACCGGATTGAAATTCAAAAATTGAATTTTAACCTAAACCGAAGGCTGGTCTAAGTTTGATTTGGTTGGACCAAATAATTTAGAGCTGGTCTGGTTTAGTAAATAACCGATGGTTTTGATAGTTAATTTGGTCTTGGACCAGAATTAATAAACCGGATCGGTTATGTCAAATTATTGGGCCAACTGGAATTCTATGGTCTTGGGCCAAGAATTGGGCCTATAATTTGTGACCCAACCCAAAATATTTATAAAATATTAAATTAGAAATTTCTATTTTTAGTAGTTACTAAATTTAGAAAGTTTCTAAAATAAGAAAGTTTCCCAAAATAGTAATCTTCTATTTTTGGAAATAAAACTTAAAATCCTCAAAAACAATATCAAGCTTGGATGTCTTTCCAGTCTTGTCAGCTACTTAACGCTTATTTGATTACAGATATGGCTTACAGTGTGAGGTGTCTGTTTTCGCATAAGTAAAGTAGTATATAGTCACTAATTTCATTGGGAGTCCCAGACTTTAGTGATTATTTGGCTGTAAGAGATTGGTTTCCTTGACTGGGCCATCGGGAGTCCCGGGCCTTGAGACATCTGGTGTATTGGGCCTTGGGCCCAATTCACAACCGAGAGTTATTGGATATAACTAGCTGTGTGTATGCTTACCAAGTAAAGCTAATTCCGGGTGACGGCCAGTGGCCCACTTTGGATTTAGCTGAACATGGGTCTCGGAATCATTGCATTCTTATGAGGTTAAACAAAGAAATTTTGAATGCAATGCGAGTTTTCTTATAAGTTATTAAGATTACTCTTTTATGAACTAAATAACTAAAACTCTATTTATCTCTAAATTTCAGCTATGACGAGCACAAACAATCAAAACACTTTCTCGATCCGGTATGTCCTTGAGATGGACAAACTGAACGGATCAAATTTCTTGACTTGGTCGCGGAACCTGAGGCTAGTTCTCAGGCAGGAGAGAAAGGACTATGTCCTTGAAAGAGCTCTCCCCGAGAGGATCGGGTCCAAAGCCTCTCATGCAGTATATAATGCTTGGAATAAGCATTATAATGATGCGGTAGATGTGCGTGGTCTGATATTGGCTACCATGGACTCAGATTTGCTGAAGCAATATGAGAACATGGAGTCGCCAATAGAGATGATCAGCAGCCTGAAATTGAAATTTCAGGAGCAGGTAAGAGTGGAGAGATACCAGTTGGTTAAATCTCTCACTAGCTGCAAGCTACCAAATGATCATCCAGTAAGTCCTCATGTCAGTAAAATGATGGGTTACATTGATAACCTGAGGAAACTGGATTATCCAGTTAGCCAAGAATTGGCAACTGAGATCATTCTGCAGTCACTGCCGTCAAGCTATGATAAGTTCGTAAGGAACTATATCAAGAAAGGCTTAACGAAGACATTGACTGAACTGCATGATATGCTCAAGACAGTTGAGCCAAACGTGAAGAGTACCCTGTACAATCTCATGAAGGAGAAGGGTAGGTTTACTAAACCTAATGCTGACAAGGGTGAAGACAAAGTTGTCCAGATTTTGAATCATGGCAAGCGTGTGTCTTCTGAGCCCGAGTCAGATACCTCTTACGTTGGTAAGTGCTGCTACTGTAAAGAGACTGGGCATTGGAAGAGAGATTGCATTAAATTCATGGAAGATTATGAGGAGTTGAAGTTGATGTATGAAACTACTTCCTCAGGTATTCATGTTATTACTTCAAGTTATACCTTATAGGTATTGGATACTGGTTGTGGCACTGATATTTGTTATAATATGCAGAGCCTGAGCAACAGTAGAACGTTGAAGGAAGGGCAAGTGGAACTGCGTGTCTGGAAGGAGCTTGGGATGCTGCCTCAGCCGTAGGGTTTTCACTTGTAGATGCCTTTGAGGCTTGGTTTTATTAAGTAATTGCTACAATGTACCTGCTTTAAGCAGAGTTGTCTTTCATTTTCTTGTAAGAATTTGAATGTTTTTCATTTTGATAAAAGACTAGTTTGTTCTTTTGATCTTAATGAAATATTAATTGTAGCACCCTATTCAAGGAATGGGTTTTATGTCTTAAACCAAAGAGTGCCTAAATGTAACATAAATACCGCAATTGGTTTAAATCTGATGAGTTAAACCTGATTTTTCTTGGCATAAATGTTTTGGTCACATAGAGTAAGTCAGATTCAGAAACCCCATAGTTATGGACTTTTGGGCTCATTTGAATGGATATCTTATGAGACTTGAATTCTGCTTACTAGACCAAAAGACAAAGGGCCCATCTTAGCCGAGCTAGAGAAAGGCCCAAAGGCTTATCGGAGATTGAACATACTCATGTATGTGGTCCGATGAGCAGTAATGCCAGAGAAAATTTCCTGTACTTCATTGTCTCTACTGATTACTTCAGTAAGTGTGACTGTGTTCATTTGATGAGACACAAGTCGGAATTCTTTGACATGGTCGAAAGAGTTCCAGAATGAAGTATAGAATCTGAATGACAGAAGTATTAAGACTCTGGATTAGATCACGAGTGAGAATACTTAAGTCATTGATTGTGTGATCATCTGAATGAGTGTGAAGTCGTTTCACAGCTCAATTCTCCTGAAAACCTTGAGGTATTTCTGAGAGAAAGAATCAGATCTTATTAGAAATGATTAAAGATGAGTCACACGAATCTTCCATGATATTCTTTAAGAATAATGCTCTAAAATATCTAAGTTTACGCTGAAATAGTTCCACCAATATCAGTTGAAAGACACCACGTAAATGTGGATTGGAATCGATCCAAATTCGTCTTTACTGAGTATTTGTAGTTGTGCTACTTTGCTGGTTGTCCTAGGGAAACCAAGGCTTGTTACTTTTACGTCCATTCTGTTTTCTAAGAAGGGAAGTTACTTTCCAAGAAGAACAGTGGGAGTAAAAGTATAACTCGAAGAAATTCGAGAAATACATGATGCTGCTCAACCTGTTGAGGGAGAGCAACGGATGATTTACAGATTTCTGTAGAATCTACACCTGTAGAGCCTGAAGTTCGCAGATATGAATGAATCAGTCACTAATCCGAGAGTGATTTCTCGTCATTAGTTGAACCTGATGATCATTGAAAGTTCGCATGATCTGATGATCATTGAAAGCGACGAATCTGCGAAATTCAAAGAAGCGAAAGTGAGCCCGGACTCCGAAAAGTTATACTGTACGTAAGTTAGCTTCATCGATCCATTCATGGATGGAAGCAAACATATCGGAGTTGGAATCTTCGTTCTGTTGAAGTAGTCAAGGTTTTGACTTGAACAGGAACGAAGTGGAACTTTGCGTTTACTAAAAGATAAGTGGGAGCAATATTGCATTTCTCATAGTGTATGTCGATGACATACTGATTCTCGGAAATAACGTTCCAATGCTGCAGTCGGTAAAGGACTGGCTTGGGAGTTGGTTTTATGATTGACATGGGTAAAGCCACGTAGTTCTTGGATTTTGGATCTAAAGATAAAGATCCAAAAGAGCTGGTAGGACAAAGTCAGGATTCTTAAATTGACAAAGTCCTACACGTAATCAGCAATCCAAGAAGGGTTTTATGCCAATGTCACATGGCAATTCATTAAGCAAGATACAGTGTCCTGCGATATCTGCTGAGCTTGAATGCATGGATAAGATTCCATATGCGACGGCAATTGGATCTATCATGTATGCCATGACACATACTTGTTTTGATGTTGCTTTAATGCTAAGCAAGACAAGTAAAGACCAGTCAAATCCAGCAAAGAATCACTGGATTGCCGTAAAGAATATTCTGAAGTATTTGAGGAATACTTAGGATAAGTTCTTGATTTACGGAGAAAGTGAGGTGCTACAAGTCGATAGAGTCTGAAAGGCAAGTTTCCAATAGACAAAGATAATTCCTGGTCACAGTCCGGCTATATCTTGTGTCTAACTGGCGGTGCAAGGCACTGTTGCTGACTCCATGACTAAAGCTGAACATTTCGCAGCTTGAGAAGCGGCGAAAGAGGTTGTTTGGATAGAAGAGTTCATCACTGAACTTGATGTGATTCACAGCATAGATGAGGCTAGCTGCACATCAGAGGTCCAAACACCTTGAGGATAGGTATAACCTATTCCTTGAGATAAATGACAGAGGTGTTAAGTAGATAAGCAAGTTTCATCGAATGAGAACGTTGCTAATCTATTAACGAAGCCACTCCTTATGCCTAAGCACGAGTCGCGGACTGTAGCTGTAGGATGAGTGAAATTAAGATGTAGTCTTAATTTCAGTGGGAGTTTGTAAAGGGCTTTACTTAGTTATTTTGAATGGTTCATGTAAACATAATATTTTATGTTTATGAAATCTAATGATTTCTGGATTATTTTAACTGTGATATAAATAATCGTTCCAAAATGATTCATGTCATTATATATGGGCCATCGAAGTACATGAGTAGACTTGATCCTGAAACCCCATATTTAACGAAGTGACATAAATCATAGTGTCCATAGTCGAAGGTTGTTGAAATTGGAACACCAACAACCTGTTGAGACTAGATTGTGTTGAGACTTATGACCAAGTTTCGAGGGGTCATAGATGCGCGGCATCAAAGTCGACACATAGGTATATGTAGGGGAGCATATGACCGGACATGGCCCGCTGATGAGAACTCTGCAAGATATTAATATCTGTGTCATAAGAAGTTCTCATATACGACTATAGAGTATAGTCCTTAGACCTGAGTTCGCATGCATGTGGCTGCACATGGAGTAATGCGCTTTGATCATTGTCTAACGCTGTTTCGTAACTGGGAGCTATACGGACCTTGGTTGGGTGTATTATGAATTGTGTAGTTCATAGTGATGGAACAAGATGGGATTTGTCCTTGCCGTTTAACGGAGGTAATATCTCTAGGCCAATCGGAGATTTGATAGCTGGTAAGAGAATGGCCATTCCCAAACGGACTTGCCCAAGTCGTTTGAATTGTCAGTATCAAATCTGGTCCGATAAACATGGTCTGGCTATATAAGGATGACACGCATCTTGCCTTATGCCAGATCGAGATATTAAGACAAAAGGACTAGGGAATGTAGGATTCCAGTACAATCGGAAGATTGTTGGGAATGTCCTGTGTAGGATTCCAGTACAAGTGGGAGATTGTTGGGAATGTCCTGAAATCTACCGTACTATCTCTAGAAAGTATGATAAGTGTCGAGATCAGACATAAGTCATAAATACTGGGTGATCATGATGGCTTGCTAGAGTCCGCTCATGATCTATAAGTTTAGGACTTATTACCAGTATTGTATGATCCCGAAGGGTCACACACCATAGCTAACGGGAAATTTAAATGGAATTAATACGGTAAGATGCAATGGCATTTACTGTATTAGATCAGAGAATTGGGCCAGACAAAATACAGACTTTTGTCTGATTTGTGTCTTGGACCCAAAAGATTAATGAGCCATTAGTCTAATGACTTGGGCCCATTAATGAGAGAGATAAAAGTCGAAAAACCCTAAGGAAGAAAACTCCTTCTGCGATTTTTCTTCTTGGTGGCCGTGCCCCTTCTCTCTCTCTAACTCCTGATCTGATCCATCTCTTTGGTCTAGCAGCCATCCCTTGCTTGTAAGAGTGTGGATACTCAAGGAGGAATAGGTGATTCATCTGTTCGTTGATCTCGACATTACAATCATTCCGCTGCAAAAGGTAATGTCCAGGTTTGTGTTTATGATTCGTTTTGCAAGAACCTAGATCTGTTAAGATTATGTGTTAGGTTGTAATTGGGAATTAAACCTTGAACAAACACCATAATCCTTCAAAATCTTATAAAATATACCATGTAGAATATTTTACCATTACTAAAAAATCCAACTTCAAACCCCTCAACCGAACTTCTCGAGCCGCGGACACCTCGAACCCCCCATTCCTGTTTGCCGTCAAATCATTGTTACGACTTCCAAGGCATTATTTGAAGGAATTTCTAGCAGTTCCTAATCCAATTAGGCAACCCTGGTCTAAATTCCAAGCCTAGGATCTAGGGTTCATGTATATCGAATCAATGGGATCTCGAGATTACCTGGTGATTAGCAGCGGAAGATTTGCAGATAATCGAGATCTAGAGCGCCTCAAATGTTGCGCCTCTACTGGTATCCACACGCACACAAACTGAACAGAAGGGATGCTAGTGCCTTTAGAGATCAGATCTCTCAAGAGGTTTCTGTTTCTTTTCTGGTGGCTGTAAATTAGGTTAGGATCAAGTTTAGGTCGACCATATATCTTATATATATATATATATCGACTTAAACCTCAACGGAATTAACCAACGATTAAACCGAATTAATCTGGTAATCCGCGAGTTGTGTCGACCGACACACTCTTTGTGTCGATCGACACTGCCGATCTGTGTCGACCGACACACTTATTGTGTCGATCGACACTGCCCAGAAACTTGGTATGAATGCATATCAAATATGCATTCACCCGATCATTATATTAATGATCAACCTCATATACAACGTTCAGTTTGCTTAGGTGTGTGACCCTGTAGGATCATATAACACTAGCAATGAGTTCTAATTTCATTGATCATAAGTGGCTTCTAGCAAAGCATTATGACTGCCCAGTGTCATATGATTGTCTCATCTCGACAATACGACTTTCACTTAGAGTAAGTACAATAGATTTCAGGACATCCCAACAATCTCCCACTTGTACTGGAATCATCTATTCTTTCAATCCCTTCGTCACTATATCTCGATTTGGCATAAGGCAAGATCTGTGTTACCCTTATTTAGCCAAGATCACGTTCATCGAACTCCGATTTATACTGACAAGACAAACGACTGACAATCACCTCGTTTGAGTGTGGCCACACATTTCTCAGTATCAAATCTTCGATGGTCCCTGAGATATTTATCTCCTGTTATATAGGAGGGACAAATCCCATCTTGTTCCATCCCTGTTTCTTCACACGCTTCATGATACGCCCAATCAATGCCTTTATAGTTACCAGTTACGGCTGACGTTTGACAAGGTTAAAGCGGACCAATTCACATGTAAGAAAACATGATGAACTCAGGTCTAAGGACTATACTCTATAGTCGTAATGAAAACTCTCATGACACTTATATAACTATCTCGTAGAGTTCTCATCAGTGGGTCATGTCCGATCCTGTGTTCTCCAACACATATCTATGTGATTGACTTTAATACTCTTATTAATGACTCCATGAAACTTAGTCATCAGTCACCTCACATACTAGTCTCACGTGGTTGTTAATGTCCCACTTTAACAACCTTGACCAGGGACCAACATAATTTATGTCATTTATTATCTATAGGGTTTCATGATCAAGTCACATACTTGATGACCTATAAAATGTCATAAATTACTTTGGGACTATTATTTAATAACCATTATTAAATAATACAGATGTCAGATTTCAATAACATAATCAAATTATGTTTATACAAACATCATATCATAACCAAAATTAATAACAACGACTCCCACTAAAATTAAGATCACATCTTAAGACATCCAATGCCTTTAGCAGTAGCCTGACCCTCATTCGCCCTTGCTCAGCGTGTGTCGAAAGACACTGCGTCTTGCTAAGAGTAATACCAAGAGTCATTTGCACGAAGCCCTTCTTGGAATCCTGCATATTGGACCTGTGCAAGGCCTTATCACCATAAGTATCTTGACACAATCCAATTAGCTTATCCAATCTATCTCTATAGATTCTTATTCCAAGAATGTATACGGTTTCTCCCTTAATTTTATCGAAAAACAACTTTCGAGTCAGGTCTTATCAGACTGAAACAAATGGAACTTCATTTCCGAGAAGTAGTATGTTATCAACATACAATACTAGAAATGCAATTGCGCTCCCACTAGTCCTCTTGTAAACACACGGTTCCTCTTCATTCATGACGAAGTCAAACCTTTTGGCTGCTTTATCAAAACGAAGATTTCAACTCTGAGATGCTTGCTTCAATCCATAAATGGTTTGATGAGGCTTGCATATCTTCCTAGCTTCATTAGGATCAATGAAAACTTCAGGTAGTGTCATGCACACATCCCTTTCCAGAATTCCATTAAGGAAAACTGTTTTCACATCCATCTGCCCGTCATCATAATGAGGGCGGCTGCTAGGAGAATCCGAATGGTCATAAGCACGGTGTCTGGGATTAGGTTTCTTCACAGTCAATACCATGAATTTACTTGAAACCTTTTGCCACCAACCTAGCTTTGTACATCTGAATATAACCATCCATGTCAACTTTTCTTCTTGAAAATTCATTTACTCACAATGGTTTCTACACCATCGGGTAAATCAACCCAAGTCATACTTGGTTCTGTGACATGGATCCCATTTCGGATTCAGCGGCTTTCAGCCACTTTCGGAGTCAAGGCCCATCATTGCTTCTTCAAAATTCGCAGGCCCGTCACTTTCAATGATCAATGGATCACGGCAATTGGTTACGAGAAATCCACATTTCTCGGGTTCGTGACGGATCCTTTCGGATCTGCGGGCTTCAGTTTTCTGTAAAAGTCACGCACACATATCTCATATGTATACTTTTACCACGGCCTAATTAACCAAGATTTAAACCGTAGTTAATTAAGTCATAAACCAAAATCAATATTTGGTTCGCGATCTGTGTCGATCGATGCAACTTTTGTGTCGATCGACACTTCTTCAGAAACTCGCCATTTAAATGTATATCGAATATACATTCACCAGATCCTTTATAAACTTTAGGCACCACATGTGCAGGTTCTACAACTCTTTGTAGATCCAACTGCTGCTCTTCCTCATCAGGTTGAGCAGTCTCCTGTGACTTTCGAATTTCTTCGAGTTGTACTTTTACTCCCACTGTTCTTCTTGGAAAGAAAATCTTTCTCAAGAAAACATTGTTCCGAGCAACAAACAATTTGTTTTCGAACTGGTTGTAAAAGAAACATGCCTTGGTTTTGTTAGGACAACCAATGAAGTAGCACTCATCAGATTTGGGTGTGAGCTTATCAGAGATTAAACGTTTTGTATAAGTCTCGCAACTCCAAATCTCCATGATGAATAAATCATAAACATTTCGATTCCACATCTCATGTGGTATCTCTGTAACTGATCTTGATGGAACTCTATTTAATGTAAACTCAGACATTTCTAGAGCGTATTCTTAGAAGGATAATGGAAGATCTAAGTGACTCATCATTGATCGAACCATATCTAATAAAGTCCGATTCAGGAGGAGTGAATTGTGAAACACTTTCACAATCTCTCAGATGATCACTAAGTCCTTGACTTAAGTATTCACCTCCACGATCTCATCGTAGAGTTTTAATACCTTTGTCAAATTGATTATGTACTTCATTTTGGAACTCTTTGAACTTTTCAAAAATTCTGACTTATGTCTTATAAATAAGACATAACCGTACCTACTGAAAATATCAGTAAAGGTAATGAAGTACTAAAATTTTCCTCTAGCACTAGTGCTCATCGGCCCATATACATCCGTATGTATAAAGCCCAATAAGCCTCTGGTCCTTTCATTTTGTTCGTTCGCAACCTGTATCGACCGACGCATCGTTTGTGTCGATCGATACTACCTTTGTTGAAAGTAGCCTTTGTCGTTTTACTTAATAAACAAGATCCACTTTACTCATTATGATTCATAATCAGATGAGCCCAAAAGCCCATCACTATGGAGCTTCTGAATCTGTTTCTTATTTATGTGGTCCAAAACGACAATGCCAGAGAAAAGGTTTTGATTCATATCATTTGACTAGAATCTCTTGGTACTAATGTTATAGTCAGGCATGATTTGGTTTAGAACACAAAGTCCATTCTCTAATGGATTGCTACTATAAAATATATCACTGTAATCAAATGAATAACATTTATTCTTAATTTGAAAACTGATATCTTTCCATATCCAAACAAGGAATGGAAATAATCTTTCTGCTCATAGCAGGTACATAGTAGCAATTTTAAGTTCAAAACATGCTATAAAAGAAAACAAGTGAAATACTCCTACGGTTAATGCAGCAATTCTTGCTCCATTCCCACGCATAGATCCACTTGTCCTTTCTCCATAGTCCTACTTTTGTTCAGGTCCTGCACATTTTCACAAAATATGAGTACCACAGCTGGTATCTAATACCCAATAAGTAGAACCATAAGAAGTAACATTTCTTCTATAACATAAATACCTGAAGAAGAAGTCTCGTACGTCTTCTTCAGCTTCTCATAATCTTCCAAGAATTTATTGCAGTTTCTTTTCAAATGCCCATAACCATTACAATAACGGCACTTAACATCTTCAGAAGGACTGGTTTTAACCTTAAGAGTATGGCCAAACTCGCTTGGATTCACAATCGAGCTCGTCTTGCCATCACCTTTGTTCTTACCAAGTTTCTTAAACTTTTTACCCTTTTGTACCATAAGGACATCTGGGGTGTCCTTCTTGATGTTAGGTTCAGCAGTCTTAAGCATCCCATGCAATTCAGTCAACGTCTTCGTCAAGTTGTTCATGTTATAGTTCATAACAAATTGATCATAGCTTGACGGCAGTGACTGTAGAATGATGTCAGTAGCCAACTCTTGACTAATGGGACAATCCAGTTTCCCCAGGTTATCAATATAACCCATCATCTTAATGACATGAGGACTAACTGGTTCGCCCTTTGGTAGCTTGCACTCAATCAGAGACCTAACCGTCTGGTATCTCTGAGTTCGTGCCTGCTCCTGAAACATACTTTTCAGGCCAGTGATCATCTCTTTTGGCGACTCCACGTACTCATATTGCTTCTGCAATTCCGAGTTCATGGTAGCCAACATGAGACAACTCACATCCACCGCATCATTAGAATGCTTATCCCAAGCATCCTTATCTGACTGCCAGGCATTGGCTCGGTACTTCTTGGGGAGAACTTTCTCAAGGACATAGTCCTTTTTCTCCTGTTTGAGAACAATTCTCAAGTTCCGATACCATTCAAGAAAGTTGGATCCATTTAACTTGTCCTTCTCAAGGACGGATCGCAGGGAGAAATTGTTATGATGGTTTGTGCTAGACATAGCTGGAAAAACAAGGGAGGTTTAGTTATGATGTTCAAGAAATGAGAAGTCTTAACAATTAAGAAAACTCACATTATATTCAACCAATGTTTCCTCAAATGAATATAATGATCCAAGACCCATACTTCACTAAACTTGAGTGAGCCACTGGCTATCACCCAAATTTTAGCTATCTAGGTAAGCAACAACTTTGCTAGTAATATCCAATATAACTCTTGGTTGTGGATTGACATCTTATGTCCAATCCACCTGATGTCTCTGAGCCCAAAACGATTTTGATGGCCCAGTCAAGTAAACCAATCTCTTAAGTCATGTAATTGTCGATGTCTTGCACTGCAAATCCATCAACACGATTACCTCTGTCTTACTCATGAAATTGTGGACATCTTGCACTGCAAGTCTATCGCACAATTAGATGGGTCTTGACAGTTGACAAGATTGGAAAGATATCAAGTATCACTTGATATTTGGGTTAGGAACGGAACCATTTAAAACGTTCAGTTTTATTATGTTTTAATTAATTGATTTATCTTGCTTTGGTTCTGTGATTTCAGGTTCCATAACCTAAACCATCGAATCTGATGTCGACCGACACTACTTTAGTGTCGATCGATGCACAATAACCAAAACAATCCGCGATAACCGATCAATCCAATTGATCCGGTTTTGAATACCGGTCAGTGTCGATCGATGCTACATTAGCATCGGTCGATACCAACCTAATCAAACCAATCACAATTAAACCATTCACAGTGTTCAACCATTATTAACCAAGCTCGATAACCGGTCCAATCTAATTGAACCGATTCATCAAATTCTCGCGAGGTTTGTGTCGACCGACACAACTCTTGTGTCGATCGACACTAGCGAAACAAACTTTATTCGGGTTATCCTTCTGTGTCGACCGACACCGGATTGGTGTCGATCGACACAGGGCGATAAACCCTAATCGATTTTCAATCAAAAAACCTAAAAACTAGATTTTCATGAAAACGAATTTTAGCATGCTTGTATCAACTATACAGAGATCCAGATTCAACTAATCTAATCATCATGATACAGATTCAATGGAACCCTAAGGCTCTGATACCACTGAAGGAATTTCTAGTAGTTCCTAATCCAATTAGGCAACCCTGGTCTAAATTCCAAGCCTAGGATCTAGGGTTCATGTATATCGAATCAATGGGATCTCGAGATTACCTGGTGATTAGCAGCGGAAGATTTGCAGATAATCGAGATCTAGAGCGCCTCAAATGCTGCGCCTCTACTGGTATCCACACGCACACAAACTGAACAGAAGGGATGCTAGTGCCTTTAGAGATCAGATCTCTCAAGAGGTTTCTGTTTCTTTTCTGGTGGCTGTAAATTAGGTTAGGATCAAGTTTAGGTCGACCATATATCTTATATATATGTCGACTTAAACCTCAACGGAATTAACCAACGATTAAACCGAATTAATCTGGTAATCCGCGAGTTGTGTCGACCGACACACTCTTTGTGTCGATCGACACTGCCGATCTGTGTCGACCGACACACTTATTGTGTCGATCGACACTGCCCAGAAACGTGGTATTGAATGCATATCAAATATGCATTCACCCGATCATTACATTAATGATCAACCTCATATACAACGTTCAGTTTGCTTAGGTGTGTGACCCTGTAGGATCATATAACACTAGCAATGAGTTCTAAACTCATTGATCATAAGTGGCTTCTAGCAAAGCATTATGACTGCCCAGTGTCATATGATTGTCTCATCTCGACAATACGACTTTCACTTGGAGTAAGTACAATAGATTTCAGGACATTCCCAACAATATTATTCATGATACCAAATTTATAATATAAATATTTAACCCATGCATGCAATTCTTCTGGCCCAGTGTCTTTTATCAATCAAATCATCTCACGTCTTCGTAAAAAACTCTCCATACATGTGTACTGTCGATTTGTTTTTCATAATTACTTTCGTCGTCCTCGTTTTCTACAAATAAAAACATATAATACAGGTTCCTACGTAATTATCACAACTCTTCATTATGGACAATCAATAACAGGGAAACCCAAAAATTAATTCTTCTTTTAATAAATCAAAACTTTCTTCGTGTAACATTTTCCAATGGTTGATAGCTTACTGTTATTACGTTTCTCGCTATCCATTTGTGTTTGTCCACATTATGCCGTATTTTCCTATCTTATTTCCCCATTCATTCATTTTCCTAAGAAATAAGTATATCCCCATCAACATACTTTGTCTAGATATTTTAAATACACCTTCATCCAGGCACTTTATCAGTTCAAAACCTGTCAGAGCCTAGCCACACAACTTTCTTAGATATATCCCCTTACATCTAATCAATCACTTTAATCCCTACTTCCATCACTCTGAAGAGTTGCATTAATATTCCTAGACATATCGATTAATATTTCTTCTGACTGATTAACTATCTATATCTATACCTATTTATCATTTTTAGTCCATCGTCAATTGATACCTTCACAAATATCTCTATCCGTCCGAATGTACACATATACCAATCCATAAATATATTTTATTCCACACTAGGTATGTATCCATGAACTATATTGCTCGTATAATGTATAGTTTTATAGCTAAAGGGGAACGCCTATGGATAGGTGATTGTTAAATATAGTGAATCATGGACAGCCACAACGATAATAGATTAACTTCATTTTTCCTGTCCACACATAGCCTATCTTCAATTTGCCTATCCACCCCTAATCGAAATGTACCCATATCAAAATAGCAACATCTAATTAATGTTATCACACCGAAAGCAAATACTCAAACTTTGAGAAGACAAACATTTTCTCATGTCTCAAAGACATAAACACAATCCATAAAACAAACAAATCTGACTGAATAGTAAAAAGTTCATTCGTAAATTTGTGGGACTATCCACTTCTTATAAATGTCCATGGCATACTCCTGTCGAAACTGGTCCACGAATGCATCTGTCATCGCCTCTATTTCGTCTGATCTAGCTAGGGCATTCAGCTCAAGAAACTTCATTGTAACAGGTCCGCAATCGCCTACTCTATCATTCGTGTACACCGTCTTCACTCGACTCCATGAATAAGGAGGTAAATTCCCTTTTAGTTCCTGTTTACCCGCCTTGCTTTGGTCCCTTGGCTTCATACTGTTAGTCTCAGGGTCCATCTTGAAAAAGGCTTCTACAATGTAAGGCAACATTTCTACAATTGGCGCAATGTTTTTAGCAGCTTTGGCACCAATGTTATGGATTGGCAACGGGTCTAGTAGTTCGGCCGTCCGAAATTCAAAATTAATAACAACTCTGACCCAGTGATCTCCGTCCCAATTCATGGGAACGTAAGCTGTTGAGACATCTTCAAACCACCTTGCCTTAACCTGGCCGTGCGTCCACTCGCCGTATACATAATCCTTCATGCGTTCGTCCCAATGGTACTCTCGCTTCTATTTTGACTTCATGAAGCTCCTATGTCGACCTTGCAAATGGTTTGAAAACCAAGGGGGAAGGAAGACCACCCTCTCCGCTGCGAAGTACCTAGCATTTTTCATGTATATGTACTCTGCAAGTACTTGCATATGCTGAAGTACCGATATACCATACATGTTAATAATAAATGCCATTACATATAACAAATTTTCAAAATACTTACCGTTGTGTTCAAAAATTTCATCGGCTCAGCAATGTCAAGCAAGAATTTGTTATTGATAGTCAACTCCCCAAATATCAAGTTCTTCAGGTCGTATTTCCTACAAATTATGCGTAATTTAAGTACATCTAACATATTTAACTTTCCTATAAGCGCAGTAATTTCTGACCTCGTAGGGAAGAGTTTCAGCGTTTCCTGCCAGGCGTTCTTGTGCTCAATAAACATATATTCGCTTTCCCTTAAACCTGCAAATACCCGAGCAAGCTCAATCTCGTCATTCGATGGAGTTTCTTTAACACGCTTTGGTGGAGGAGAAGAATCGCTTAGATCGACCGGTTCTTCAGTGCTAGGAAGCAGTATTTTCATTTTGCCACGTTTCTTTCTACGACCGTTGTTCTTATTTTTAACCTTGTTCGTTTTGTTCAGTTCTTTAAAGGCTACGTCTATTGTTTCCTGTCAAACACATAAAATATGTCCTTCAAACTGTAGAACTACTATTTAATATAAAATTATTAAACTACCTTCGCTTGTTTCTTTGTCGCCTCTATCTCCTGTCCATCTCCGTTTCTATCCTCCTTTAATGAACTATCCACCTTACCTTCCATGGTTATGTCATCAGTTTTTAGTTCACAGAGAACTTCGGTTTCACTCTGGCAATTATTAATACAAAATATATAACTCACCCATGTCCACCATAATAGGTCGCAAAAAAAAAAATCACACTTCACTTACCGTTGCTTGTTTCTCTTCAGACAAAGATTTATGTCCATCTTCCATTCCAGCGCGATTGCAGCAGCTTTCCATTTTCCTTTCGATGGATACGCCATCTTCATTTCCTTCCAACAGGATTTCCAATATCAGTCTGCCAAAAATATTTACACTTCATTTGTTATTTCCAAATTAAGGTCTTACATACAACAGGTTTTCTTAACCAGTTCTGAAAACCGTTACAAACCTCTTTGGTAGTACAAAGTTGAGCCTCAGTGGATTGTTTCTTGCTAATTACTTCATGTTCTCCATCTCCCTCGAGATCCTGAGTTAATGTAGTCTCCAGTTTGCTTTGCATCTGTCCATCTGTTTGTTTAGGGCCGCCAGAAGCATTATCCACTTCAATGGATACACCATCAACTATTGCTTCATAAACTTGTCTATTAAGCTGCCCAACATCCATACAAACAAATTGCACTTCTCTACTTAAAACGTCTATTTACCAAATATAGCAAAGAGGATAATACAACAGTTACTCCAAAGCGTTCAAATGTATTCATAGAATACCCGAGGTTGAAGATCCAGTTCACTTTTTAAGGTAGTAAACACTTCAATATCCGTGGATACTCTTTTCCCACCTAACTCCTCTTGTCCATCTCCCTTTCTTTCCGTGGAAGTATCCAGTTTGCTTTCCATTTGTATGTCATCAGTCTTTAATTGAAATCGAAGCTCGGAGTCCCTCTGTATATTATTAGTACAACATCAATAACTCGCTCTTGTCCAAATTAATAGCTTAATAAAAAATTTCTTTTCCTTCAATTAACGTATTTTCTTTATTTTGGCACAAAGACATCTTTCCATCGACCAATTCCGCATGCGTGCACCAGCTCTCCATCTTGGTCCCTGCGGATACGCTATCTTGATTTTCTTCAACAGGATGTCCGATACCATTCTGGCCAAATTGTAAACAAACAATTACTTATTCCCAATTAATGACTCACCTACATCAAGCTCCCTTAACTACGTCTATCATCCTTTACCGTTTTTTGTTTTTCATTAGCCATGCCTCCATCTTTTTTTTTAGCTTCGTCAGAAGCATCATCCATTTCGCTACCTATAGATAACCCGTCTAACTTTGCTTCCCCAGTTTTGGGGGTATTAACCTGCCAAAATGAATACATATAATTTGGACATATCTACTTCAAGCATGCAAATGTATCCATAAATACATGATGCTCAACGACTTCACTCTCTTTTGTATGACAAACTTCACTCTTTCTCAATAGATCGCCTTGCTTTTCCTCCACCGGGTTGCAGCTCTTGGATTGGTCATGCTAAATTCCAACGCGTTAAGACCAAGGAAAGGCAAACATATGAACAATTAGTCAAATACCATAACTAATGGATGCAAACTCCCAAAAACAAAAACCTTTATAATGTATCAGCATATCACCTCGCTTGATGGATGCAACCCCGCAATGTTTACTCCCCCGCCTTTTCCAAAGTTTTCTAGGCTTTCAGTTGCATACAAAACATCTTTCGAGTGCTTTTGATCCTCCCCATCTGTGATCATTCCCACATGCTGCTGGTCCTTACCAACAATTGATTCATCCCTTGTTTTATAAGGATCAATCGTGTCATCCAGCTGAGTACAAAAGTTGTCAATGTTAAATTCAGATCCCAGATTTTCTTGATCGAAAAAAGTTTCATCAACACAGTTGTTAACTTGAGAAATAATAGAATTCACATTATCCCAATTAGTGCCCTCGTCGGTGGCAGAGCTTCTAAACGATTGATCACCAACTCCAGTTTTAACATTTTCCGACTCTTCAGGGTTAGATTTGTCAATCGTCGCCTTTTTTCTTCCCCCTAAGAAAAGTTTCTTCATTCCTGTCAAAGTGCCTTTTTGAGCTGGGCTGTTTAGACGTTTACTAACACGCAACCTACAATCCTTTGCCATGTTTCTTCGCTTAAACACCTTCACCTCCTTTTCCAAACTTTCTATTTTCTTCTCCACCCAACCCTTGAATTTCTCATACTCAACAGAGTCGGCCTCACTGCTACTCCCATATTCAATAGGATGTAACTGGAGCTTTGTCTTTTTCTTCTTCTCCACAACAGGCTTGGGGACGTGTTCAATCCCATCTTCAATAGCAAGCAATGGAGCATTTTTTTTTGTTCTCTACAATAGCCTTTGGGACGTATTCAATAAGCTTCTGAGAAGAATCTCCACCAGGCCACTCCTCCTTCTTAAAATCGTGATTACTATCCACGAGGTTTTCAAGATAAGCCACCTTCTTATCTTTTATCTCGTCTATCCACCCCCCCCCCCCCAGCCTTCTCCTAATGGTCTCATTGAATTTAAATAAGGAGCCACTTTTACCTGTACAAAGAAAAATGCCAAATCTAAATGGATAGACGGAAGTGTTTAAATATCCACGATACGGAATTGTTTAAATATCCACATACCTCTGTTCCAAACTCTATGTCTAGTACAGTCTCACTACTAGTCCAGTTGTTTTTCGGGATCTTTTCAAAAGAAGTATCCATGAAGTTCATAGTTGATTCATGGTCAGGCATCCTCTCCAAGAAACCGGGAATACATCGAAAAACTAGAAGTTGGAATGCAAGTGGAAATCCATACACGACCTTTGTTTGCTGCTACAGCTGAGTTCTGAATGTTTTAACAGGGTCTTCACCAAGTTTACCCGTTCTCGAACCAGGTTTCATTGAATTAATTGTTTTAAGAAAGGACAATCTTCCCCATGGATAGCTCAAAAAATATTCCACATCGCTAAGCATCTCAACAAACTCCGGCGTTGCTTTTGCAACCTGGTTGCTACTAATAAGGACTCCATCAACAATACATATCAGCGCAAGCTTCAGCCTTTTAGTTCCGTCCATGTCTGTATCATCAAGCATTTCAAGAATGTCTGAAATGTTAACACCTTGTTCCCCCTTCTTCCTGCTCTTACTCATATGGCCAAACAATTCTTCCCACTCAGAAGTGCTTTTCACCACCACCAAACTCCTCTTACTCCTATATTATATAATAACAAAGTATTTTCATACACATGTCCACCTTCCTATCTAATATAAAAGCCCAAGGAAATAAGTCAAAAAAATCAGTCACGAATAAGCCCAATAAAATCGATAATACATTCTAATATATATGATATCTTCAATACTTGACTACATTTAATATGCATCAGTATTGGCCACGATTTATCCTATTTACTTCTAGAAGCTGGAACATCAGAGGATTTCAGGATGCTGGCTCAGTTGAAAAGCCACCTCCTATGATGAGGTTAGTCATGGATGCGGTGATGGAGGACAAATTGTGTGATCTATATGACATATTCGTTGATGTAATTAAACTTGTTAGATCCAACATTGAAGTGTGAACATAGTTTGTGCTCTGTTTTGATAATACTAGGGATTGGATGAGGAATCATGTCCCCATTGTAGAAAGCTTAAAGCAGATGTAAGTTCATTCAAAATTACTAAACTAGACCTTGATGTAATCAATGTTTTGAATAAAAACATATTCTAAATAAATTTTTAAAAATTGTCAAACCAATATCTTTTAAAAGATGTCAAAAATCAATAGACCAATAGCATTATATTTTTTTTTTAAAATGTCAGAAACTATACACCATATAGTAAAATTCTAACAATCATATAAAATTACTAATGTCAGTGACCGACGATTACACTATTCCAACAATTTTGAATTCACCTCTAACTTCCATTAACTTTTATTTTCCACATCACAAAAATCTAATCATGTTTTTGTTTAGCTAGTTGACAAGACGACAGAAAAAGTCTAATTATGTTTTTGTTTAGATATCTCCCGGACCACCATAAAAGATTATATGACCGGCACCAGGGAAGTCGGACTTGACCATGTCTAGCACTTGATAGCCTCGATTATCGTCCGAGAACGACTCCATATAATCCACTTTGTCATCAAATTTATAATTACCGTCGAGTATGGATATACGTTTCACATACGCATCGTAACGTGGATCCAAAAATGGAAAAATTCCATATCCCATTTCAGGACTAGGTAGTGATGCGCTGTACACTTCTCCTCCCCACTCGACCGAGTTTCCAAAGCTTTGGCGAAACCTACTCGACGGCCAAAATCCGACTTCTTCTGCGTTACTACTAAACTGGAACCACCAATTCCCATTTGCTTGATCCTGCTTCCAAAAAATGATTAGTCTATTTCTTAACATTATATTAAGAAAGACACTAGTTAATGAGTAATTATGCATATTGAATTAATAATCGTATGGACATTCCTTTAATGAATACAAGGGTCCGATTGGTAAACAAAAGCGGAACGGTAAGATTAGCGGTAAGCAGAAGTGGTAAGCGGTTAGAGAATAGTGCAAAGCGGTAAGAACAAGCGGTTGGAAAAAGTGATATGAAAAAGCTGAGAGAAAAAAAATTAATATTATATTTGCTAGCGCTTTGATGATTTGTAACCATCAAACGGTAAACCTCTTACCGCAGCGGTAAGAGGTTACCATTCATACCCTATAACTTATATAAATCAATACTGGATAAATTAATACTTCAATAAATTAATAAAATTATCCTATTCTAAATTAAGATTTTATTCAATTAATTTCTACTTTACTAACAGTTAGAACTACATAACTTTAGTTTAAAGTACAAAAACAGTATTTATTCTAAAACTAGTTGTATCTATTATTGTATCTATCATTATATACATCTAGATTAGAAAAATGATATTTATACCGGACCAAAAGTTCAAAACCAAACCAAATAATATTTTTAAATTATTGTTCATTATATTTATTTATTTTACTTCATTTCCGGTTGTGTCGTTCGGTATGAAACGACATGTGGTAATTTTAAAAGTTTGTTTTCAAAACCGATCTTATTGAAGTGATTAAACGAAAGTTTATGAGACAAAAAAAATCATTTTTTTAACAAGAGTATCTTATATATATATTGATAAGAATGAATACAATAAAAGGACTAGAAGCATAATCTAAGAATGAAGCCAACCTTGATTATACCGAAAGTATCAAAAGTACTGCGCTTAGCACCACGAACAGAAGCTGGCAGCAATGGCATACCCATTGGAAAATCTTCACGAACACTTATCATTCCCACGTCGCACTGGTGATTGTAACATGATTTTCCACCGGCCTGTCTCATCAATATACGTAATGTATTTTCCACGTTTTTTTTTCGAGAAAATGTATTTTCCAAGTTACATAACGATATCTTCTAGTAAATTTTTAAAAGAGAATTTACTAACATAAAGGGCTGGCCGTGTACATCGGTCCTCAGACTCATTTTAAAGGAAAAACTTTTTTTTTTTTTGTAAAAATTGTGTTTAGATATAAAAAAGGGCAAATCGCATTAATAGCACAAAAAACATGACTTGTCAAAAATATAGCACCAAGGAAGAAAAATCATAAAAATAGCACAAAAACATGTTTTGTCACTAAATTAGCCCTAACCCTAAATCTTAAATACTAAACCCTAAACCCTAAATACTAAACTCTAACCTTGAATAATAAACCCTAAACCCTAAATACTAAACCCTAAACCCTAAATAATAAACCTTAAACTCTAAATAATTAATCTTAAACCCTAAATTATATAATGCTATAAAAGTCTTTGTAATTAAAATAATGCTAAAAATGTGAATTATTTCCCTTTGTGCTATATTTATGATAAGGTATGTTTTTTGTGCTATTTTATACCTTTTCTCTATAAAAAAATATTTTACATACCATAAGTTTTTTTTATTGTTTTTCTCCCTACACACGATAAGTTTCTCTTTACCTTCATGGGTATCTTTGCTTTTTTTTTCCTTATAGATCAACAAGAGGTTGTGGACTGAAGCACATAATCCCTTAGACCCAAACCACATCATATTTCATATAATATTAAATTTGTTCCAAGTGTTCTAGACTTTAAAACACAACTATTTTGTCGACATTTAAAAACAAATATCTATTTTATTTTGTTTTAGTGTCATTATTTCAGGGCCTGACTTACTCTTACCTTTGTATAGACGAAAACCCGAGGTAGGTAGTCCTTGTACAATACTGGATTTACCTGAATTTTGCATATATATATATAGTGTTTAAAAAATATTCATCAAACAACAAATACAAATCTCGTTAATTATTAAATAGCAAAGTAACTGGGGCTTATGAGTTGTAGATGGAAAAGTAAACAAATTAACTGACTTACAGTTATACCGGTTTGGATGAAATCATCTCCGATCTGAATGTGAAGCCGAGAATTACTGAATTGTGTAGGCTTAACCTTAGGGGCTGTTATACAAAGTTCCATTGTTGCTCCATGGTACCTTATTCCATTGTTCGTCGTCCGACCCACCGCATACTAATTTTCATTAGAAATAAAATAAATATAAAATTTCATCTGGTTATTTAATTAAAAGAAGCAACTTACATGGTGTTGGTCGTAATGAACAGGGTTATTAGGTTCATAGGTTGTAGTGTTCCAAGAACCACAAGGTTTATATTTATTCTCTAACGAGTTTAACCCCAAGATTTCGTCTTTGGTGATTCTTCGTATAGGGACCGTACCAATGGGACAGCCCACACCATTCTCCCATAAGTAGCCAAATCCAGTATTGTTTGTCTCTCTTTTTCTCATTTCTTTAGAATGCGATATCGGACGCATCTAAGATATGACAAACAGTATTATTATATTTTTGTTTACATGATTATGTTTCGAACAATCTACATACATGGGATTGATCCAAAATTATACCTTGTAGTGGTATGTGTGATTTTTCATAGAAGGGTGATCGAATGCTGGTTGCTTGAAGAAATCAACACATCCGTATCGTTCTCCATGTATAGTCTATCATTTCCAGCCATAGATATATAGTTTAATATATAAAATTTAGTTGTATACTTGTATATGTAAATACATAAGTACGAAAAGATTATGAATGAACCTTGATGATCTTGACAGCGGGTTTGTTGATTGTCCTTAGCTTCTTCTCGATTTCTAGATCTTCAAATTTAGACAAGCTCTTGGCTTCAATAAAGCTATTGTTCTGAACGTGACCAAAGATGTAACACATCAAGAACACCCACATCACTGGACCTCTCACTTCCATTTTTACCAACAAGAGAGAGAAAGAATGAGAGAGAGGCAGATAAAGTTGATTGATTGTGAAGGACGAGAGATAAAAGTTTTATATAGGTACAAGGTTGAGGAGGCTGAGAAAGAAACAAAAGTTTTGGTTACTAATTTATGACCGTTGACCAAAACGTAAAGTCTTAAAAGACTTATCTATCTAAGAAAATTGACCCAACGGATTAATTCACTTACTTTTTGGTCAACAATTCCTGAAACTCATATGTTTGTTTTATTAATCAATTACTCTCTCTGTTCTATTTTATAAAATATTTTTTTTTATCTAAAAGTACAAATTTTTAATAATATATTAATTATACTATTTTAAGTTCTTTTACATTAGAAACATCATTTGATATTTAATAAAAACAATTTAAACCAATTAAAAAAAATTGTTGTAGAATGCAAATGTTACAAAAAACAAATGAATTTAACTTTTACCTAGAAAATTATAAAACATTTTATAAAATAGAACAAAAAAGTCTTGCTTAAAAATTTTACATTTTGGGACAGAGGAACTAAAATTTTTAAAACTTGACTCAACGGATTATTATTAATTCACGTACCCGTAACGTTTTCAAGAAGTAGATAGGGATGGCTCGGGTAGAATTGTCAAATGGGTTGTCTATATCCGTTTGGATCTGTCCAGAATTGTCCATTTTAATAATGGACAAATAACATCCATGTCCACAAATGCGTCCAGTTCATTTTGCCCATAGACATTATTAGTCATGTCCATTTTAGTCCATTTAAAATATGGGCTTGTCCATGACCGGTCTATAATGTATTGGACATAAACGATCATGGACAGCCGCCCATTTTGACAGCTCTAGACTCGGGGACGGTGGGGAAACGTTTCGGGACGTCTCAGAGGCAAAGCGGAGATGACAACAAGATGTGAGGACGTTTCGTATAAACTTTTTGAAGACTATACATAAAATTTTGAATTGTGATCACGTCTTGTCGCCTTCTCAACTCTTCTTTTTCTTCGCTTAAACAAATCTCTGGTTGTGCATATTCCATTAATCCAGCCGTTAAAATATGTTTATCTAATTATATGTCTTTACGATTTCATGCCTCTCATGTGAGCAAATATTAAAATATTTGTTTATCTTTTCTTTGTTTATATTAAAATATGTTTATCGTTATTGTCCTTTTCGTACTATGCATGTTTTCATGTTTCTCATGTGAGAAAATATTAAAAGATATGTTTATGGCTATTGTCGTTTTATTCTATGCATGTTTTCATGTCTTTCATGTGAAGGTTATTGGCGTTTTATTCTATGCATTCACCTTTTCTTTCTATTTCTATGTCTCTATTTTTCTATTTTAATCAATTACTTTCGTGTTAGTGCTAGATTTCACACACAAAATCTGGCCTACTCAAAATAATCTGGACTCAAAAAGTTAGTTTGATCTTGCTCATTTACGAAGCCCATTATGGCAGACCTCTAAGGCTCTAAACAATTTAGTCACTATCAGTTCGCATGTCGGCGATATTGCGACGACCCAAATAATAGAAAGTCGTGGATAAGGATTGAACTAAGTCAGCTACGATCCGAGATATGCAGTAAAGAGATGGTTAGCTATTGATAATATCGTAGCACGAAGCAGAGAGGTCGAAGTATAAAAGAAGAAGGAAGATCATTCCAAGGGGGATATTTGAAACACACTCGACTAACATTTCGACAAGAAATATTCGATCTCTTTGTATAAGTCTCGATCTACTTTTTGTACAAGTTCTACTTCAATATTCAATCCTAAATATACATCTTTGATTCATAGAAAATCTATATTTATTTCTTTCTAAGTCCAAATCCACGTTTATGTATACAAATTGCTGTATAAATTCTTAAACTCACATTTACTATTACTAAAATATTTATAAATATTTTATAAATGTATTTATAAATTTTCAATTTTGCCGTCACGGCTCCATTCATGTCTCTGTTCTCGTTTCCATAGCGTCTTCTTCTTCATGAGATGGGTTTTCATGGATGATGTTGTTTCAGAGAGTTTATATGATGTATTATGCTTTTTGTCATATAATCTCAAACTCAGATTATAATGAGTAATCTTATTTGTTTATAAGATATATTTTGATTGCTCTCACATATCCTCATCATAAATTAGGTTATTGACATGTCAGTTCTGATATCAACAAAGCTAGATAGAGTGAGAAACGAAGAAAGGAAGAGAACGTTGAAGGAAGAATAAGCGCATGTGGTGGATATAAGATTTTATAGAGACTGAGATTACATGTTACAGGATTAAAGAATAATAAGACATAATAAGAAAGAGAAAGGAAAAAGAAATAAAATGAGAGTACCAAAAGGTCGATGTTTCGATCTTTGAGAAGACCAAAAGGTCAAGGTGAGAAGACGAAAAGGTTTCTTGGGAAGATGCTCGAAGTCGAAGGGCTGCCTAGATGTAATGATGATGCCTATAACCGTGGGATACTGAAGAGTCGCCTAGGTTTGATGATGGTGCTTTCCTCGAAGAACTCCCGCTCCGTTATAAATACCTCTCTTGCTCTTGTACTCGACAGAGAAGAGATTTCGAACCCCTGTTTCTTTACTTCTTTTATGATATTCAGTATTCTATTCATTATGATTTCTGTTTCATTGATCATGTCTGAGTAGTTTACTTGTTAGGTTTAGGGATTCTTATTAGGGATTTCATGGATTTATAGGTTAATCAATCTGTAGGATTCATACTTTCTAGTTCTTCATCTAGGGTTGTTCTTAATGATTAATCTGAATTAGCTACCCATATTTATGATGTTAGGTTGATTTCCGCAACGACAGTTGGTTAATTAACTAGAAAGAACCTAGATGAGCAATTCAACTATTCGCAAAGAAATTTGGCTTAGTTAAATTGTGAACGAAAGAACCTGAGATTAATGCATGTTTAGGATCTCTAGAACTCGCAACGAAAGTTGGTTTGCTAGGTTGCTAGACATAGATAATACTCACAATGAAAGTTGGTTTCTTATGCTTTTGTGATTCTAGTTCTAGAACAGTTCTTAATTAGATCCCAATTTGATTGATTAGCCTATATTCCTGATTTCCTGAGAACTCCCTTGACCTGACCCTTCGCTTGCTTGCTTACAACCGTTTGATTTACTTTCCTGCATTATTTACTGCTTTCTTACTACTGCTTCTTAGCTTAATTAGAACCTCTATAGTCTATCGTAAGATTCTTGAGTCTCTGTGGATTTGATACCCTATATACTACTAGTCACGTCTGTGCACTTGCAATGTAGCTCTAGGGATTAAAACTCGAGCATATCAAGTTTTTGGCGCCGTTGCCGGGGACTCTTTTGAGTCTTCGATAGATTTGAGTTTAGAATTTAGACTAGGTTTTTCGGATCTTTTATTTTACTAATTTTTATTTTATGTTTTTCTTGCGTTTCAGGTTCGACAGAATCGCCCTGCGTCGATCGACACCACCTCGGCATCGATCGACAAAGCTCGCGATTAGCATCGATCGACGCTCTCCTTGCATCGATCGACACACTTGCGTAAATGAGACAATTTATGCCTGATAGCACATTAAGGAGTGATCCTGACAAGAAGCTCGTGAATATCGGACTTGAGGAGCTTGCAAGGTTAGAAAGAGAGAACAGGAAAGCTCAGAAACCAGTTAAGATGGCAAATCCAGTTGCTGTGATACTGATTCGGGATGCTGAAGGTGTTCTGAGAGATGGAGAGAACCATGTCTGCAATGAGCGTGGTCAGAGACTTGATGACGAAGGTAATGTCATTCATGAAGCTCCGAGGCAGATTTTTCATCCTGATGGAGAAGCTCAAGGTGGAGGAGAAGGTGGACAAGGAAATCCACAACCAGAAGCGCCACCTAGAGCACCAGAGCCTCCTGCTATGAGGACACTAGCTGATTACAACAGGCCTGATGAGTTCTATGCTAATAGGTCTGCAATTGTACCTCCTGCTTTTGCACGGAACGACTTTGAGATGAAGATTTCTTACTACACGCTTGTGGGACAGCACCTCTTTCATGGACTCCCACATGAGCAACCTATATATCACATAGAGAACTTTGAGTCTTTAGTTACTGGAATGAAGCATAATGAAGTGAGCTATGACTTCCTGCATGGTAAGATTTTTCCTCACTCTCTTGGAGGAGAAGCTGCGAATTGGCTGAAGCAGATTCCACTTGGGACTCTGACTACTTGGGATGCAGTTAAGAGAAAGTTTCTAAGGCATTTCTATGATGATGCTAGATCTGATCAGCTTAGACAAGAGCTCTTGACATTCAAGCAGAGACCTACAGAGGCCCTGAAAGCAGCTTGGGTAAGGTTTAGGATGTGCCAGAGAGATTGCCCTCATCATGGTTTCTCTGAAGTTCAGCTGCTGGGCATTTTCTTCAGAGGAGTTGATATGTGGTATCAGATGGCTTTAGATGCTGCCAGTAATGGGAACTTCAACACTAAATCTCCAGAGCAAGCTAAGGAGCTAATTGAGAACTTGGTGTCTAGTAATAGCACTAAGAACACTGATCTGGAAAGGCAGAAATCTGGTGGGAAAGTTGATAGCTCGTAGATAGCTGAAATGAAGAACAAGATTGATTCTGTTCATAGCATCTTACATGGGAAGAAGCTAGATGTTCAGGTTGATGAGTCTGAGAACGTCAATTACATAGCTGGAGCTGGTTATCAGGGTCAGAGATATGGAAATCAGCAGGGACAAACTTTTGGTTTCGCACCAAAGTCTGCATTTCAGAGACCCTTTCAGCAGAAAAGCTCATTCTCCAGAGATTATAGCTCTTTTTCATATCAGAATCCTCCTCCACAAAATGAGCAATCTGATAAGATAATGGGTCTGTTGGAACAGGTCTTGCAAGGTCAGCAGAAGAGTACAGTGGACTTCAATTGAAAGATAGATGCTCTGTACCTGAATTTGAATGGGAAGATTGAGTCTCTGAGCACTCAAGTGAAGAAGCTGGATGTTCTGGTTCAACAGACTGCTAGAGCAGCGCAAAGACAAAATGGAGCTGGAAGAACTGAGCATAAGCAATTCGTCAATGCTGTTAATGTAGGAGATGAAGTTGATCTGATACATGAGGAAGAAAGCATCATAGCTGACTTTTTGGACGAATTATCTCTGTCTGCGCCAAGCATCGATCGACACACTCCAAGTGTCGATCGACACAAACCCGATACGAATGATGAAAGTGCTTATAATCTCCCTGCGTCGATCGACACTCCTGATGCAACGATCGACACTGATCGCAGACATGACCAGAAACCTGCAACAGTCCCTGAACGAGGCTATAAGCGTCCTGTACCCTATCCTAAGGTTTGTAAGAGGTCCAAACAGGAGCTGGATGAAGCTAAATGCAAGAAAGACATGGATAAGAAGCTTGATAAGATCTCATTAGCTGATGCTCTAAAGAAACACCTTTCGCTGCAGAGATATGCGAAGAAGATGATCTCTACTGATGGAAATTTGAAAGAAGAGGTGTTGGTGCTATCCTAGCAACTCAGTGCAGTGTTACAGAATCAGATTCCATAGAAGCTACCAGACCCAAGAGTCTTTGTGCTAAACTGTTCCATCTTTAAGGACAGCTTCAAACGTTGTCTGTGTGATTTAGGATCTGGTGTAAATCTCATGCCATACTCTGTGGCTGTGAGATTGGGACTGTTGGATTTCCAGCCTACTAGGATATCTCTTATTCTAGTTGATCGATCGAAGAGGTTTCCAGAAGGAGTTCTTGAGGATATTCCTATCAGAGTTGGAGACTACTTGATTCCAACAGAATTTGTGGTGCTGAAGTATGCGGTTAAACCGGATGATCGTCTGCTGCTTGGTATATCCTTTTTAGCTACTGCTGGAGCAGTTATTGATGTGAGACGTGGTCTGATTGATCTCCACCTGGGAGATAAGCCTTTGCAGTTCAAGATGGATAAGCTGCAGAGATCCACCATTGATGGACAGAGCTTCATTGTTGAAGTGGAGCCTGAGATACACATTGGGGTAGAGAAGATGGCAGTTCATCCTGAACTTGCTCTAACATCTTCAGAGTCTGCAACTGCTCATAAGCAAAAAGCTCCAGACATCTCACCTCCACCTAAGCAAAGATATGATTCTTCTAAACTTAAACCTCCTAACCACATTGATGTGAATGCAGGAAAATGCAGTATCCCACCCACGCTTCGCTCCCACCCTGGTTCCTTTAGCTCATTCCTTGGGAGATCTCATGATCTGAACGCTTATACACCGCCTTGGATGAGGAGATATTCACAGAGACACTCATTGTCTCTGTTGAATCCCCCATAAGTCTGATCTCCTTCTCATAGTCAAGATACTGACTTAAAACAAGCGCTGAGTGGGAGGAAACCCACTAGTAGGTCTGTTTTACTTTATTTTTCGTTTTGATTTTGTGTGCTTTGATTTCTTGTTTTGGTGTGTTCAAGGCGTGAGAACATGTCATTATCGCCCTGCGTCGATCGACACGGTCCTGTGTATCGATCGACACAGATGTCACATATGATTTGGCTTTTACCGTAACGATTGCGGTTCAATCAGTGGTTCTCTCAAAACCGCGAGCAAATTCAGCTTTTGTCGATCGATGCGGTACTGAGCATCGATCAACACAAACCGACGACATGTAAGTGATATGACCCTTTTCAGAATCTGTTCATTCTGATTTTTGTTCTCACCGAGCCCAAGCTTTTATAACACTGCAGACAATGTTGTTTAAGTGTGGGGGAGGTAGCTACTGACGCACCATTTTCTGTTTTCTTAGAGTCAGTTGAGTCTGTTTTATTGAGTAAAATTGAGTAGGAAACAAGGATTTTTTGAGGAGATTACCACACTTGCACGAACCTAAGTGACCATTGGATGAGTTTGCAGATGATCTATGACTATTAGAAAACACCACACAGACCAGCCTACTGAGGAAACTCATATCACTTTAGGTATTCAGAGAATCCATTACTGACTTCACACTTAACTTGACTTAATTTTTCTCACCTAGGGGCTTGGTATACTTTGAGTCGGATTCCTCTGTAATTTCTGACACAACTTATAAACCTATCCAAGTATGGTCACCTTCTCCCCTTCCTTGAAAGTAAAAAAAAGAGAGATAAACTGCGGATGAGCTAGTAGCTCCGAAGTGTTCACGGGAGTAGCAGAGACCCCTATTACCTCTTGTGCATTCATGAAATGTGTCCACAATACGCCCCAATGCGGGAAGAGCACTGATAGAAAAAATAAAATGTTACACAGTGGAGAAAAATCAGTGCTAAGGAAGGAAAATGAGAAGAAAGGAACCAGAAAATGATAGTTTGGTGGTCAGGTGCTAACAGAGTAAGAGTCCATGTGTTATTTGATCGATACTCCCTAGGCGAGACCACACTTATTAGATTACAGAAGCCAGAATGGTGAATTTGAATGCTCTGAATGTGATTGTGGAGTTTACTTGGGATGGTTGCTAAGTGTGGGGGAAGTACATATTGGTCTTGATGTCTGCAGGTTCATTTTTCATGTGGCTTACTAAGGGAAATCTGAGTGTGGTGCTCCTACGATGAAGCGAGTTTCTGAAGTTTTCATACTTTTTCTCCTGATCTTGGTTTTCTGTTTGGTTGAGGGCAAGTAAAGGCTAAGTGTGGGAGAGTTGATATATCATGGTTTTTAGGGTTTTTGACCATGGTATATGTCTTTGTTATCAAGTCTTTTAGTGTGTTTTGGAGTTTTTCATGTGTTTTACAGTTCTAGGTACGTTTGGAGCATATTTGGACATTATGGCGCATTCTGTAGCTATTTGGAGCATTTGTGCGAGAAGAAGAAATGAGAGTCATACGCAGAGACTTGTGTCGATCGACACTGCTGAGCATCGATCGACACATAGGCGGATCAGATAATTCTCGCGAGTTTAATGAATAATTTGGATATTTGCAGCTTGGCCCAAAAGTTTTTCATAATTACAAAGAAGACCAAAACGTGTTAAGTTATTATATTAAGGGTTTTAAGCCATTGTTTATGCTAAGTTTTATTTCTATCAGAGTTTAGGAGATTTTGGGGCTGGTCTTGTACTCGACAGAGAAGAGATTTCGAACCCCTGTTTCTTTACTTCTTTTATGGTATTCAGTATTCTATTCATTATGATTTCTGTTTGATTGATCATGCCTGAGTAGTTTTCTTGTTAGGTTTAGGGATTCTCATTAGGGATTTCATGGAATTATAGGTTAATCAATCTGTAGGGATTCATACTTTCTACTTCTTCATCTAGGGTTGTTCTTAATGCTTAATCTGAATTAGCTACCCAAATTTATGATATTAGGTTGATTTCCGCAATGACAGTTGGTTAATTAACTAGAAAGAACCTAGATGAGTAATTGAACTATTCGCAAAGAAATTTGGCTTAGGGAAATTGTGAACGAAAGAACCTGAGATTAATGCATGTTTAGGATCACTAGAACTCGCAACGATAGTTGGTTTGCTAGGTTGCTAGACATAGATAATACTCGCAACGAAAGTTAGTTTCTTATGCTTTTATGATTATAGTTCTAGAATAGTTCTTAATTAGATCTCGATTTGATTGATTAGCCTATATTCCTGATTTCCTGAGAACTCCCTTGACCTGACGCTTTGCTTGCTTGCTTACAACCGTTCGATTTACGTTCCTGCATTATTTACTGCTTTCTTACTACTGCTGCTTAGCTTAATTCGAACCTCTATAGTCTATCGTAAGATTCTTGAGTCTCTGTGGATTTGATACCCTATATACTACTAGTCACATATGTGCACTTGCAGTGTAGCTCTAGGGATTAAAACTCGAGCATATTACTACCACGAACTTTATGATTTTGATGATTCTGCCGACGTAGACGACAAGCTTGATCGTTCCTATCGTTGTGATGGAGTCTCCAAAGAACCATGTTAGGGGCTTCGCGGATGGATTAAACGGATAGTTTCGGAGCTCCATTCGCTGTAATGTCTCTTTCAAAATTAGGTCCACCAAACTCCCAGTGTCGATTAAGATTTTGGAGACCTCACAGTCGCCTATCCAGAGTTCGACAACCAATGAGTCGTTGTGTGGTCAGTCCAGGTATTCTCCGTCTTGTTCGGTGAAGACGATGTCGTTTCTGATTTTGAGGTCGTCACCACTGCCTCTCTTCCATTGTTGCTGAGCGGTAGCTTAGCGTTCATATTCCTTTATTGATCGAACGAAATCGTTGACGAGTGGTAGTCCGCCCATGATCATATTAATGCGCCTTCTTGGTGTGGGCGTTCCCTCCTTGTCTTGATCGTCGTGAGCTTGTTTTGTTGGTGGTTCCATGTCTGTGTAAATCTGCTCGATTTCATCCTCGAATGCGACTTGTTTTTTCTTCCCTTCCTGAACGAGCTTGAATCATTCCCCTTCGTTCTTTGGTTGCGTCGTTTGGTTGACTTGCTTTGCAGGAGGTTGGTTGCGAGTTGCCACCAACTTTTACCATCTTTTTGGTAATCGGCGTAAAGGAGAACTTGTAGGTTTCGACATTCGGCTTTGATGTGCCTTGCTCGTTGATGGAATTGACAGAAGGACTTGCTCTTGTCGCCACCCCGAACGTACTTGTCCAAGGTTTTCCTTGGTTCTGATCTTGCTGGTATCCTTGGTGATACCCTTGGGTGGGTGATCTTGGTGATAGCCCTTGGCGGGCTGATCTTGATGGTATTATTGCGGTTGGTCACTGACGTAGTATGCCGACTTGCCCTTTCTTGCGATGTCTTCCTCTATCGACGTTTTATAATCTTGGTCGTAATGCTGACGTGGTTCTTGCTGCTCGGTGATTTTCTCTGACTTTTCCGACTTTTCCTTCGAGCTTGAACTTTTTGGTCCGAATATCTTTGCCAGGATTTCCTTTTCCTTCTTCGAGATCGATGAAGATATTTGCTCGGTGCAGAGCGTCTTCAAGCAAGCTCGGTTTATTCTTCAACTCTTCTCGGAAGCTAGACTCGTACCATAGGCCTTCACTGTCAGTGATTGATATTTTTGCGAGGATGTAACGCCCCCTTCCCGTTTTCCACTGACCGACGAGCTGACCAGCGAACAATCAAACAAGAAAATGACTGATCGAACCCGAGCATGCCATACGAGAAGAGTTTGTCACAATAAGAAGCCAGAGACAGTCCGGTTTGAGTCAAAAGCTCAAACCAAACCATCATTGGCTTCGTTTACCTCGTTTCCACGATACAACGCTTTTCAACCCGTACCGTTTCCACGAGTTGTGTTCGGTTCGGACTAAACCGTATATCATGGAACTATTCTGTTTTTATTACTTTAAAATTATAAATCTTATTCATAACAATATACGGTCTAATACAAATCATTTAGCGGGATCCCAACAAAAGCCGAAACCGAAAATAAGTTAAAATGATTAACAAACCGAAGCCAAATGCGAACCCAGGACTACTCCGAGCACCCTACGCGTCCGACGAGCTATGCCAAACTTGAAAACACACAAAAGAGTCTAATGAGTAATCTAAGATTACCCAGCGAGTCGGCTCCCCAATAAACAGGATGCTAAACAATCTAATAGTCCCGCCCAAACCCAAAATAACAATCAAGTAAAGTTAGCTGATCACGTGCTACCAAGACGTGATGAGCTCCACAACACACACGCATTCAATTAACAACATAAAAGGTAACCACAGAAATCGAGAACACTGCGGCACATGCTCTCGATTAGACTCGATCTATCTATCGCGACACTAACACTAATTCCACACCAACTGGGTCCACTATGCAGACTCGGTAACTTCCACGGAAACACCTAGTGGTAACTAAAACCTCCCACGACTCCTAGACGTAAACAAAAAGTTCTATTACCTAGGACACCGTTATTTGTCCATCGGTACGCGGTGACTTGGGCTACCCCTCATAGACGGCTTAATCCAAATTTTAATTATTAATTCTTATTCCCTTAAATTCTTATTCTTAATCTCCTCAATCCGTCAGCTTGAGATTAATAAACTTGCAAATATCTTGACTTCACATTATTTTTTAATTAATTCATCTAACCCGTAAATCCCGACTATTAACTAACTAACCCACCTCGTTATTATATTCTAAGTGTGTTATATGTTTTAAATTTGTATTTTAATTCACTCTTAATTCCTCGTATATAGATTCATTAAATACGTTCTTTAATACTTATAATTGTATATACGTCCTAACATGCCGTTCTATATGATGCATCAATCAATCAAACACTAATCAACAGTACGATCTATCAATCATCAATAATTACCATCTAACTTACCATGCATATGATCAGAGCGTGCATCATCGTAGAAGTGACGCAGGAACTCACTCTTCAGGGCTGCCCAAGTATCAAACTGCCCAGATGGCAGTTGCTTCAGCCATGCAGCAGCGTCTCCAGCGAGACTGTATGGAAAGAGTTTAAGGAACAGATAATCCTGGCAGACTCCATCATACTTCATGCCATTGATTAGGTCCTCAAACTGATCAATGTGATCCATAGGCTGCTCCGTGGGATGACCATGGAAGGCATTCTGTCTCATCAGCGAGTAGTAGATGGTTTTGATCTCAAAATCGTTCCTCTCAAAACCAGGCATCACAAGAGCTGACCGGTTTGCATGAAACTCATCCGGTCTGTTGTAGTCAGCTAAAGTCCTCTCATGGACAACCATCTCTCTACCTTGGGCCTGTCTTTGGCCTTGGTTCTGCTCCTGTTGCGGTTGCTCAGGAGGATCAGGGATTACATTCCCTTCAGCGTCAATCCGTTTCCCAGCAGCACTGTACGGATTGTTATCACGGTCCCTCAGGGTACCTTGAGCATCAGGCATAATGATTAGCTTCTGTACCACCATCCTTGCTGTTCTTTCTCTTCTGTTAGTCCTCTCTAGACGTCCAAGTTCTTCAAGTCCGAGATTAACGAGGTTCAGGTTCTGATTACTTCGAGTTTCACGCGTCTGCATAAACTGTATGTAATCGTCAAGCAACGATCGATGCTATCAGTGCAACGATCGATTCAATCTCAGAATCTCCTAGTGACGATCGACACAAAGGTGCAACGATCGACGCAAAGCAAAATCGGTACCCGCGATAGAGAGAAAACAGAGAAAAATTAGTAACTTAAAATAAAAACAAAACAAAACGAAACAAAAATAAAAATCCTAGTAAAAACCCTAAGTTCGATCCTATCGAAGACTCTAAGAGTCCCCGGCAACGGCGCCAAAAACTTGATAGGGTCTATTTTAATCATATTCTACTGCAAGTGCACAGTTAAGTGATTGTAGTATATAGGGTATCTAATCCACAAAGACTCTGGTCTCGATAGATAAAGAACCGTAGGAAATTAAACTAAGAAGAAAGCAAATTGTAGTAAACTAAATAGCAAAGCAAGAAAGTAAACAAGTAGCAGATTATCAGTGGTGAAAGCAGTTAATTAAAGGCGCTAAGTCTAGGGCGTTCTCAGGAAATCAGACAAGCAGACAAATCAATCAGTCAGGATCTAATTAAGCACAGTTCTAGAACTCAAATCACGGAATTAGAATTAACCAAATCTCTTTGCGAAAATTCTCTAAGCCTAAGTGCAGTAATCCAAATCTCTTTGCAATTACTAACAGATTAAACCAGCATTAATTTCAAGTTCGATATGTTCACAATTAAACTAAACCAAATCTCTTTGCTAGAATTTTAATTGTTCAACCTAAATAGTTCAGATTCTAAACCACACTCTCGTGTCGTATTTAGCAACCTAAGATCTAGATTCTAATTGATCAGGTTAGAACTAGCATTAAACTCAATTTAGATCGAAGAACATTCTATTCATGTGAATCCTTAACTGAATTAAACAAGTCTAGCAAGTCATGAAATCCTTAATGAGAAACCCTAAACCTAACTATGAATCTACTCAGACATAGAATATGAAAGCATAATCAATGAATTAATAGAAATCATAAAAGAGATTAAATAAATAAAGGGGTTCGAAATCTTCTCCAAAATAAAGTAAAGTACATGATCAGATCAGCCCCAATAGCTCTAAAAACTCTATGCTCTTAATTATGAAAGCGTATCTAAAATAAACACCAAAATCCTAATTATATAGGCATAATCTCGGCTGGGGCTTCTTTGTAAATACTGGAAACTTCTGGGCCAAAGTGCAAAATCTTGAATCTTCATTAAACCGCCGAATCGGCCCAACTCGCTAGTGTGTCGATCGACACCAAAGGTGTGTCGATCGATGCATGATCTCAAAATCGGACAGTGAGCTCAATCTCTCGGCCAAACACTCCAAAAATCCCCAAAATGCTCCAATATCTCCAATTCTGTTCCAAACCTGATTATACCTGTAAAAGACTCTAAAAGAACACAAAAGAACACTAAAACACAATTATATCATGGCATAAAACCGGTAAAAACCATGATATATCATTCACCCTCGATCGATTCCTGATTCTTCATCTTGATTGCTTTCACTGACTTCAATCCTGATTCCCAAAATCACTGATTCTGATTGAACTGCTCCACTCCACTTCCTGAATCCATCTGCGCCGACTGATGAACTTCTTAACCAATACTTCAGGCTTTCCTAATTTTCCTTGACTTCCCAAATCGCGCAACACTGACTTTTCCTCCATTCCCGTTACTTGCCTTGCCTCCAATGCTTACTGCTCCCAATCGATATTATGCTAATATCGATGTATTTTCTTCCATCTAACTGATTTGTCACGCCCACACACGCCTAAAACTTTCCTCAATATTGAACTTCAACTTTACTGACTCCATGACTACTATTCCCACTGATACCCCGAACTGACTCCTCCACTGACACTGATGCTTCTGAATGCCTTTGCTAACTCATCATACCCATTTTTCTTGATTCCACCTATCACTGATACCCACTCTGGTTCTGAAACCCCACTAACTTACTTGCAGGCTTGGGTTAAAATGCATCCTGTAACAACATCTCTTCTTAGGGTTCGGGTTCGGTCTCTAGTTCTCGTCAAATCGTCCATCACGTCATGCATCAACAATCTCAACAACACTGGAATTGTTAGACCTTTCTAACTTACTTCCCGATATCACTTCCTTATAAAGATATTGGTATTTAGTCACGTACCCAACGGCCACACGTGACTAATTAACAATATCTTATAATTCCGCTCGATCTCAAATAAGCTTCCTATAAAAACCACTTTATTAATTCCGAGCTTAGTTCTATCTAAGAAGATTCCCTAACTTTCTAACTATCCACAACTCTAACCGATAACATATCGTTCCATCTATATCAAGACTAATGTTCTAACGATTACCAAAACGTCTAACACCCTAACCGATCAATCCAAACGGTTTCGCTAACCAAAACTCAAGAACTACCTTCTAGCAACCTAGCAAATCAAACAATGCGATGATGCTCAACATTCAACTAACAACCTAACGAGATGCTTCATGCAACAAATCTCAATTAACAATCTATCAACCTAGCGATCAAACATATGAAATGCTATTATATTGCAGTTGTCTCTCAGGGTTCTGATGGAAACCGTCTATTCAGACCATTATTTGTTTTCACATCGTAACTATATTGCATTCACAAACCATCACATGAATGCATTATAATTACTCTGTTACTCAATACGACAACCCGAAATACTCCACATCCACTATGTAAATAAAGCATCCATACACCACATATAGTTTTAGATACATATGTCTGCCGGAGTCTACATACTAGCGGTTACCCATCCGTCCCAAAAAGAAACAGCGCTTCACAACTGTATCGTCAGAGACGAATACAAGCCGATATTCACACATCAAAAAGTGAGTTAGAGCCCTTACTTACCTGAGCCTAATCTACTTCCTAATATTTCCAACATGAGCGGTACGCTCCGCACTGAGTATAGTACGGCTCATGTGGATCACGACTGGCAGGTGCATCAGGAGGTTGGAATGAGTGCGGTCGTGGTGGTGTTACGACACGGTCTCGATAGAAAGGTCCAGCAGAGCAGGAAGGAGCGTAGTGTCCTACTCGACCGAAATGAGACAAGGTGGGAGCTGCATCGGTGGCGGCGGCTGATGTGCTGGGACTGGCGCCTGATTGGACTGGTAAGATTGGCACCAAATGAAATGGAAACCCAAGGCACCACATGCAAGGCAAGGAGGATCCAATACAGGAGGAAAAAGTCGGACCGGTGGTAATTATCGACAAATAGCTAGTGAAGGAGGCTGCGGCTGAGTAACCTCGAATTCCTGAGGCCTGGATAACTCGAGAAAATAGTTAACCATCATGTCTGCCCATTGCTGATTCGGGATAGTCCGCAAAATACGTGAACATTCCACATTCTGGTAGTATGGGCGTGGACTAGCTGGTTTAGAAACAACGGACCCCCGATCGTCCATACTAATGTCGTTCATAATATCGTCTCAACCACACACACACTAATCTTCCTAGGACAATTCTGATGTAAGACTGCATCAACACACAAAAGGATTAATACAATCCTAGCAAATTTCTAACTTACCCATTGCCCGGGTTTGACGGACGCGACCCGAATTCCTAATGGTTGCATTGGCAACATATTTTGACTCGATAAAACATTGAAAACTTTGAAAAATCGGAATTTTAGAATCCATGACGAACCATGCTCTGATACCACCTTTTGTAACGCCCCTTCCCGTTTTCCGCTGACCGACGAGCTGACCGGCCAACAATCAAACAAGAATATGACCGATCGAACCCGAGCAGGCCATACGAGAAGAGTTTGTCACAATATGAAGCCAGAGACAGTCCGGTTTGGGTCAAAGGCTCGAACCAAACCATCCTTGACTTCGTTTACCTCGTTTTCACGATAAAAGGCTTTTCAACCCGTACCACTTCCACGAGTTGTGTTCGGTTCAGACTAAACCGTATATCATGAAATTATTCCGTTTTTATTACTTTAAAATTATAAATATTATTCATAACAATATACGGTCTAATACTAATCATTTAGCGGGATCCCAACAAAATCCAAAATCGAAAATTAGTCAAAATGATTAACAAACCGAAGCCAAATGCGAATCCAAGACTACTCCGAGCACCCTACGCGTCCGCCGAGCTATGCCAAACCTAAAACACACAAAAAGTCTAATGAGTAATCTAAGGTTGCCCAGCGAGTCAGCTCCCCACTAAACATGCTGCTAAACAATCTAATAGTCCCGCCCAAACCAAAAATAACAATCAAGTAAAGTTAGCTGATCACGTGCTACCAAGAAGTGATGAGCTCCACAACACACAAACATTCAATTAACAACACACAACAATAAAAGGTAACCACGGAAATCAAGAACACTGCGGCACATGCTCTCGATTAGACTCGATCTATCTATCTATCGCGATACTAACACTAATTCCACACTAAGTGGAACCACTATGCGAACTCGGTAACTTCCACGGGAACACTTAGCTACCCCCATGGTAACTATAACCTCCCACGACTCCTAGACGTAAACACAAAGTCATACGACCCAGGACACCATTCTCTGTCCATCGATATGCGGTGACTCGGGCTACACCTATATAACCTATGCTTCCATGCAGTCCAGCCTTAGGATGCGACCACGTATTCTCCGGACTACACACGTCACTCCATAGGTTAACACCTGCCAGAACCACTTCCGAAGCTACGTGAACTGACCATGAACTCAACTCCCGAGGATCCAATCAGGCAGAAAGTACCGGAACGCCATTTCTAGACTTGCGGGATCTAACACACCCTATAGAGTCCTAATAACAATAATGTAAACAAGCAAAATCATTTGGACTCTATCAAGCAAGACCGACAAGTTCAAATTCAAACACTATCTCAATCCCCAATCTATCCCGCAAGTTCTATCACCAACGTCCACATCACCCAACCTTATCCGGTTTCATATCGGATTAGGCATCTATCCAAACTTACCCGGTCCCGTACCGAGGTAAGTATAAACAACACGGTCTACCCGGCCCAACACCGGAATAGACTAAACACCACACAAAAAATAGTCTACCCGGCCCAACACCGGAGTAAACCAAACAACACACAATAAATGGTTTACCCGGCCCAACACCGGAGTAGATAAAAAACACACAACAACAATCCCGACGTCACTAAAAAAATTATTTAGGTTTATTAGTATTTTAATCTTTTTTTAAACTTAACTCATTCAATCCGCCACCTTGGGATTAATGGCTTACTAATTTAAACTTAACTCATTCAATCCGCCACCTTGGGATTAATGGCTTACTAATCCCGTAGACGGCTAAATCCAAATTTTAATTATTAATTCTTATTTACACAGAAGCCCCATCCGAGATTATGTTTCTTATTTTGGAGAAGATTTCGAACCCCTTTATCTATTTAATTTCTTATATGCAATCTATTATTTCTTTGATTATGTTTTCATTAATCCCTGAGTAGATCCATAGTTGAGTTTAGGGTTTCTCACATAGGATTTCATGACTTGCTAGACTTGTTAAATTTCAGTTAAGGATTCAAACTATATCTGATCTGTCAGCTTGAGATTAGTAAACTTATTAATTTCCTGACTTCACATTATTCTTTAATTAATTCATTTGACCTGTTAATCCCAACTATTAACTAATTAACCTACCCCGTTATTATATTCTAGTGTGTTATGTGTTTTAAATTCGTATTTTAATTCACTCTTAATTCCTCGTATATAGATTCATTAAATATGTTGTTAAATACTTATATATGCATATATGTCCTAACATGCCATTCTATATGAATGCATCAATCAATCAAACACCAATAGACAATACGATCTATCAATCATCAATAATTACCATCTAACTTATCATGCATATTTCCTAGCCGTATTAATGACTTTGCCATGTTATTTAAACAACCTAACCATCCTAGTATAATTAATTATACGGGAAGGCAATCCTAATGCTACGGTTTATCATTTCAGATCTATATGATCCTAAACTAAATGCACCATACAATGTTTAGCCAACTCACAATGCGTATAAAAGCGACGGTTGGATGATCTGACTGAGCAATGAACCCCAAGACCGAGCTAAACCTCTCCCGAACCAAATGAACTGAATCCCGAAATATACCGGCTTTGACCCGAACGTTGACCAACCAAACCAAATGTTGACTTGCGTACACCCGAAGCTTAACTTGGCGTAGACCCAACCTTTGACTCGTTGACCGGCTGAGATGGTGTTGACCGTCGCGGCCGCGGCTGAGGGATTCTTCAGCGTTGACCATGGCGAGAGGAGGCTTAACCGGCGTTGACCATTGCGGCGACTGGCATTGACCATTGACCCGACTGATTTGACCGCTGATCAAGACTGACCCATGATTAACCGGTTGGCAAAGACCTCAGTGTTGATTGATTCCCCTGGTGTTGACTCCGGCAGCCTTCCGGCGTTGACCGGTCTAACAATGTTGACTCCGGCGGTTATTCCCTGGTCAATACTCCGGTTAAAACTCTGATAAACCTCCGTCGTACCTCCAGCGACTGAAAAGGAAACCGACGAGAGGACGTTGAGGCTAAGGGAGGCTCAGGCGAATCTCCGGTCTATTTCCAGCGAGATTCCGGCGGAGCTCCGACAAGGGTTTAGGGAGAGTGTTTAAGGCTATTGTTTATTCTAATAGTGTTTAGGGACTTTTATAATTATTTTGAAAGGGATTAGGATATTTTGGAATTATTTAAGGGTTTTTAGGATTTATTTAAGGGTTTTAGAGACTTTCTTGCAACTCAAGCAAGAGGAGGAGGTGCTGGTGGCTGGACACCGGAGAGGGATAGAGAGGAGGAGAGCATATTTTTGGTTTGAGGTGTGAATTGTAGGTGAAGACTCAAGCCTCCAATTTATAGTAATATAGAAACTTGCTCACCAAGTTTGTTACATGGATGCGTGAATGCTTTCTCCCCATGTTTCCCAAATTCATTTTACCATGTGTTGAATGAATCTGATTGAAGAAATTCCATGTGTCATTTCCACCCAATCTTAAATCGCCACTTCATCCTGCTTCTCGATCCGTGATTCCCTATTAACCGATAAATTCCCGAAATCCGTTAAAATTCTCCAAAATCCCATATCCTATGAAATAAATCCTACAAGCTTCTTTTTAAAATATTAGACTCTTTTAGGAGTATTTAGCAATTTGTTTCACCTCAATCGGACTTCCATAGCTCCCGTACCGAAATTTACAAGTTTTAACGGTTCTATCGGTTTCCTATCTTGATAGTCCGTAAAACTCGTTTAAAATCTGTTTTCTCCACTTTTTGTCTTCTAAATGATTTCTTTAATTAAAAAATAATCATTTGGCCAGTCTAAGCTTCCGTCTTGAATTTTGGTAAAATTACCAAAATGCCCCTCAAGTCTTTAAAATTACGAAAATGCCCCTGTTGACTTTTCTGACTGTCCGTTGACCCATTTTTGTGAAACAGGGTATTACAGAGGACGTTCTTGAAACGAGTGATGTATGATCGGAGATTTTCATTTTGTCCTTGAGTGATGGCCAAAAGATAGGCGTTTGATCCCTCCTCTTGGATGTACATCGAGTAGTGTTTGAGGAATGCTATCGACAGGTCTTGGTATCCATCGATAGAGTTTGGTTCCAGACGGGAGAACAAGTCCAAAGCTACTCCTCACAAATGCTCGACAAACAATTGGCAATATCCTGCATCACGTTCCCCAAGGTTGAATTGCGTTCGGCTCATGGCGATACGAAAGGCAGTTAAGAATTGCCTCGGGTCCGAGTTGCCTTCGTACGTCATTATCTTGATATTTCCCGGGTGCCGAACTTGAATGTCGGCGATGCGGTGGCTGAAGGGTGTGTTTTGCATTTCTTCGAGAACGCGATCAATCTTGGGGGCCGAGCTGATCGCTTGATGAACCTTCGAGGTCATGCTTCGCAGCTTCGATTTTAGATCCTCTATCTCTCTATCTTTGTGAGCGTCCTCTGCCGAGTTTCTCGGGGTACCAGTGGCGAGAGGTGGACTGTTGGTCTCGACGGTCAGTTGTGGTGCAGAGTGTGAGAGTATTCGTCTGCCCTGTTCGATGTTCGGAGTTGGTGACCCATCAAGCATAATTCATTGGATGCGTGGTGTGAAGTTGCTCAATCTTGGCGCGATTTCCTAATGGCCTGATGATTGTAGATTGTTGATCTGTCCCTGGCAAAGTGCTTCTGCTGTTGCGAGTTGGTCGAACCGAGCATTGCTCCTCCCTCGAGAAAACTCTTCCACTTGGGGCATAAAAACCTTGAGTAAGACGGATATTCGGCTCGTCGGATTGGTTGTTTGCGACCTGTTGAGTTATCTTGGTACCTGGAGGTACCTCTGTGTCTGCATGTTGGATGATTGGGTTCGTGACCTGGGAAACTCGGTGTGCCTTCTCGGGTTAACCCTTTGCTTGTGTGGTCGCTCCCGAGCTCGACTTGTCTAAGAGTGTGAAGACATCCTAGTTCGTTGGAGGTCATGTCATCGTCGAGCTTGTTTGTTAGTGAAGAGAAAACCTTAGTGCCCACAGACGCGCCAATTGTGATAACCGAGTTTGTCACAAAGGTTGAATGCTCGTCTTGCTAGGTCTGAGTTAACGTGCTCGGTGGAAATTTATGGTCAAGGTTTATCCTTATGAGAGAACAGACTAAGGTTGATAAACGAACATGAAAGTGTAAGGTCGTCGAGAGACGAGCACGTTTATAATTGATAAGTGAAAAGAGGTCGGAGCTTGTCAATAGACGAGCTCGGGTTACAGTTCTAGATGTGTGAATTCTAGAGAGAGAAAGTAATGAAGTGCACAAATCCCGAAAATTTACCTTAATGTACAGTGCATAGACCTATTTGTACGGGCCGTTGAATCCTTGTCGAGCTCGTGACGAATGGACCTTAATTCAGGTGAAAAATGGTCCGCGCCGACCACGTTTTGTATGGTAGTAAAGCCGAGCTAATCTTTGATTGTGAGCTGAGCCGAGCTGGAATGATCTGTGTGAGCCGAGCCAAGCCGAGCGGGGCGAGCATGAATCAGCCGAGCGTGCTTTGTGTTTAAGCTGTGTTTGATCATGGGCCGAATTTGTTTCTGTTGGGCCGACTAATTATCCAGAGAACATGTATGGGCCGAGCTAAGTAGATGAGTGCTAAACCCATGTATAACATCTATGTTTCTATTTTAATCAATTACATTCATGTTAGTGCTAGATTTCACACACAAAATCGGGCCCACTCAAAATAATCCGGGCTCAAAAAGTTAGTTTGATCTTGCTCATTTACGAAGCCCATTATGGCAGGCATGTAAGGCTCTAAACGATTTAGTCACTATTATTTTGCATGTCGGCGATATTGCGACGACCCAAATAATAGAAAGTCATGGATAAGGATTCAACTAAGTCAGCTATGATCCCGAGATATACAGTAAAGAGATGGTTAGCTATTGGTAATATCGTAGAACGAAGCAGAGATGTCGAAGTATAAAATAAGAGGGAAGATCATTCCAAGGGGGATATCTGAAACACATTCGACTAACATTTCGACAAAAAATATTCGATCTCTTTGTATAAGTCTCGATCTAATCTTTGTACAAGTTCTACTTCAACATTCAATCCTAAATATACATCTTTGATTCATATAAAATCTATATTTATTTCTTTCTAAGTCCAAATCCACATTTATACAAATTGTGGTGCAAATCCTTGAGCTCACATTTACTATTACTAAAATATTTTTATATATTTTTATAGATGTATTTATAAATTTTCAATATTGTCGTCACGTCTCCATTCACGTCTCCGTTCTCGTTTTCGTCTCAGTGCAACATAGCTTCTTCTAGCTTCTTCTTCTTCATGAGATGGGTTTTCATAGATGATGTTGTTTGAGAGAGTTTATAAGATGTATTATGCTTTTTTCATATAATCTCAAACCCAGATGATGAAGAGTAATCTTATTTGTTTATAAGATATATTTTGATGGCTTTCACATATCCTCATCATAAATTGGGTTATTGACGAGTCAGTTCTGATATCAACAAAGCTAGATAAAGTGAGAAACGAAGAAAGGAAGAGAACGTTGAAGGAAGAAGAAGTGCAGGTGGTTGATATAAGATTTTATAGAGACTGACATTATATGTTACATGATTAAAGAATAATAAGAAAGAATAATAAAGAGAAAGGAAAAAGAAAGAACATGAGAGAAGAGTTTGAGAAGTATGAAGAAGTGTATATATTTTTTTTTTTGAGATGATATTACAATGAAGAAGTTCTCATGTATTTTTATGAAAATTAGAGAGAGTTGTTGAACCACATTAGGTAAAGGTTGTTGAACCACATTAGGTAGAGGTTGTTGAACCACCTTACCCCTAAAGCTTAGCCATTGAGATATCTAAGGTTAAGCTTGTAAAAGCATCACCTCATTAAAAACCTTAACATAAAAAAACCACTTAGGAGAAAACTATGTTAAGAGAAAAAGAGTGTGATGTCCATGGATTAGAGGATATGAGATCAAGGGTGTGAAAGATCTACAAGTTTAAGTTTGTTATGGATATGATTGCAAACTTTGAGACTTCCGCATTGGTGAAGATGTCTGCCGATTGATCTTAACTTCTGGTGTAGCCTAGAAGGATGACTCAATCTTCTCTCAGACCTTGTGGCAATCTACCTCAATGTGCTTGGTTCTCTCATGGAAGACCGAGTTGGATGCAATGTGACAACCTCAACTTTCTTAACAACCTCAAGAACTTCAAAACACATACTAGTCACTAAGTGTATGTCTAATAAAAACACTTACTTGGGGTTGTCCGCATCAGAAACTACACATTATGTATTCCTGTAATCAAAATCGACCACATAATCTTGTAATTTAACGAGAGAAAACTAAAATTGATATGAAAAAATCAACAAAATTGAAGAAACCTACCCGGCGGGTAAGCTAGAAACAACGACGATTGGGATCCTTCGGCGCGTGGTCGAATTTGTTCGTAAGAAGGAGACGGAAGAATCAAGAGAAAGAGAAGAATCATCGCCCAGCCTTGGATTCGTCAGGTTCGTTGCTTACAACGTTTTTCGCAGTGAAGAATTAAATTCTCTTGCTCTATCAATCTCTCGCCAATGATTTGGGAAGAAGAAGAACAAGGATTTTTAAGAGATAGAGTGATAGACGATTTGGGAAGAAGAAGAACGCTTGGATCTAATATATCAATGATAGATGATGGTTAAAGAAAGATCAATCCTTGTATATGTAGTTTAGCCAATCAAAAGTTTTCACCTTTTTCTACGATATAACTTAATTATAATTAATTTTATTTGCAAAATATTTATATTTTTATTATATATTATGTTTAGTTTTAGAGTTTAAGATTTATAAGATTATTGTATTTTAATTTTATTATAAGTGTTTATTTTTTACTATATTATTCGATGTTTAAAAATTTAATGTTTATGATTAAGGTTTAGAAGTTTAGGGTTTAAGGTTTGTGTATAAGGTATAAAGTTAATTCTTTAAAGTTTATAACGAATAAAATAATAATATTTGAAATTTTGTTAAGTGTTGGATTTTTTTGCATATTATATAATTTTATGTTTAATAATATAAAATTAGAAATTTAACATTTATGATTAAGGGTTAGAAGTATATGATTTAAGCCCTTATCGTTTGTATCGTAAACCTGATAGATACAATTATATGCTTTATTTACTAAAATTCAAACCTTATATCCTAAACTAATCAAAGACTCACTAATTAAAAATTAATTAAATATGTGTTGTATTATTTGATGTTTAAATTTTTAGTGTTTATGATTAAAGATTTAGAGGTTTAGAGTTTAGGGTTTGTGTTAAAGGTATATAGTAAAGGTTTTAGAGTTTAAGATGACGAAAGTAATTATATTCTAATTATACTCTAATTCTTTCTATATTATTTGACGTTTAAAAATTTAGTGCTTACGATTAAAGGTTTAGAAGTTTAGAGTTTAAGGTTTGTGTTTTGAGTAATAAGTTAAAGTTTTATAAAGAAAAAAATTTATTTGTAAATTTTATTTATTAAACATGTGACGATAACTTTTGACAAAAAAATAAAGAGGGAAACTTAAAAAAATGAGAGGGAGAGTAAAATTTCCAGTAAAGAGGCGGTCAACATAATTATTTTCCCCCGTCAGTTATACATAGTGTTTCAGATCAGACCGACTAAACATAACGTTTGTATTTTTGTAAAAGCTATCTAAAATACAGAAGAATATCAACAATAGCATAAACACCAAAAAATCTATCTGCAAGTGCTATAAATACTCAATAATCTTGTAGTGAATGTGCCTACTTCTTCTCATAGAACATGAGTTTTTTTACCAAAAACCAAACTGGGGGGCGTTTGACTATGTTTAATATAAGTTTCTTTTCTCTCTTATAAATATATTTTTCAGTTTACAACAATTTATTCTTTAAATTTTACTTAATTTGGGTTTGCCTATAGCTGGATTTCAAAGAGTATGAAAACATAACTTTGCCGAAAAAGGGAAAGTCTAAAATGACTTTGTATTTGGAAAATAATGGGTTGGAACTGACTTTTATGAATATTTGGATGTTTTAGAATGGTGGAAAAGTTAGACACAACATTTATGGTGAATTATCTCGTATGACATGTGATATGATGTTCTAATCATTCCAATAACTACACTGGCATCAGTGTCTAGTTTTATTATTAGTGTGCATGTCTTAAACAAACACATAGGTCGTCTTCTACCAAGATATGTTGAAGCATTGATCTAGGTAACAATTTTGGATGGATTTATGTTTTGGTATTGGTGTGTATGTACACACACATGGTTTAATGGATTTACGTTTCGTGACCTAGGTAACAATTTTATAAACTTTCATTTTTATGTAAAATATTCATGTCAAAACTTAATAATGATTTTCTACCTTTTATATGTAGTTCTTGATGCCGATGAGAAATTGAAAAGTGATGAAGAAGATGCTAATTTGGAAAGTTCTGAAGTTCCTACTACTTAAATATTATTATTATTTTCTTTTGCATCACAATTTATTAGGTTTTACAATGTAGATTTTATCAATTGAATTTAACAAAACATATGCATAAGTTTGGAATAAGTTTATTTAAATTTAGTTTTATTTGACTTTATTATTCTAAAATTAATTTTATTTTTAAATTCTAAAAGCCCGAAAAGCCTAGAAAACCTTACAACCATGTAAGGGTCATGCCGGGTATAAGAATATAGGTCCGTTTCGACCTTGAATTTTTTTGGACTTTGCGGTTTTTGGGCCTAGGCGGTCCAATTGGCATCTTTACTTCATCCATGAACTCAATAATAGGCATAAGTTAAAAGCCGGGTGAATTTGACAAGAAGATGAAATAAAGAAAAGCCTGAGAGCTAGGGTTTAGAAGTCTTAAAGGTATAGGCCAATTAGACAAAAGATGAAGATCAAGTGAATGCAATATATATACTGTGGATAGTGGTCAATGAATTGACTCTAAAAAACTCTAGAACTCCATATATAACAACCAAATTTCAATTCTTTTTTCATATACAAGTTTAAATTATTTATTTTCAACAACTTAAGATGTTGTGAGCAGGAAAAAGTCTTACACTAATTGTAAAAACTAGATTTATGAAAGAGACACAGCTTGAAACTGGGGCGACATTTTTGGAATCCCTCTTACTTTCTTGACGACGTTCTTGAAACTCTCACTAAGTATCAGTTTCTTCATGACTTTACAATTCCTTAGAAAGAGTATTGGTAGCTTCATCTCACTTAATGTTCCTTCGACTGTGGTAGGTGTCCTCAGTTCAACAAACTCGAGGGATGACTGGAAACATTGGAGCACAAATGAAAGTTTGGTCTCTTCTGGCTCTGGAAAGGAGACAAATTCCTGATAACATAACCAAATAAATTTAATACTTTTTGGGACACATAGATATCAGTGTGCTTACAAGAGCATATGCAAATGATACGTACCAAGTCAAGTGACAGTAGATTTGAGCAACAACTAAGAAAAGTTAGTAACATTCCCCATGAAGATTTAAGGAAGGAAGCATGCAGGTGAGACATGTTAGCGAATTGAGGTAGCAGATCCAAATCGCAGTAATCATGGATCATCTATGTAGGGAGGAAGAAGAAAATGTAATGAGAGATTTTACAAGCTTAAAGTTATATAATCAACCAAGATTTAATGTTGAATCATGTGTACCTCTAGCGTTCTAGCAGAGATGATCATTTCATGGACTGTGGATAACGTGGTGAGAAAATTAGGGACCGTAGCTCCCAATGAATCACCATGCTTCACTTTAAAGATAAAATCAATGTTCACCTTTGCAAAGGGACAAATATCATAGATTATGAACCTATTAGATTGGTAACCAATGATACTCATAAACTCAAGTCTTGGAGCATCGATTATAATACTAGGATAAACCGGATGTTGGCTTTGATAACTACGCATAGACTTTAATTTGAACTTCTTTAGTGACTGCGAGCTCACACGTACAACTCCGTGATAATCACCATGATGTGTAACTATGGTTAACTCTTCAAGAACCCAACATGTTGAAATGAAAGTCCCAAGAGGCGACTTTCCATCATATTTAACTGCCTCTAAATGCATAGTCTTGAGACGAGGTAAAGAAACCAACTGTGACTCGGGAGCATCGAAAACTACACAATAGAGATTTAAACTCACTAATGTCGCACATGAATAGATCGAGAGAGGCATACTTACTAACTCTTCCTCAACATCCACCTCATTAAGAACAGTTAGATGAGAAACTTGACGCTTAATCACATCATCAATCCTCAGCACAAATCCCTCATGAATATGTGGTAGAAATATCTCGTCTTATTGATATGTAACAAACCAATTACAAGAACCAAGAGTATGATCTTGAAGTTCTCCTTTCTTGAATCTTCACAGATGAAGCTTCAAGCCACATACGATTCTTCTAACCGCATAAACTGTAATTGAAAGACCTGCAGAACCTTTTATAGTACAAGGCTTGCTTACAAAATAGACTCTAAACCGACTAAACCGATATTAAAGAATCCATTAATAGTTTCATGGTTCTTTTACAAAGACTACTTAAGACTCAACAACTCATTATTCAGTTGTTCCTCTCTTCTTTCTTCTCGTATATACCGTCCATTGCTTATCAATACCCCCGTCGCGCAGAACCTGATTGTCCTCAAGCGGAAACGTTGGAAATTGATGCTTCAACTCACGAATGCGAAGCCAACTGTTCTCATGGTCTGGAAGATTTTTCCATTTAACAAGGACTTCCAAATGACCTGAATCATCGTACCGAGTATCCAACAAATCTTCAGGGGCCATCACTAATTCATCATTACTCGTCAGTGACTCCGGCAAATCTGTAATAGTAGCCCTTTCACCCAAAACTGGTTTCAGTTGTGAAACATGGAAAACCGGGTGAATCTTGGACTCGGCTGGTAGCTTCAACTTATAAGCTACTGCTCCTATTCTCTGGAGAATCTCAAAGGGACCATAATATCTTGCTGCAAGCTTTTGACAAGTTCTTCTGCTCACAGATTGTTGGCGATAGGGTCGCAACTTCAAATACACTTTCATGCCAACTTCAAATTGCAAGTCTCTGCGATGCTTGTCCGCATTGTTTTCATGATGCTCTGAGCTCTGATTAAGTGATGCTTCACTTCTGCCAGCATCATGTCACATTCCTTCAACATTTTCTCCAATTCAAAGTTGCTCGTTGATCCATCTTCATAGGTCAACAACGTTGGTGGTTCCCGACCATAGACAATCTTGAATGGAGTACACTTGGTAGCAGTGTAATAAGAAGTGTTGTACCAAATTTACGCCCACGGTAAGAACTTAGCCCAACTCTTCGGATTCGATGATGCAAAGCATCAAAGGAATGTTTCAAGAGTTCTGTTAAGGACCTCTGTCTGCCCGTCAGACTGTGGATGGTACGCAGTAGTGAAACGTAACTTCGTACCAGAGACTTTAAAACAGTCCTTCCAAAAACTACTGAGGAATGTCTGTCCACGATCCGAGATAATAGTCTTCGGATATCCATGAAGTCGCACTATTTCCTGAACAAACTTCTGGGCGACATCAGCGGCTGTAAAAGGATGCCTCATACCAATGAAGTGTCCATACTGGCTGAGACGATCCACAACAACAAAGATCACATTGAAGCCTTTGGACATTGGTAAACCCTCGATAAAATCCATAGCAATTCCTTCCCAAATCTGCTCTGGTAAAGCAATAGGCTGTAACAACCCCGCAGGAGATAATGTGGAATACTTATGCGTCTGACAAATCTCACATTCAGCTACATATTGCTGAATTCTCTTTCGCATCTTCGGCCAATAGAATGAAGCCTGCACTCTCTGATATGTCTTAAGTACTCCAGAATGTCCACCAAAAACACTGTCATGACACTCACTAATGATCAGTGGTATGTGCACCGAGTCCTGTGGGATAACCAGCCTGCCATTTTTGAATAATTTTCCCGCTTGGAATGTGAATGCCGGTTTCAAAACTTCTCCCGATTTCATCTTCACAATCTGTTCTTGTATGACACTGTTATTCTCAATTGCCTTGAACAAATCTTGTAACTGTAATGTTGTTGGGACTGTTAAGGAAGAAAGAACTGCAGCTGCCAGTATACCATCAGATTTAATTCTGGATAAGCCATCTGCCACCTTATTTTCAGAACCCACTTTGTATTCAATGTCAAAGTCATATCCCATTATTTTCATCAGCCAACGTTGATAATCCAATGTCACCTCTCTTTGTTCCAGCAAGTACTTTAGACTGTTTTGATCCGTCCTTACCACAAATCTTCTTCCTAGCAAGTAATGTTTCCATTTCTGGATTGACATTACAATTGCCATCAACTCGCGTTCGTAAACAGGTTTCAGTTGCTCTCTATCAGTCAAAGCGTGGCTGAAGTAAGCTATATGATGTCTGTCTTCCATCAGAACCGCTCCTAAGCCAAAGCCCGATGCATCCGATTCAATAATGAATAGTTCAGAGAAATTTGGAAGAGCCAGAACTGGGGCAGATATCATGGCATTCTTAAGCTTCTAAAATGCATTCTGAGCCTCCTCAGACCAACCAAACTTCTCCTTCTTAAGCAGATCGGTTAACGGTCTAGCTAACATCCCGTAGCTCTGTACAAACCGTCTATAGTATCCAGTTAAACCCAAAAATCCTCTCAATTCTTTCACTGATCTTGGCACAGGCCATTTCTCCACTGCTGAATCTTTTCAGGATCAGTCGATACCCCTTGAAGAGAGATTACGTGACCCAAATATTCAACGCGTTCCTGCCCAAAAGTGCATTTCTTTCTGTTAGCATAGAGTTCTTGCTCTTCAAACACTTGCAGAACCATCTGAACATGTCTGATATGCTCCTCTAATGATGAACTATATATGAGAATGTCGTCAAAGAACACTAAGACAAATTGTCTGAGGAATGGTCTGAAGATATGATTCATTAAAGCTTGAAAAGTCCCAGGAGCATTCATTAGACCGAAGGGCATGAAAACAAACTCATAATGACTGTCATGAGTTCGAAAGGCTGTTTTCTCAATGTCCTCTTCCCTCATCCTAATCTGGTGATAGCCTGATCGTAAATCCAGTTTAGAGAATATCTTGGCACCATAAAATTCATCTAATAACTGGTCAATCATCGGAATGGGATACTTATCCGGAATTGTTGCCCTGTTCAACGCTTTGTAGTCAACACAAAATCTCCAAGAGCTATCCTTCTTTTTCACCAATAACACATGACTAGAATATGGGCTGTTAGATGGTCTTATTGCTCCTGTCGATAGCATGTCATTAACAGATTTCTCCATCACTTCTTTATGTGCGTGGGGATATCTTTACGGCCTCACACTGATCGGTCCCATCCCTGGTTGTAAATTGATACTGTGCTCATGTCCTCGTTTAGGTGGCAGTTCTTTTGGTTCACTGAAGACATGTTCATACAACACTAATGTCTCAGCCAAAACTGAAGGAATATCTGATTCAACCTGAACACGTTTGCAAGTCACTGTTTTATGATGCAGTGTAGGATCTCCCAATAGTTGAACCTTCTGTCCTTGATACCAGAACACGTACTCATGTCTATCCCAATCAATCTCGCATTTCCCTAAGGTTCGCAGCCATTGCATACCAAGAATGACATCCACATTTCCCAACTCCAAAACAATGAAATCTGCGGTAAACTTCACCTCCTGTAGAGTAATCTGTATATCCTTGCAAATTCCATCTCCTTGCACAGATACTCCTGTTCCCAACATTATCTTGAGAGAAGCACGTTTTTATGGATTCAACCGTGTCTTCTTAACCAAGGCAGGTGATATACATAACATAAGCTTCACAACCCCAAATCTTCAGGAAAGACAAACTCGGAACATTTCCAGTCCACATCTCATGTGGTGTCTTTGCAACTGATTTTGACGGAACCCTATTAAGTGTAAACGCAGACGTTTCTAGAGCGTATCCCCAAAAGGATAATGAAAGAGAAGAGTGACTCATCATTGATCGAACCATATCTAATAGGGTCCGATTCCTCCTCTCGGACACTCCATTCCATTGAGGTGTTCCAGGAGGAGTGAGTTGTGAAACAATTCCACAATCTCTTAGATGATCACTGAATTCTTGGCTTAAGTATTCTCCTCCACGATCTGATCGAAGGGCCTTAATACTTTTGCCAAGTTGGTTCTGTACTTCATTTTGGAATTCTTTGAACTTTCAAAAGATTCCGACTTGTGTCTCATCAAATAGACATAGCCATACCTGCTGAAATCATCAGTAAAGGTGATGAAGTATCGAAAATTTTCTCTGGCACTTGTGCTCATTGGGCCACACACATCGGTATGTATAAGGCCCAACAGGTCACTGGCCCTTTCATTTTGTTTGTTGAAAGGGGCCTTAGCCATTTTGCCCATTAAACAAGATTCGCATTTCTCACATGATTCATAATCAAATGAGCCCAGAAGTCCATCCCTATGGAGCTTCTGAATCCGTTTCTCATTTATATGGCCCAAACGACAATGCCATAGAAAGGTTTGATTCGTGTCATTTGACTTGAATCTCTTGGTGTTAATGTTATAGACTGGTGTGCTTTGGTTTAGAACATAAAGCCCATTCTCTAATGGGCTGCTACCATAAAATATATCATTGTAATCAAAAGAACAACATTTATTCTTAATTGAAAACCGATATCCTTCTATATCCAAAACAAGAATAGAAATAATATTTCTGCTAATAGCAGGTACATAGTAGCAATTATTAAGTTCTAAAACCAAACCAGAAGGTAAAGACAAATTAAATGTTCCTACGGCTAATGCAACAACTCTTGCTCCATTCCCCACGCGCAGGTCCACTTGTCCTTTCTCCAACGTCCTACTGTTGCTTAGCCCCTGCATATTTGTACAAATATGAGCACCGCAACCGGTATCTAATACCCAAGAAGTAGAACCTGAAGTAGTAACATTTACTTCTATAACATAAATACCTGAAGACGAAGTCTCGAAAGTCTTCTTCTTCTTCTTCTTCTCTTCCAGGAATTTGTTGCAATTTCTCTTCCAATGCCCAAGCTCATTACAGTAATGGCACTTATCAGTCTCAGATGGGCCGGGCTTGGGTTTGGTAGCTGGCGCAGGCTTGTCCTGGTTCTCAACCTGGACGGTCTTGCCCTTTCCCTTACCCTTGCCAAGTTTCTTAAACTTCTTGCCTCCTTGTACCATAAGTACGTTTGGAGTGCCCTTCTTGATATTTGGCTCAGCTGTCTTGAGCATGCCATGCAGCTCAGTCAACGTCTTCGTCAAGTTGTTCATGTTGTAGTTCATAACAAACTGATCATAGCTTGACGGCAGTGACTGCAGAATGATGTCAGTAGCCAACTCTTGGCTAATGAGACAATCCAGCTTCCCCACGTTATCAATAAAACCCATCATCTTTATGACATGAGGACTTACTGGACCGTCCTTTGGTAGCTTGCATTCTATGAGAGACATAACCGTCTGGTACCTGTCAGTTCGTGCCTGCTCCTGAAACATACTTTTCAGGCTAGTGATCATCTCCATGGGCGACTCCACGTTCTCGTATTGCTTCTGCAAGTCCGAGTTCATGGTAGCCAACATGAGACAAGTCACATCGACCACATCATTAGAATGCTTATCCCAAGCACTCCTTTCTGCATGTGGAGCATTGGCTCTTGTTTTTCAGGGAGAACATTTTCCAGGACATAGTCCCTCTTCTCCTGCTTGAGAACAATTCTCAAGTTCCGATACCATTCGAGAAAATTCGATCCATTTAACTTGTCCTTCTCAAGGACGGATCGCAGGGAGAAAGAGTTATTATGAGTGTTAGTCATAGCTGAGAACAAAGAAAGGAAAAGGTTTAGTTATGATGTTCAAGAAATGAGAAATCTTAACAATGTTTCCTCAAATGAATATAATGATCCAAGACCCATACTTCACTAAATTCGAGTGAGCCACTGGCTATCACCCAACTTTAGCTATCTAGGTAAGAAACTAATTTGCTAGTTATATCCAATACAACTCTTGGTTGTGGATTTACATCTCATGTCCAATCCACCTGATGTCTATGGGCCCAAAATGATTTTGATGGCCCATTCAAGTAAACCAATCTTTTGAGTCATGTAATTGTCGATGTCTTGCACTGCAAGTCCATCAACACGATTACTTCCTGTCTTACTTATGTAATTGTGGACATCTTGCACTGCAAGTCTATCGCACAATGAAACAAGTCTTGACAGTTGACAAGATTGGGAAGACATCAAGTGTTACTTGATATTTGGTTGAGGAACGGAACCTTTAAAAAGTTCAGTTTTATTATGTTTTAATTCTTCTAATTAAAGTGGTTCATTTTGGTTTGGTTCTGTGATTTCAGATTCAATAACCTAAACCATCGGACCTTGTGTCGACCGACACTACTTTAGTGTCGATCGATGCAGGTTAACCAAAACCAATTTGCGATAACCGATCAATCTAATTGATCCGGTTTTATGATAACCAGTCAGTGTCGATCGACACTACATTAGTGTCGGTCGATGCTAACCTAATCAAACCAATCGCAATAAACCGTTCTTAGCGTTTAACCATTACTAACTAAGCTCGATAACCGGTCCAATCCAATTGAACCAATTTATCAATTTCGCGAGGTTTGTGTCGACCGACACAACTCTTGTGTCGATCGACACTAGGCGAAACCTAAGTTTTATTCGGGTTATCCTTTTGTGTCGACCGACACCGGATTGGTGTCGATCGACACAGGGCGATAAACCCTAATCGTTTTCAAGCAAAAACCTAAAACTAGATTACTTTCATGAAAACGAATTTTAACATGTTTGTATCAACTATACAGAGATCCAAATTCATCTAATCTAATCAACATGCTACTTATTCAATGGAACCCTAAGGCTCTGATACCACTGAAGGAATTTCTAGCAGTTCTAATCTGATTAGCAACCCTAGTCGGAATTCCGAAGCCTAGGATCTAGGGTTCATGTTATATTGAATCTACAGATCTCGGAGTTACCTGGTGATTAGCAGCGGAAGGGTTTTACAAGTACTCGAGATTCTCAGCGCCTCAATTGCTGCGCCTCTACTGGTATCCACACGCACACGAACTGAACAGCAGGGATGCTAGTGTCTTTAGAGATCAGATCTCTCGAGAGGTTTCTGGTTTCTTTTGGTGGCTGTGAATTAGGTCTGATTAGTGGTAAAAGTCGACCATATATCTTATATATGTTGACTTAAATCACGACCCGAATAACCAACGATTAAACCGAAGTTAATCTGGCCATTCGCGATCTGTGTCGATCGATGCACATACTGTGTCGATTGACACTGCCTCAGAAACTCGATATTGAGTGCATATCAAATATGCATTTATCAGATCATTACATTAATGATCAACCTCACATTCTATGTTCAGTTTTCTTAGGTGTGTGACCCTGTAGGATCATATAACACTAGCAATGGGTTCTAAACTCATTGATCATAAATGGCTTCTAGCAAAGCATTATGATTACCTAGTATTATATGATTGTCTCATCCCGACAATACAACTCTCACTTAGAGTAAGTACAATAGATTTCAGGACATTCCCAACAATTAAATACCTTGGTGAGCTTAAGTACTTCATATGAATTAAAGTGTGCTGCTCACAAGAGGGTTTATTTCTCTCCCAAAAGATGTACACTCTTGATATTTTGAGTGAGATAGGAAAACTTGGAGAAAAACCAGCCAAGAATCCACTTGAAGATGCTATAAGGTCAATCAAAAGGGGAGAAAGAGCATGAGCCATTTGAAGACATTGACCAATACCTCCGACTTATAGGTAAGCTAATATACTTAACCATCATTAGACCTGATCTTTTCTTTGTTGTGAACCAGGTCAGTTAGCACATGCAAGCTCACACGGTATATCATTGGGGTATGGTGGAGAGGATTCTTAGAAAGCTCAAAGCTAACCCGGGCCAAGGCATTTGGATAGGAAAGAATGATAGACCTGAGATAGTGGGATATTGTGATGTGGATTGGGATGGAGATAGGATTGATAGGAAGTCTAAAACTGGTTATTGCATATTTATTGGAGGGAACTTGGTTACTTGGAAGACATAGAAGCAAAAGGTGGTTTCATGTTCAAGTGCACAAGCAGAATACCGAGCCATGAGGAAGCTCACCAATGAGCTAATTTGGATTAAATCTCTCCTCAAAGATCTGAGAATTGAGTCTTCTAGTCCTATCACCATGAACTGTGAAAATCAAGTTACCATTCACATTTCATCCAACTCATCTTCCATGACATAACCAAGTACATTGAGGTAGATTGCCACAAGGTCCGAGAAAAAAAAGGAGTCAGTCTTCCATGCTACAACAGAAGTGAAGATCAATTGGCTGGCATATTTACCAAGGATGCAAGTCTCATAGTTCGAAATCACATCCATAGCAAATTTGTACTTGTAGATCTTTCACAGCATTGAGCTCATGTCCTCTAATCCATGGATATCAAACTCTTTTTCCCTTAACATAGTTTTCTCCCAAGTGGTTTTTCTCTGTTAAGGTTTTTAATGAGGCGATGCTTCATGGGTCTCCAAGCTTAGCCTTATATGTTTCCATGGCTAACTTGAGGCACTACAAGAAATATGTACATTCTTAAGGCGGAGATAATGCTATAATAGGTGTTTCATAGAATTCGTAAATGCTAAGTCATCGGCAATCATCATAGGTACCCCCTCTACGATAGCATTTTTCCGATACGCTACGATTGGTCCAGATACAATAGCAATATTTGGATGATGTTATTTACTTTACTATAGCAACTATATTTTTTGTAAAAATTTGATTATAATTCATATTTCATGCTATGACAGGTCCTTCTACAATAGCAATTGAATATTTGAGCTGTATTAGCCGAACCGAGCCGAACAATATTAAATTATTATTATTATATTTATTTTGTACCAATGAAATCTATATTACAAAACATTTAAGATATTCATAAAATGATTTTATTAATAACAAGTGTTAGTAACAAACATGAAATTTACAAGCTGAAATTTACAAGTAGAAAGTTCTGAAGGTGCAGTGTTTAGTCTTCTCTGTGGAAATGGCAGAACCTTGCTTCTCTGCTTCCCCATCCATCTGTGTTCCAAACACAAAGCTGCAACGAAAAAGAAACAATTAAAACGTATAAACATACCTATTGTTCTTTATCTCATTGATTCTCAACAATAAAAAGGATGGTTTATGGCGGGAACCTGAGCATCTACTCCAGACGAAACCAGAACATTTAATACGTTGGAGAAGGGGAAAAACCTAAAAAATACACCAATTGAACTCATTTTTGCCGAAAAATACACAGACTTTTGAAATTATCTGAATAATACACGGACTCGTTAATATTGTTATTTTAAATCACCAACTAGCAAAATGTCAGAATTTTAATACATAATTTTAACGGAGTTAACGTCCCGTTAAAAGCGTCTCTAACGGAGTTATAAACCGATGGAGAAAAAACCGAAAAATACACCAACTAAACTCGTTTTTGCCGAAAAATACAAAGACTTTTGCGATTACCTGACTAATACATGAATTCGTTAATATTTTCATTTTAAATCACCAACTAGAAAAATGTCAGGATTTTAATACATAATATTAACGGAGTTAATGTCCCGTTATATAAGAATATAATGAATAGTGATTCATTTATAGAAAAAATGAATATCTAAAATTTATTGGCCCCAATTTCGAGCTTACTACGAAGGATGCTTATCTAGTCTTCGAAGAACAAAGAGAAATAAACTCTACTCCAATCAAATTTTAGGAAATCAAGCCAACGAGTATTATAAATTCCAAAACCAAATTTAAAACCCAAAAACCTCAAATAAATTACGAACCGAAACAGTAATTGACCCGATCAACGTTGCAGAAAGAAAACGATTTATAAGAAACAAAAAAAACTGGGAGGAAGGGAGATCAACGTTCCAGAAAGAAAAGGTTTCGGCGTCGGTTTCAAAGGTATTAATTTTTAATAGATTTTTTTTTTTTTAAATCTAGGAGAAGGCAAGACCAATTATTTGATAGGTCAAGAAATATCCCTATTCTACTGCAAGTGCACAGTTTATGCGAATGTAGTATTCAGGGTATCGTATCCACAAGGACTCAAGTTTCACACGGTAGACTATATGTCTTTAAGTTAAGCCAAGCCAACCAAGAGAAAGCAGTAAACGAATGCAAGTAAATTCAAGTGTGTTTTCAATGGGAGAAAAGCGTCAGACTTAGGAAGTTCTCGGGAATTATACAATGTCAGATACTTAACTAACCGGATTCAGATTAAGCACAAATTCAAGAACTAGAAACACAATAATAAACAATCCAACACTCACTGAGATTATTTCTATATCTAGCAACCTAGCGATCCAAATCTCTTTGTAATCCTAGAGTTCTAGACAAGCATTAGAAACATGTTCTTCGGTTCACAGTTCTCCTAAACCAAATCTCTTTGTATCTAGTCAAATTGCTCACACTAAGCTAATTCAGATTATAACTCACACTCTCGTGCTAAGTTAATTATCTCAGATCTAAATCCTAGGTGATCAGTCTAGAATTCAGTGTTAAGTGCAACTTAGGTGATGAACGAATAGATTTAGAATCCTAATCAATCAATTATCTAAATATGCATAAAACCCCTATGAGAATTCCTAAATCTAACTAGGTTACTACTCAGACATATTATCGGATAAACAACACATCATTGAATAGAAAACCAAAGACTGAATAGATAGATAAAAATAGGTTCGAAATCCTTCTCTCAAAGGTTACAAGTAGCAAGAACAGCCCCTTGGCACCAAATCTCTCAATCCCCAAAGCAAGAACAAAGTAAGAACAAGATAATGATCTTGAGTCTCAAAAACCTAATTAAACCTCTAAACACGTTTTGGGGCTATATTAGAATTAGGGAAACTTCTGGGGCAACTTTGCAATTCTTCAAAATATGTCTTCAACCGGCGCATAAGACTCTGTCATCCTCAGTGTCGACCGACACCAAGGTGAGTGTCGGTCGACATCCAGTCGTGGTCGAGACTCTCACTTCAACTCCTTGCACAAATCACCAGAAACGTCATATAATCCCTCTCTTCGCTTCAAACGCAAGCATATCTGTAAAAGACTCAATAGACTCGAAAAACCAGGTTAAAGACTCAATAAATACAATTATATCATGGTTGAAAACCTAGAAAAACAATGATATATCAACTCCCCCACTCTTAGATCTTGCTTGCCCTCAAGCAAATAAAGAACCAAAGCAAAAGAAAGAGGTTTGAAAACACAGAAACTCAATTCGTCCTAGGAACATTTGCATTCACATTCACTTAGTAAACCACTGAAAACATTCCTGCAGAGATCAAGACCACAATATACTTCCCCCACACTTAGAACCTGTCCCAAGTAAACTCCACAATCTAGACAGTGCATTCAAGTTCACCACACTAACCTCCGTATACAATTAGGTGCGGTCTCACAGAGGGAGTATCGATCAGAGGACACATGGACTCAACTCAGTCAGTATTTGACCACCAAACTGTTGGTTTCTGGTTCCTTTCTTTTCCCTTTCTCCCTTAGCACTGATTTTCCCCACTCGGTATTATTTTATTTTTTCTATCAGTGCTCTTCCCTTTTTATTCGGGGTGTAACTTTGGACATGTTTCCATGGATGCACATGAGGTAATAGGGGTCTCTACCATTCCCGTGACCACTTCGAAGCTACTAGATTATCCGCAGTTTTAATCCTTTTTTTTACTTTCAAGGGAGTGGAAAATCAGAAACCATACTTAGACAGGATCATAGGCTGTGTCAAACTCATCAGAGGAATCCGATCCAGAGATACCAAGCCCCTAAGTGAGAAAATCCAGTCAGGATTAGATGTGAAGTTAGTGATGGATCCTTTGAATACCTAGTTAGATATGGGTGTCCTTGGTAAGTTGATATGTGTGGGGTTTTCTAATAGTCATAGAGCTACTGCAAGTCTGTCCAATGGTCACTTAGTTCCTGTTCCAGCGAAAAATTTCCTCGAAAAATCACAGTTTCATACACATTTTGACTCAATAAAACCATTTTGAAACAAGGAAAAAACAAGGGACTGACTCTAAGAAAACAAAACACAATGTCAGTAACCACCTCCCCCACACTTAGACTGCACTGTCCCCAGTGCAATCGTAGCTTGGGATCGGTATAAATCAATCGGGAACCATAGAAAGAATGAGTCATAAATCCGAACCTGAACACGGTTGGTGTCGACCGACACTGGTTTAGTGTCGATCGACATTGAGCTCGTGTAATCATGGGCAGAATATTTCTAAATGTCATGGATTGTTTGGCACTCAAAATCTCACATGTTACTGCGTTAGATTACTCAAAAATCATGTCAGAAGCAACAATAGCATGCAATAATCTCAAATCATCAAGGTTCCAGACAGATTGGACTGACAAACTGACTCAAAAAGAAACAGAAAAATGACTCAAGACACAAAAGAAAAGAAAAAGAAACACATAACCAGTAGCAGCAAAGAAGCTAGAAGACTGGAGAGTCCTCATCAAACATCTCCTCGGAGTCAGCTGCCTCCTCTATCTCCTCATCCTCTGAGCTCACATGTGCAGGTGCTAGCGCAGGTGCGTGACGTCGTGGCTGTGGGTGGTGAACGCGCTGTGAGCGTTGGCAGGATATGCGGTGAACCTTCTTCTAGATCCCCTTGAGTACACCTACTGCCCACTTCTGAAACTGCCCTGGTGGCATGTCCTCTGCTGGTATAGGAGGGTATGGGAACCCATAAGCCTCATCAGCATCGTCAGCAGGAACTGCCTCATGCTCAGCAGCAGCTCCGGAAGAAGCGCCTCTAAGTACGGTAAAGCGAAGCGGGATACCTCGACAAAGCTCTACATTGGGCTGGAAGGAGAGTGAAAGAGGCTCATCTGTGATGCCTGTAAGCTTGGTCTCAGGGAGAGCAAAAAGGCGCTCAATGCCAGATATGTCATGGAAACGCCACGAGAACTGTCTCCCACTGACATCTCCCTTGATCCATTGCATGCTCTTCAGATGTGTAAAGTCCTTGGTGGACTTCTTGGTGTATATGGTCATCTGACTCCTGTCGAGCCCAAAGTGGCAAAGATGGGAGTTAAAAGACTCCCGACCGTCTCTGTCTTCGTCGCCTTCCCAGTGAATGGCTTAGTCTTCAAGGACTCCAAATGGTGAGCAAAGAGAGCCCCCATGTTGGCGTCTGCCACCAACGAGCATCCTCAAACTCACTGACATCAACACTGCTGCCAATCCCAAGATAGAGCAACAAAGGCTCAGCAATCCTCATCATCCCAGGCTCCATCTTACACAATATAGTGTTGGCGAACAATCAGACAAGATACCGCAAAACTAGATGTCGCATAGCGGTCTGTCTTGTGGTCTGGGAATCGTACACTCCAGTGCCAAAGTGTTGCCAGAAAAGCTGCACATCGGGCCAGTGCTAAGGCAAACTGACTCGCTCTCTCGTCTTGTCAAAATAGTATATGTCACATAGCTCTTGGATGCTGAGCTTGTACCTTCTGCCCTTGGCCATGAAGGTCAATGTCCGTTCAGAGGCCTTCCTCACCATATCATTGGAGTAGTAAACACGAACTGTGGCCATGAACTGTCTGACCAGCTCCTCGTGCAAATCATAGTACTTGGTACAGATCGTACCCAAGCCTATCGTCCGTATAACTCGCAAGACATCCGATCGTATCTTCAGCTTGTTCATAGTCGTGGTGCAAGAGAGCCATGTGGGCAGGATATCAACGCCACACCAACCATTGTATAACAAGCTGTCATAATCATCCCAATGCTCGGAGATTGGCATGTGGGTGCATGTGCGCTTCTTCACCTCTACCGCAGGCTCGTCTGCAAAGCAAGTGACCTTGAATCTCTTCTCTTCCATTCTTGGCCAAGGTGCTTGGTTCTGAGCGTCACGGGCATGAGTGGCGGCGGTATCGTGTTGTTGCGACGAGGAGCCAGAAGCAGCGGTGTTAGAGGCTCTTCGTGGGCGCTTTCTGGGGTTCAGACAAGGTTCCATCTGCAAGATGAACACACAGACAGACAAGCATAAGGTTCAACAATCCGATTTTTTCAGCATCACAATCTCATGAATTTGGTCCAGATAATCATCCACAGCTTCAAAACCAATCATATTCCACTACAAACTCATCCTAGACATCAATATATCGATCCAAATTCGAAGCTTTCTTCTTTGAATACGAACTGAAAAACGGAGATTCAGAGTCATACCTTCGTAGATCGATTAAACGGATACTAGAAATGGATAGAGCACGGAAAAACAAGTGGAATAGAGCCTTGAATCGTCAAAATCGATCAAGAAACGAGAGAGATGGCGATTTTGGGAGGGTTTTCGGCGAGAGGAAAAATGAGGAAGAAGAATTCGGGTCGCGGCTTTTAAGAAAGACTTACCACGATTTAATCGATGTCGACCGACACTCACCGTCAATGTCGGTCGACACTCAACTGTATGTCCCAAATCGACCGAGGTCGATTATCGTTTGTGCTCGAACTTCCTCGAAATCAATGTCGACCGACATCAATGGGACGTCGACCGACACTGACCTCTCAGTGCTACTGATCTGCGAGACTCTACACAAAAACACCAAAACCAAAAGAAATCAAAATGCAAGACCAAAAATCCTAATATATACAACTTACCAGTGGGTTGCCTCCCACTCAGCGCTTGTTTTTAGTCGTTAGCTTGACTTTGGTGGGAGATTAGACTCCCGGTGGTTTTGACAGAGGCTGTGAGTGCCTCTGCGAAAGTTTCCTCATCCATGGTGGAGAGTAAGCAGTGTCAGCGTGAGATCGTCCAAGGAACGAGGGAATAGGTCCAGAGTGAGAATGATGCTTTGGTGCATTTGAGCGTTTCCCTGCGGACATAGCAATGAGGTTAGCAGGGTTGAGTTCGTGAGATGCATACCTTTGCTTGGGTAGAGCTCTGAGGTGTGGAGTTTTCTGCTTATGAGCAGTTGCCGCCTCTGAAGATGTTAGAATAGAATTTTAAGAAACCACCATCTTCTTTTCTCCTGTATCAGAAACCGCAGCCTCATTAGTCTGGGCCTCTTGCTCCATCTCAATGCTAAAGGCTTGACCGTCAATAGTAGACTGCCGCAGCTTATCCATTTTGAAGTGCAGAGATTTATCTCCCAGGTGGAGATCAATCAGACCGTGCTTCACGTCAATCACCGCTCCAGATGTGGCTAAGAAAGGTCTTCCAAGTATCAAAGGATCATTCGGTTCCTTGTCATAGTTCAAAACCACGAAGTCTGTTGGAATAAATAGTTTCCAACTCTCACAGGAACACCCTCCAGGACTCCTTCTAGGATCCTCTTAGATTGGTCAGCCAGGATTAGAGAGATCCTCGTCTACTTGAAGTCCGTCAATCCCAATCTCTCAGCCACAGAGTATGGCATGAGATTACCAGCAGCACCTAGATCACATAAAGAATGCCTATAGCTGTCCTTGAAGACTGAGCAATCAAGCACAAAGATGCCATGATCATCTAGCTTCTCCGGAATCTGATTATGCAGCACATCACTGATTTGCTTAGGGAGCAACACTACCAATTCTCTCAAATATTCATCCATGGTAATCATCTTCTCCACATATCTCTGTAGACATGGATGAACTGGAAAAGCATCAGCTTGTGGATCCTCATTCAGCTTTTCATTCATCACCTCCAGGCGTCTGGCATCATCAAGCTCCTGCTCAGACTTCGTAGCAACATGAAGAATCGGTGAAACATTACCTGAACGACCGTAGTGTCGGTCGACATTGAAGTGGTGTCGGTCGACACTCGGTTTGTCTTCTGAATCCTTCGTCAGTTTTTCAGCAATGTCGACCATCAAATCGGGCTTGGTCGACTTTCGTTCGTCATGAGGACTCGAAACTGCTGTTGAAGTAGAGTGTCGTTCGACATCAGAGACTGTGTCGGTCGACGTTGAGACTGTTGCCTCGGATTTTTGGCTGTTTCCCACAATTTCTGCTGTCTGAGCCTCAAATTCATCTCCTTGATCCAGCCCATCCTCAATCTGAATTTTCCAAGCATTGATGTGTGTGTTTTGAACACTCTTTCCCTTGACTGAGCTTGAAATCTGGTTTACTTGTGTGTCCAGCTGCTTCATATCTGTACTCAAGGATTCAAACTTCCCATTTAGATCAGTGTAAACATCATCTATCTTCTTGTTGAAATCCACAGTAGTCTTGGTCTGACCCTCTAGCAACTGCTCCATCATAGCTTCCAACTTACTCTCATGAGCACTAGTAGTAGGAGGTGTCTGATAGGAAGATGATCCATAGGTCCTTTAATAAGAGTTGTTCTGCTGAAAAGGCTTTTGGTAACCAGCATTCTGACCATATCCAGAAGAGCTTTGATTGCTTGTGAAAGCACTCTTCTGCCCACCATTGTAAGACTTGTTGCCTTGCGGATTCCCAAACCTGTTTCCTTGAAATCCAGAACCACCAATGTAGTTCACATCTTCTTCTGTGCAGCCTTCTTCAGGTCCAAACTCTTCAACCTCTTGAGCAAAATGGACATGCTTCTTGCCAGTCAACAAGCTGTGAACAGTGTCCAGCTTGTTCTTCATCTCAGCAATATGGAGATTATCAACCTTTCCACCAGACTCTTTCCTCCTCTGATCTGCAGTCTTAGTACTGTTGCTGCTCACCAAGTTCTCAATCAATACCCTGGCCTGCTCAGGAGTCTTTGTGTTAAAGTTACCATTGCTGGCAGCATCTAACGCAGACTGGTACCAGAGATCTACATCTCTGAATAAAATGCCCAGCAGCTGAACTTCAGAGAATCCATGACGAGGACAGTCTCGTTGGTACATCTTAAACCTTACCCAAGCAGACTTAACTGGCTCTGTAGGTTCCTGAGTGAATGTCAGAAGATCCTGTCTGAGCTGATCGGAGCGAGCATCCTCATAGAAATGTCGCAAGAACTCTCTCTTCACTGCATCCCAAGTGGTTAACTTCCCAAGTAGAAGTTGCTTAAGCCAAGCTGCAGCCTCTCCAGCGAGAGAATATGGGAAAAGCTTGAGGAACAGGAAGTCATAACCCACTTCATTGTGCTTCATCCCAGTGACGAAGGCTTCAAAATCCTCAATGTGGTCCATGTGTTACTCATGCAGAAGACCATGGAAAGGTTGCTGCCTCAGAAGTGCATAGTAGGCAGTCTTGAGCTCAAACTCATTCCTCTCGAAAGGAGGAGGTACCATTGCTGATCTATTAACATAAAAATCATCGGGTCGGTTGAGTCAGCAAGAGTCCTCTCAGCAGCAGGAGGATTAGGTGGCTGTCCATTAGCTCCACGATTGACCATATGCCTCTCACCTTGAGGCTGCTCAATCACCTTCCCTTCAGCATCAATCCTTTGCCCTTGAGCATTGTATGGATTGTTCTGCGGGTCTCTCAGCCCACCTTCCGCGTCTCGGATCAACACAACAAAGTTCTGGTTGTTGTTCATCCTTGAAGATCTATGCGCCTTTCTTTTCGTTCTCTCGAGTTTAGCTAGCTCCTCAAGTCTGAGGTTAACAAGTTCTTCGTTTGGGTTGCTTCGGGTGTGTCGACTTGGCATACACTGATTTCAGAGGTTAAATCCGCGCTTGGTGTCGGGCGACACTCGAGTGATGTCGGTCGACACTGAGTGCTTTAATCGATTCCTGCAGCAACAAAAACAAGCCAAACAAGATAATGTGAGTAACAAAATAAATAAAAACGACTTAGACTAAACCTTAAAACAAAATCTATCGGCGAACTCAGTTATGTCCCCGACAACGGCGCCAAAAACTTGATAGGTCAAGAAATATCCCTATTCTACTGCAAGTGCACAGTTTATGCGAATGTAGTATTTCGGGGTATCGTATCCACAAGGACTCAAGTTTCACACGATAGACTATATGTCTTTAAGTTAAGCTAAGCCAACTAAGAGAAAGCAGTAAACGAATGCAAGTAAATTCAAGTGTGTTTTCAATGGGAGAAAGGCGTCAGACTTAGGAAGTTCTCGGGAATTATACAATGTCAGATACTTAACTAACCGGATTCAGATTTATCACAAATTCAAGAACTAGAAACACAATGATAAACAATCCAACTCTCGTTGAGATTATTTCTATATCTAGCAACCTAGCGATCCAAATCTCTTTGTAATCCTAGAGTTCTAGACAAGCATTAGAAACATGTTCTTCGGTTCACAATTCTCCTAAACAAATCTCTTTGTATCTAGTCAAATTGCTCACACTAAGCTAATTCAGATTATAACTCACACTCTCGTGCTAAGTTAATTATCTCAGATCTAAATCCTAGGTAATCAGTCCAGAATTCAGTGTTAAGTGCAACTTAGGTGATGAACGATTGATTTAGAATCCTAATCAATCAGTTATCTAAACATGCATAAAAACCCTATGAGAATTCCTAAATCTAACTAGGTTACTACTCAGACATATTATCGGATAAACAACACATCATTGAATAGAAAACCAAAGACTGAATAGATAGATAAAAAAGGTTCGAAATCCTTCTCTCAAGGGTTACAAGTAGCAAGAACAGCCCCTTGGCACCAAATCTCTCAATCCCCAAAGCAAGAACAAATTAAGAACAAGATAATGATCCCGAGTCTCAAAAACCTAATTAAACTGCTAAACACGTTTTGGGGCTGGATTAGAATTAGGGAAACTTCTGGGGCAACTTTGCAATTCTTCAAAATATGTCTTTAACCGGCGCATAAGACTCTGTCATCCTCAGTGTCGACCGACACCAAGGTGAGTGTCGGTCGACATCCAGTCGTGGACGAGACTCTCACTTCAACTCCTTGCACAAATCACCAGAAACGTCTTATAATCCCGCTCTTCGCTCTAAACGCAAGCCTACCTGTAGAAGACTCAATTGACTCGAAAAATCAGGTTAAAGACTCAATAAATACAATTATATCATGGTTGAAAACCTAGAAAAACCATGATATATCATTATTCTCTTCGAATGACCTTTAAGATTACTCTTCACCTGCACGAGCAATCAAGGAACATGTTGACTGACCATTATTAACAAGCAAAACGCTGCTTCTTTTTCTCTAGATTCGGATCTGAAGATTTCGGTTCATTACCTCATCAATATGGGCGTTATAAATCTGAATCGTACTATCATCCCTTCCGATAGCAATTATATCGTTGTCTTGAGGGTGGAAAGCAAGAAAAGTTGCAGCAGACAGGTGGTGGCATGAAAGTAGCAATTGTCTGCAAATTATCAGCTATGAATAGTCAGTCGGTCAAAATGCATACACAAAACATCAAACCGTAAGCATTTGTGTGTCCCCATTACCTTAAACGTCATCATGTTAAATAAAAAAAGAATGATTTGAGTTATGGCCACGTAATTAAGCCTACATGACACGGCTTTCTTTTTCTCAGGTGTTTCGTGTACTTGAGCTTTGATTCCATACGTTCTCACTTGGAAGTTTTCAAATGCTTCAGAAACTGCTTCCACCTGTTGATATCGCAAACCAATATATAAAATATAAAATGAACGTTACGTTGTGGTTAATAATAACAAAGAAGTAATGCGATGATACTATATATGATCACAAACCAGTTCTGGTCTTTTGGCATATACTCTGACTATCATGTCTTCATATGTTGTTGGTAACAAGTGGCTAACTCGTTTCTCAGTTACCACAAACTTTTCTTCACTCTCATAATCATGTACAAAACCTTAAATCAAAATAGGTTCTGTTGAGATTATGTGGTCTCTATCTACACATATTTATTAGACAAAAAAACAGAGAGAAGATAGTGTACCTTGAAGAAATTGATGCTGACTGAGAGAAAACAAAGAGAAGGAACCAAGAGAATGATAATGGTTATACACTAGTACTTGGTTTCTTCAAGAACGGGGCTAACAACATTCATAGCCGTGCATGATAACGTTATAGTCTTCGATACTAAGTGGAGGGAAAAGAAAATGCCTACGAGCATATAGCTGCAAAACCAAGAGAAGCTGTTAATGAAGTTTGATCAGCTGCGAAGTAAAACATATTATTAGACCAGCTACGAAGAACCTCAAGAGTCAAGACTTCACTCGGTTTGGCTTAGTATGTTTCATATATTCAGAATGAGAGACAACGAAAATGACAACTCTCAAAACGTTATCATGTTTAAATGAAGAATTGACCGAGAAGGACCACCAAAAGAAAATGATAGCAAACTCTATTCACATCTCTCCGTTCACAAGTACACGAGAGACTGAAACACGATGTACTGATCAATCTAACAAGGGGAAAAGACGAATATGGATCAACTATCAAGCATATAGAACTTCAGAAGTAAAAAGCAATGAATACAGAGCCAAGCCAAACAAAAAGAATCACAACTATAAACCAGACAAGGAATTGGTTTCGTCGAGGAAGCAGTATTCCCCCAAAAATCAACCTAAGAAGATCTATTTAATTTCAAAGAGCCCTGAAATCAGAAGCTCAGGTTTCACTCTTCAACGGAAAACATCATAGAAGGCTCCATCCGAGAATATACAAATAAAGAGAGAGTTGTTAGTTAGAGAGAAAGAAGCAAACCTCCAACAGAGAATACACAGATAGAGATGTTGGTACAAGACTCATCTACGAGAGAGGAAATCGTGGAATAAGTGATGATTTTGTGCTCAAGAGGGAAAATGAAACTGGAGAGGGAAAATGAAGAAGGAAATTGAAACTAAAGCGGGAAAATGAGTTCACGACCTAAATTTTCATTAAGTGTTTGACGGTTCAGCTAAATTTAGCTTCCCGCTTATTGAAACTCTATAATAGCTTCGTTTATCTAATGCTATTATAGAGTTTGGAAATTTCGAAAACATCTACGATAGCAGTTCAGTAAAACGAGCTATAGTAATCTGCTATCAATGAGGAATTTTTTGTAGTGAGGGGGAGTATTGATCATGTTGATGCAACACAATTCAAAGATCATATAGAAGCCTTCATTCACGGATGAACATTACCGAGAGACAAGATTGGTCAAAAGTTTCTCCCCACTTGGTTCATCCATTTGAATAAAGGTATAAACAAAATTATTAGGACATTTGAATTTGAATAGATTAACCTCCAAATCTCTTTGGTTATGCCTATACATACACTTGTAATCTTATGGAAAAAATACACTTTTGGTTACAATCTCTCTTCTCTCTCTCTCTCTCTTCTTCTCTCTCTCTCTCTCTCTCTCTCTCTCTCTCTCTCTCTCTCTCTCTCTCTCTCTCTCTCTCTCTCTCTCTCTCTCTCTCTCTCTCTCTCTCCTCTCTCTCTCTCTCTCTCTCTCTCTCTCTCTCTCTCTCTCTCTCTCTCTCTCTCTCTCTCTCTCTCTCTCTCTCTATATATATATATATATATATATATATATTAATAATTCTCTCACACACTCTCTCTTTCTTGTTCATCTTTTTTTTGGGAGCAAACTTCTGAGTTTTGAATGGGGTAATGATGAGATGAATATGCTTACGCAGAGTGTTAATGAAGCGGAGATAAAAAAAAGGTATTGTTAGCAATGGCGAGCAACAAATCCATGGGGCCTGGTGGGTACACTTGTGAATTCTATAAAGCAGTTTGGTCAGTAATTGGAAAAGAATTTGTGGTGGCAGTACAATCCTTTTTGATACCGACTTCTTACCCACCGGAGTCAATTCTACCATCCTCGCATTGATTCCAAAGAAAGAAGTTGTTGAACACATAAAAGATTATCATCCAATATCTTGCTGCAACGTCATTTACAAAGTGATCTTGGAAATTTTGGCAAACTAAATTAAGCAATTGCTTTCGAAGTTCATATCTCCGAATCAGTCAGCTTTTGTGAAAGGAAGATTACTGATAAGAAATGTTTTTCTAGCATCCAAACTGGTCAAAATCTTTCACAAGGATGATATAGCTTCCCTGTGCGCGATCAAAATAGATATCTCCAAAGCTTTCGATTCAGTTAATTGGCCCTTCTTACTGAATATCCTTTTGGCTATAAAGGTTCATGAGCGGTTTATATTGTGGATTCAGAAGTGAGTGACACTAGCAAGTTTCTTAGTGCAAGTCAATGGGGAACTAGTGGCTATTTTAAACGTGAACGAGGTCTTCGTCAAGGCTGCTCTCTATCACCATACCTCTTTGTAATATGTATGCAAAGTCTTATCTAAAATGCTAGATAAAGCGGCGGAGGATAAAAGAATTGGTTATCATCCAAAATGCCAGGCCTTGCATCTCACTCATTTATGCTTTGCAGATGATTTGCTTGTGTTTGCAGATGGAAAGGTTCAGTCCATTGAAACGATCCTTAATGTTTTCCAGCATTTTGCATTGTGTTCGGGTTTGCGGATAAGTCTGGACAAAACAACAATATATATGGCTGGAGTAAAAGACCAGGAAAAGGAATCTATGTTAGAGCAATCCAAGTTCGGGAAAGGGTACTTACCGGTACGGTATTTAGGTTTACCGGGACTGTGGCGGATTACTCACCTCTGATTGAGAAATTTAGGAGCAGAATATCTTCATGGACTGCTAGATATCTATCTTTTGCCGGTCGGTTACAGCTTATAGCCTCGGTTATTAATAGCTTGACAAATTTTTGGATATTGGCTTATCGCTTACCTAAAGGATGTATTAAGGAGATTGATCAACTATATGCGTCATTTCCTTGGTCTGGTCAAAATTTAAATACGAAGAAGACTAAAATGGCTTGGAAGGACGTCACTAAACCAAGGAGGAGGGAGGTTTAGGACTAAAATCTATCTCGGAGGCTAACAATGCGAGCTATTTAAAGATTATTTGACGCATTATCTCGGATCCTTCATCGCTTTGGGTTAAATGGTTTCGAAAGTATCTTATCAGGAAAGGTTCTTTTTGGTCAACCACTCAAAGCAGCTCTCTAGGCTATTGAATGTGGAGGAAGATGCTAAAAATCAGAAACGTTGATGCAGCTCTTACCAAAGTCGAAATTCAAAGTGGTACAAATACTTCCTTTTGGTTCAAAATCTGGTCCCCTCTTGGTAGGATAATTGACCTTACTAGAGAGAGAGGATGCATTGACTTGGGTATTCATATCAACGATAAAATCGAGAGAGCTGTCACGACAAGGAGGCGACGAAGGCATCAAAATGATACACTGAATCTTATAGAGCATGAACTGCAGAAGGTTAGAGAGAAAGGGCTAAATCAGGACTATGATATTCGGCTTCGGCAAGGCAAAACAGATTACAAACCGGTCTTTAGCTCTAAGGATACATGGATCTAACTTGTACTGCTCAGCCCCTGGTCTGTTGCTACAAGGGTATATGGTTCTCCTCTGCAACACTGAAGTTATCAATAGTGGTCTGACGGGCGACACTTAACAGATTGTCCACAAGAGATTGAATGATTCAATGGAGTATCCAATCTGCCTCCACATGCGTTCTCTGTGACCGTGAAGAGCAAAATCGCAACCATGAAGCTACATCCATACATTGTAAAAAGAGTTTAGTTTTTTGAATTAACATTTATTCAGTTTTGTTCATAATGTAACAAAAGTGATAAACTGTGCCATTTGAATACCATTAGTTTGAAAATTCCCTTCATCTCATGTGTCAATGGACTCAACAACTGTTGGCAAATTTGACTAATGATGTTAGAGTCAATGTATGTTTTTGAATACATATTTTAGTTCATGTACGAATAGTCACATCTATATAATTCATGTTTGGATTATAAACCGATCCATACGTTGGTGTATGTGTAACGACTCATTCCCCGCGAACCGGAAACGACGTCGTTAGGACAAGCCTCTATGCCCGAAGGCTAGCCGACATGTCCTCCCATGATCCCAGGAGTCCTGTGCACGCTTCATTATGTTCAAAACCACCAACTCAACCAGTAATATACTACTGCTACCGTTCCTGCAAGGGGAAAGAACATGGGGAAAGGAAAGAGGCCTAAGTAATTGATTTAAACAACAATTACCCCGTGAATGCAGGCTCTAGGAACCAACGCTCTCATCTTAAACTAGCACAATAGCAAGAAAAAAGTCCTACGCTAATAACATCTTGCACACAACCGACCGAAGGCTCTCACACAATCTAACATCCATTTGTGCTTATCGAACTCCTAGATCACATTCCTGAACTCCTACGGGCTGCTACGCCCCGGACACATACAATAGAAAACGCCGGAATCCCACATCGTACGTTTCCTACAAAAAAATCGGGCAAGCCGGAATCCAAACTCGTACATCCCTACACACACAATCGGGCACGCCGGAATCCCACCTCGTACGTCCCTACACACCAATCGGGCACGCCGGAATCCCACCTCTTAAGTCCCTACTCATAAACAGGCACGCTAGAATCCCACCTCGTACGTCCCTACACACTCACTACACGTTATCCTACCGCAACTACTCCACACATAGCCATCAATCACAATCAACATTTTCGGTTTAAGTGATAACCTAATCTCTAGGTGCTTTCAATCACATCACCAAAAATCAACAACTAGATCTACTCTACCTAAGTCAGACGATATTAACAAAGGGCTCATGTCTTATTATTGAGGTAATTCAAGGTAGAGATCACGACCGATCCTCAGATTTGCCACAATGACAACAATGAACCGCAAACGAACATGAGATTGGACAGAACTGCTGCTACAACTTCGACGATATGCTTCTCTATGTTTCCAAGACCCAAATCGGTTCTCCTTTAACCAGGATATATATCTATGAGTTTAGAATGTCCCTAACAAGTTTCGGGTAATCGGAATCCGTTTGCCCAACTCAAAACACAAACAAAGCTAAACTAATCACATATCTACGATACAAAGAAACGTTTTAGAAAACAGACCGTAAATCCCAAAAGGTAGTCAGAATCGGGCGATTTTTATCTTTTTGGAAAGCTTAGACCGATGGCTTTCCAAAGAAATATTGTGTGTTCCGTGTTCCTTACGGTTCAACGGTAAAACGTGAATCAATGTTACACTCGGATTTGCATCGATCTCAGATCTGCATTCGAAACGGTGAAAGACCGAAGAAATGAGATTAGATCTCCGATCTATCACCACAGGGGATCAAAAAGAGATAAGATCAAAAGAAAAAAATAGGATCTAGGAGTAACTAGATATTCACTTAACCCGGAGAAGAATAGAAAGACGTCACAAGGATAAGAGAAGAGATCGAGTGGTGATGGACGACGGGGGCGACCACGGCTCCCAGAATCCGGCGATGGCTGGAGGAGGCGGAGGCTGGAGGTCGACGGACAGAGCTTCCCTGCGATCTCTTCTTTTCCTCTTCTCTAGGGTGGTTGCCACCTTTTATAGAGAAAGAGGTGGACACCATATGTTAAGTGAATAGACTTTGGACTTTGGGCTTCAGCTTTCCTCTTTTCTTTTAAAAGAAAAATTTGGGATGTGTTTTAGGGTGTTACAATTCTTCCCCCCCCCCCCCCCCCCCCCTTAAAAAGAATTTGTCCCGAATTCCATGGCGAGAGTTCTCCACTACAACTCTTTACCAACAACAACTCCACAAACTTCACTGAACAGAAACTGAACTTGATCGCTTACTCGCTTAAAAAGATCTTGCTATCGAATCTAGTGGATTGCTTCTCCAACCCCCCTTAATTCCAAACCACCCTGTGAAGTGTCCTTCTCCTCGGTACCAATCCAACAACAGCTTCCAGAATGCAACACAAACACCACATACCAGCGCCCATGTCCATAGGGTCGGTTTCCAACTCGATGAGGTGGTTTAGATTTCCAACGTCCATTGCTAATAAGAAGTCCACTACCACATTCCATTTACCGCTTAAGTCGAACGAGTTACCATCTTTGTCCTTGAGGCCAGTCAACACAATGGGTACGACCAGTGCCATAGCTAATACTTCCAACATTTAGAAACAACATTCATCCTTCGAGTGGTTCTAAGTCTTGAATGAGATGCTACGCTTCCAAATCAGTTCTCCTCTATGTTTTTACTTTACCGTGCCACAGTGTGTCATCCACTTCCAAATGGATTCTCTTTGACGGTTTCCATTACCGTGCATTATGGCGTTAACTATCTCACTATCATAAATCCTTTCTTACCCCTAGCGAAAGACGAGGTTAACCATGTCCATTATGGCTACCTGATCTGTGGGGAACGACCCACCCAGCTCCTAATATGCTCCCTTGCCACGCTTCCGCTGTGCACTCTGATCTCCAAACTGACTTCCAACCCAAGGTTTCCTACCTTGTGATCCAGCTGTGGTATTTTCCAAGCACTATCCTTTGGGTTTCCTTCCCTATTAAACTTGCCCTCCTTTGCTCTCCCTTGCACCTTCTTGCCAATCCGCCATAGTGTTTTTCTAACACTCTTCCGTTGGATTTCCATGTCCAATAACCTGCTTTGTCAACTTGCGCTTGCAACAAACAGAATTCCAGCAAACTAGGCAATTCCAAATGCCACAACTCCACTTTCCCAAAACATTTTAAGAACTCTTTTCCCCTTTTAAGAAACTCCATTAGCTTCTGCAATAACAAACAAAGAACTCCAAAGTAGACCGTTACCTTTCCGGTCCTACCGTAGAATCTCGAGCCTGCAATACCACAAAGATATCCTCCAACTTCCAGTTTGATCATACTTCAAACGAACCGTCCATAACCTACCGCTCCTTGTGCAACAGGCAACACGAACAACTCTTGACGCTTACTCAAATTATAACACCGCCACTTCCTATGGCTTCCTTGCAATCCAGTCTTTCCATCGACCCCTTGCTCTTGCTCCACAACTTCCCTGATTCAACCTATAGTTGCCTCCCAAACTCCAACATTTTCCTGATGGTGATTTCCTTACATCAATCTTATTCAAACTCTGATGGTACCAAATAATGAGATGCATTTTCTATGGGAACCATCCCGAGATCCAACTCCTCTGAAAATCATCACCTCCTACAGCTGCTCTTGCAGATCCTGCAGCACTCCAAGCAGTTCCTACAACGCTTCTTGCAGCTCCTGCAACACTTCTTGCAACCCTTGCTAGCAATTCCGTCTTCATAACATTTTGTGGTAAACCACGCCTGGTTGGATGAACAATCTGAACAAATGCCAACTCTAACACACATCTCAATGGTATCTACTACCCCAAAGGAATACACCGCAACATACATCTCAACATACACCTAAACGGCTTACATCACGGCATACCTCTCGGCACACATCTTAAGGGAAATCGATACCACCAAGGTCTAAGAACACCGACCACGAGCCGCAAAAAGATCTAACTAGACTAGAACCATATAGAAGGAGTCATATACTACTTTAGCTGGTGGTTTGAAAATACTTTCGCAACTTTCACTGGGTACCACTAAACTCTCGCAAACACTTTTAGCAAACAGAAATAAGGTTTTTAGAAAACGACAGAAGCTGATCCCTCAGGCAGAACTGAGGGACCGTAACCCAGGCCATGATACCAATTGTAATGACCGTTCCCGGTGAACCGGAAACAACGTCGTTAGGACAAGCGTCCATGCCCGAAGGCTAGCCGGCATGTCCTCCCATGATCGCAAGAGTCATGCACACGCTTCCTTCTGTTCAAAACCACCAACTCAACCAGTAATATACTCATGCTATCTGTCCTGCAAGGGGAAAGAACGGGGGAAAATGGAAGATGGATGAGTAATTGATTCAAACAACAATTTCCATGTGAGTGTAGGCTCTAGGAACCCACGATCTCATCTTAAACTAGCATAATAGCAAGAAACAAGTCCTAAGATAATAACATCTTGCACACAACCGCCCGAAGGTTATCAAACAATCTTACTTTCATTTGTGCTTATCGAGCTCCTAGCTCACAGTCTTGAACTCCTACGGGCCGTTACGCCCCAGACACCATTATTTTTGGAAGAAACAACACTATAGGATCTTATACTTTTAAGATCACTTTGTATCTAATAACCAAATAAGTAAGTTTTTTTAAAAAAAAAAATCAAGAATTTAAACAAATTATTGTATACAACAATCATAATTACATGTTAATCAATTTATATCAATTGTAAAACTACAAAAACACAATTTTAGACTATGTAATACTAAATAAACTGAAAACCAGAAAATAGAACTATTTGTAAATTCCGTAAAACTAATATCTTAGGTAATACTGTGTGCTAAATTTTGGCGCCAAAAATCCCATCATCTCTTTCTTCCGGTTCTCTATATTTGTCTCTCATATAAACTGATAAGACGTTTCTGTTTCTCAAACTATTGTCAAATCACAAATGTTTAATGCAGGGGACAAGAAGCCGCCGATGTTCAAACCCAAGAAAGATAACCCCCACGCCACCCATCATCATTGCACCTCTGAAACCGGCGAATCGACACCTCTCCACCTCTTCCTCGGATCGACACCTCCCTAAGACGAAACTCTAAAGGAGTTTTCTTTAAATACTCGATTCAGACATAACCATCAAACATCCGAGTTTCTTAACAAAAACAGAGAGAAGTACACTGAAAACAGAGAGAAGTACAGAGAAGGAAAGCATGGAAAACGCAAGATCGATTGTCAGCCTACAACAATTTCCAATCGAAATCCTCACCATTATCGTCGAAAAAGTCGGCAAAGCTTCCTCCACCGATTACTGCAACGCTAGAGCAACTTGCAGAAAGATGAAAGAAGCCTCCAAGGATCCGGGAGTCCTCTATTCTTTATGCCTCTCACCGCTGGTCAAGAGGCCTCTCTGTCGCTTGCTCACATAGAGTTCTGGAAACATGCGTGGATAAAGAGAAATTCGCCGTTTTGTTCATTCGAGGTATTCTCGCTTATTTCTTCGAAGACGACCCCAACAACGAAATGCAATATTTACATCTTGGGGCGATTGAGGAGGGCGACGATTTGATTTTGGAAGCTGCTTACCTGTACGGTGTGCTCCGCTTCCTCCATGGAGAACCCGTACATGACTTTGAGGAACTAGCTTTGATGAACTGGCGGGATGAGGAGGATTTGGAGACCGCTAATAAAGTTTGGAAGAACTTGAGGAAGTCACTGCATGGAATCACTGTCCGTAAGAAGCCGGTTTATGTGCAATCGTTGCAGAACATGAAGCCCCCTCAATCTTGCCACCTTCGCGATCTGGAAATCGCCTGCCCTAACTCCTTCATTTACAAACAGTGTTTGAAGTTCTTCCACATATATTGATTGTGGAACTTCTTGTCTGTTTTAATTTCTTTTCTCGTACTCTGTTTTTTGTTTTTAATTTCTCGCCTCTATAGTACTTTTTTTTTAAAGAACATCTCAGAAAGTACTCTTTTTTAATATACAATATTGTCTTTTATATCTCCGGAATGTTATGTCTCCACCATTTTCCATGAAAATCGAATTCGGTATCGAGTATAACTAGAGTAGTTGTACCTAGTTTCATAAATAACCCATAAATAACGATCGAAGAGTAATTTAAATGTTGAGAAATTTTGAAATTGGGAAGGAGAAGTTTGAAATTTCGGGTTAGATCTGATAGGTTGGGCGGGTGGGTAAAAACCAGGTATAAGTTGTAATTTTGTTTACTTAGTTTGAGTTTTTGGGAACTTAACCTATATTTCATTTTTTTAAATGTAAAAAGAAATTCAAGTTAAAACGGGGTTATTTTAGATTTTCCAAATGGAAATAGGGGTATATGAGGTGATGACCCAACAAGAATTCTTTGATTGTCTATTTGAATTGTTAAATTCCCAGACGGTGTGCATCAAACTTCTTTAATTGTGTTGACACCAGCGAAGAGAAGTTTATTGTAATGAAGAGTCATAATTGTCATTGACTTCTTCCATTTGCATTTAATCATCTTCTTCCAAAAAAAAACACCCACAAAGCAATCAAAGGGGTTGGTGCTTTTCCAAGATTTAAGCATGAGATCATTTATAATTGACAATATTATAAACTTGGAGGCAAATATTTCAATGATCATATGCAATCTAAAGAAAATATTTCCTCTGTTTTTCTTTGATGTTATGGAACATCTTCCTATTCATCTCTGTGACAAACTGTATTTGGTTATCCGGTACAATGTCGTTGGATGTATCCGTTCGAGTGATATATATTCCACATAAAAAGGTAAAAAATCTAAGTAGAGTCGAGGATTCTATTGTGGCACAAACTCAGTCAAAAAAACTTCAAACTTTACTGCATATTACTTTCCCTCAAAAGTTTGTACGAAGAGTTGGCAAAGAGCTAGCCCAACAATGGATACATGAAACAATTTTATCACGTCAATGTCTAAATATTTTTGCACAAATCGGACAAGTAAGGGGAAAATGAAAGAAGCAGAAACTAACTCACCATGAGTATAGTCACTTGCATATGTATAGTTTCATCAATTGTGAAGATGTCATTGAATATGAAAGGTAAATATAAGATCATTTTGAATTATATTTATATGTATTTTCTCACCAATTGTACTTAAAAAACTTTGGCTTTTACGTAGGATATACGTGGATATAATATGTGTGTGGTATCCAGATTCGACCGAGGAAGAGCTTGATACCCATAGACAGAAGGAGTTCACATATTGGTTACAATTTTACATAAGTACTTTGTTACATATATAATTGGATTTCGAAACCCTAAATCGATTTAGGATATTTGAGAGAAACCTTCAAAGACAACAATGAAGAAAGATGGGTTGTGTTTTATTGGATTTTAAAACAGAATTAAATTGGTTAAAACGGTTTTAGTTAACCAAAAACAGGTTTAACTCACGATTAGACGGAAAACGTGAGTAGTTAACGATATTGTGGTTAAAACCATAACTGAAACTTGTGATGGGAAAAAAACATACAAAATTATGATATGGAGATATATAGAGTTGTAAGTTTGGTGTGGTTTCCTCCAAATTTTAAATTTTGGATGGGGTTACAACCAGACCACCCCATTTTTTTTGGGAGATGGTTTTCCAGATTTTTTATTTATAAAATAGAATTATTAGAGTACCCACTACAAGAAAACAGGGTCATTACCGACGGAATTACCGACGGAAGAAATTCCGTCAGAAATTACCGACGAAAAAACGACGACTTTCCGATGGGAAGTTTTCCGACGGAATACCGTCAAAAATTTCCGACGGTTCTCTCATTCCGTCGGAAACACCCGACGGTAAACCAACGGTATAGTTTTCCGTCGGTTTTCCGTTGTATTTCGGTCGGTTTAGCGTCGGTTTAATATAACCGTTAATATGACCGTTAATGTGACCGTTGGGTCGGCTAGAAAACGACCGATTTCCGACGGATTTCCCACAGATTTCCGACGGATTTCCGTCTGAAATTATTCTACATATACCTCATCACTCCTCTCTTCCCCTCCACACCTATCCCTCCATAACTCTCTCTCTCTCTCTCTAATACTTCTAGTAACCGAGAAAAATGTCTTCTTCTAACTATTATAGATCGTGGATGGACGGAGTTAGGATTGTTGAGGCGACGAAGCTAGTGGAACGGGAATATGCACTCGGTATTGCAGAGTTTATGTCGCTAGCTTGCAATCAACCACATACGCTGAAAAAGGCAAGTTAAGATGTCCATGTGTTAATTGCCGAAATTCTAGAAATCTTACGATTGGCGAAGCATGGTTTCACTTGTATTCGGTTGGGTTTATGTCGGGTTATAAGATTTGGTATCTTCATGGGGAAACTTCGGATAATGCAAGTAGTAGTAGAGAACATTACGGTTGTAGTAGTACTAGGGAACCTAATGTTAGTTCTAGCGAACCTTATACTAACGATGTAGATTTTGGTGTAGGCACCATTCAGATGGTTAATGATGCACATAGAGAAAATATTCCAGAGGTAGATGAATATCAAATTCCTAGGGTAGGTGAGGAACCAAATGTAGAATCTAGGAGATTTTTTGACATGTTAGATGCAGCGAAGAAGCCGCTTTACGATGGTTGCAGAGAGGGTCATTCGCCATTATCAGCTGCTACAAGATTAATGGGCATAAAGTCGGACTACAATCTGGCAGAAGAATGTGTGGATGCGTTTTGCGAGTTTGTGAAAGATATTCTTCCAGAAGATAACCTTGCGCCTGGTTCATACAATGAGTTCGAGAAACTTGTACAAGGGCTTGGATTACCGTATGAGATGATAGATGTGTGCATCGACAACTGTATGATATATTGGCGAGAAGATGGATTCCGTCTGGAATGCAAATTCTGTAAGAAGCCGCGCTATGAGGATACAGGGGGAAGAGCTAAGGTTCCGTTCAAGCGAATGTGGTATATGCCGTTAACCGATAGGCTGAGGCGCTTATACCAGTCGGAGCGAACTGCGGGGGAAATGAGATGGCATGATGAGCATAGAAGAGGAGCAGAGATTGCACATCCATCGGATGCTGAAGCGTGGCAACATTTTCTGAGAGTATATCCAGATTTTGCATACGAGCCACGTAACGTGTACCTCGGATTATGCACAAATGGTTTCAACCCGTTTGGAAGGCATGGGAGACAATATTCGTTGTGGCCAGTGATTCTGACTCCTTATAACCTACCGCCGACTATGTGCATGCGTCAAGAGTTTCTTTTCCTCTCCGTACTCGTTCCCGGTCCAGAGCATCCGAGAAGAGCACTTGATGTATTCTTGCAGCCACTGATACATGAGTTGCAAATGTTATGGCTACCCGGTGTTGTAGCATACGATGTCTCATGCAAGGAAAATTTTCTGATGAGGGCTGCATTGATGTGCACCATTAGCGATTTTCCGGCGTACGGTATGTTATCAGGATGGACAACGCACGGGAGGTTAGCATGTCCGTATTGTCAGGAAAAGACAGATGCATTCCAGTTGAAGAATGGACGCAAATCGTCTTGGTTTGATTGTCATAGGAGATTTGTACCGCATGATCATCCATATCGGAAAAACACTAAACTTTTTACGAAGAAGAGGAAAGTCTTTAATGATCCTATTCTCCAAGATGATGGTTCGACTACTTTGGGGCTCTTAGAAACCTTTGGTGCACTAAGAACTCGTGAATGCGGTGGACAAGGGCATGAGAATATTTACGCAGCTGGTGTGTCCCACAATTGGCACAAGTAAAGCATCTTCTGGGATTTACCATATTGGAAGGACCAGTTACTAAGGCATAATCTTGATGTCATGCACATTGAGAAAAATTTCTTCGATAACATTATGAACACTCTTCTCAACGTGCAAGGGAAGACGAAAGATAATGTGAAGTCTAGGCTTGATTTACCTGAAATTTGTGATCGGCCTGAACTTCATCTTCAGAAGAACGGAAAACCGCCAATTCCAGCATGTTGGGTAGACTCGAAGTCGAAGGAAGAGTTATTTAAGTGTATTATGCTACAAGTTAAATTCCCTGACGGGTATGCATCAAACTTGCGTAATTGTGTGGACACTGATGGAGGAAAGTTTATTGGAATGAAGAGTTATGATTGTCATGTGATGATGCAGCGACTCCTACCGTTTGCATTTGCTCATCTCCTTCCTCGAGATGTCCACAAAGCAATTGCAGCTTTTGGATCTTTTTTCAGGGATATATCCACCAAGTCACTCACTATTGATGAGATCAGAAATCTGGAGCAAAACATTCCTAAAATCTTATGCAATCTGGAAAAGATATTTCCACCGTCTTTCTTCGATGTCATGGAACATTTGCCTATTCATCTACCGGGTGAAGCTAGACTTGGTGGTCCGGTACAATATCGGCGGATGTATCCTTTCGAGCGCTATATGTTTCACCTTAAAAAGAAGGTGAAGAATCCCGCTAAAGTGGAGGGCTCTATTGCCGCTCAATATAACAACGAAGAGACTGCGACCTTTTCTGGCTACTACTTCCCTTCGCAAGTACGCACAAGGAGCAGGCGCCCAGCTAGGAACGATGATAGGGGAGAGAGGCAAATTTATCGGTCAGTTGTTCCTAACATTTTTCAACAGGTTGGACGGTTAAGTGGAAAAGTAGGCAAGCGGCTACTAACAACTCAAGAGTATACACATCTCCACAAGTACATTCTAACCAACTGCGAGGAAGTATTTCAATATGAGAGGTATACATGTTAGATTTATGATTTTGTTGCACTAGCTTTATTTATTTATATTTTTTTAACTTTTGTAGGTTATATATGGAAGCTATCCAGTTTCATCATCCAGAATTGAACGAGGGCGAACGTGAGGCTAGGAAATATTTTATAAACGGTAAAGAAGCGCAGTAACTATCTGCTCTTCCCTATGCGAGGTCTTGGTAAATGTCTTTTCGGAATTAACTTAATTTCCGACGGAATTTCGTCGGTTTTACCGTCGGAAATTTTTGTATATATAGATGTCCATTTCATGTGTTTTTCATTAAAATCACAAACACTATAAAACTTACATAATGGATTTCGTTTATTTCTCTCCCGAAGCCCGCGAATCTGCATTTCGCGAGATCGGAATGCCGGGTCGGGGACATCTTCCCAATCTCGACCCATCCCACCAGGCTCATCGGGCTGTTTGGTTCGGATACAACACGGTTATCATATCCGTAACCAGTGACATCGTTCAGACACGCTGGCCGTCTGGGGGCTATCTGACGTACTACCAGATGCCGACGTCATGCAAGGAAGCTTGGTTCAGTGATTTTCTCGTAAGTCATTTTTTCAAAGAAATTATTAAAATGGATCAACTTGATTAAAAGGAGAATTTTTTAAATTACAATAATACTTCACCTGTTCCGTGGACAATCTGTTCATCGTCTGGCGGGAATTCCATAAGACCGATAGACGGGTTTTTCAGACAAAGATGAGGCGGTTGAAGCTACGTTGGGAAAGAGGAGAAGGAAGACCTGCTTGGATTCCTGCGAGGTCTTGGAACTTGATGGTGAACCAATGGCGGGAGACGGACGTCAGAGATTGGTTCACCAACCAATTCCCGAACTACAATATATTTTAAATTATGTTAATTTTAATTTCATGTAATGTTTAATATTTCCGTTATTAAACTATGTTTTAAATTTTCTTTATTAATCTATGTTATGTTTTATTTTTATTTTTTACCGCACAAAATAATAGCTTAATAATCTATACAATTACTATGTAATCTTAAACGACTAACTCACAATTGCTCAATTGGTTTAAAGGGAAAGACATATAATAACGAGGTGGGGTTCGAACTGAGCCTTCCACCGTTTTTTTTATTTTAAGAAGTTTAATTTCCGACGGAAACCGTAGGTATTAACTATTCCGACGGAAAACCGTCGATATTAGTTTTTCAGATGGTTATCCGTCGGTAATTACCGACGGATTTTCGACGGTTCAGGGTTTAGGGTTTCGGAATGGGAAACAGAGTATCGCAAAACATATATACAATTACTATGTAATCTTAAACGACTAACTAACAATTGCTCAACTGGTTTATAGGGAAAGACATATAATGACGAGGTTGGGGTTCGAACTGAGCCTTCCACCGTTTTTTTATTTTAAAATTTTTAATTTCCGACGGAAAACCGTCGATATTAGTTTTTCAGATGGTTATCCATCGGTAATTACTGACGGATTTTCGACGGTTCAGGGTTTAGGGTTTCGGAATGGGAAACAAATTATCGCAAAACCACTCAGTAGTTAATGTAATGTTAGTTTGTAGTATTAGTCTTCAATATATGATCCAAATGAAATGGTTTGTATGATTAGAAAAAATTACAAATTGTCGGACCGAAACACTTCATAGTGTACAATAACGGTTAAGTCGAAGTTATTGTCAAACCTTATCTAACTTGTCATTTTCGTAATTTTCTTTAAACTGAGACGTGTAATCAAAAACCTCAACCTTAATGTTACATATAAGTGAGAACATCATATAATGTCAAAGGAAAAATCATAATTGAAACCCTAAACCCCAAACCCTAAACCCTCGGAATTCCGTCGGAATTTTTTGACGGTTTACCGTCGGTTTCCCATCGGTTCTCCATCGAAAATCCGTCGGTTTGGTACATTAAACGGTCAAAATCCGTATTAATTCACTCTTTTCCCCATGCAACGCTTCGGTAAATGTCTTTTCGGGAATTAAATCAAAAACCGACGGAATTCCGTCGGTTTTGCCGTCCGAAAGTTATGTATAAATATGTACGGACGTTTCTATGTTTTTTACATCATCTCATCTAAGATTCTCTACAAAAAAAAATCCGCAAATGGATTTTTTTTTCTGTCCCCTTCATGGCGTTCTTGGTTAATTCAGGAATTAACTCAACCGGGACGAGAACATCTTCCTGTTCTGGATCCGAGCCGCCAAAACCGGACAATTTGGTTCGGTTACAATGCTGCAATTCCCGCTGTCATTAGCGACGTTATAGAGGCTTGGTTTGTTGGAGGTTATCTGGCATACTACAATGTCCCGACAAACGTCAAAGAGTTATGGTTCGAGGATTTCCTGGTAAATAATTTATATTTTTACCATTTATTCTCAAATTCTACAATTAATAGTTCTTCACTTAATAAATTTCAGGCTTATTTTAATTTTAATCGGGATATAATCTTCACGGTTTGGCGGGAATTCCACCGGGTCGCTAGGCGTGTTTTCCAGACCAAAATGCGTCGGGCGAAACTGCAATGGCTAAGAGGAGAAGGAAGACCATCATGGATGCTGGTGGTGGATTGGAACCGCATGGTCGAGCTTTGGGAAGAGACTGACATCGGAGATTGGTTCAGGAACGATTCCCCGAATAATGATTGATCAAATTTATAATTATGCTATTTTATTATCATGTAATGTTTAATATATTTTTAATTTTCGTTATTAATCTACGTTATGTTTTATTTTTATTTTTAATAATAAAAACAATAGCATAATAATAAATATAATTACTATGTAATCATAAATGACTAAATCTAAATGGCACTACTGGTTTAAAGCGAAAGAAAATAAAAATCAGGTGGGGGGTTCGAACAGAGCCTTCTACCGTGTTATGTTTATTTATTTATTTTAAACGTATAAGAACATATTCAATTACTATGTAAATCTAAGCCACTAACTCTAAATGGCACTATAGGTTTAAAGAGAAAGAACATAAAGCTGAGGTGGGGGGTTTGAACAGAGCCTTCTACCGTTTTATGTTTTTTTTTTTTTAAACGGTTAAAGATATATAGAATTACTATGTAATCTTAAACGACTAACTCTAAATGGATCAACTGGTTAAGGGTATACAATATATGGTTCGAGTTGGGGGGTTCGAACAGAGCCTTCCACCAATTACCTTTTTTATTTCCGACGGATAACCGTCGGTTTTCAGATAACCGACGGTTATCCGTCGAAATATTTGGCGCCTTTGACCACGAAATTTTTCGTGTTAACCGCCAAATTTTGGCGAAAACAATTGGACCGCCAAAAATACCGACGGAAAACCGACGACAAATGATTTCCGACTGATTTCCATTTCTCTGAAACTTCTCTCTCTCTCATCTCGCGAAATCAATAGCTTCTCACTAACAATCCGCCGGGTTATCGCCGTTAATCCCCAATTCCGACCGCCACCAACACCACACACATGTAAGTTACCCTTTTAACCGATTGATTTTGCATAAATCTCTTGTTTAGGTTGTAGAAATGGTTGCATGTGTTGATTAAAAGGTAGTATAGGTTGAGACTAATGGATTGAGCAATAGTTGCTAGGATTTAGGATTGTTTGGCTAAGAATATTGTGAATTCTATTTTTTTTTTGTTTCTCCAAAAGATTTAAACGCTATTTTAAACGTTTTAAAACTTATTGAACACTAGAAGTATGCTAAGAATCATGAAATATATTTTTGGGTAATTTTGGAAATTTGTTTTGGATTTTTAAACGTTTTTAAAATTTTTATGAGTTCTAAAACGTTTTTGAAATTTTTTTAAAACTTAAAAAACGTTTTTGTAATTTATTTTCAATTTTAAAACGTTTTAAAAATTTATTTTGTTGATTTTAAAACGTTTTTGAATTTTTTTTTAAACATAAAAAACGTTTTTGCTTTTTGTTTGGAATTTTAAAACAGTTTACAATCTTATAAAAGATTTTTCAAAGTTTTGTTTAATTTTTTTTTATAAGTTACATATTGAAATGTGAATCTAAATTTTTGATTGGTTTGTAGGGATACTTTTCTGACCTTTGAGGACATTATGAGCGAAATCCCGCTGAATGAGGTGCAACAGGAGCCGGTCCAGCAACAACAACCGAGAGCCCGACGGTCTCGGTCGACTCAGGTGCGACCCACACCGGTCAAACACAGACGGGAACGTCTGAGACTATGCCGGAGGCTCCTAGTGGGATTCATTCTGTGTCTCAGGCGCCGCATTATGTCACGCCGTCTATTGCCGATGAGATATCGGCATTAGTCAATCAACCGGGACGCGAGCTGCTCAAACGTCTCGACCCTTACTACGAGACCATCCCTGGCACTTTTTGGTATTAAAATTTATAACTTTAGATTCCCATTTACACTTTTTAGTATATACATTTTTGTAAACCTTTGTTTTTTGTCTTATTAGGTTTACGTTGACCGAATCCAAGGTCACGAAGAGCATCTTTGGAATGATGTACAGCATGCTCAAGTACGGGTATACGACGTACAGGGATATGCCTTTATCCGATAGGCATAACTGGTTCCGCCAGTTCGCGGTAATTACCTTGTAACTTTGTTATATATTATTATTATTCAATAAAATTTAGTTTTAAAGTGTTTAATTCTAACAAATATTTATTTTTTGTTTTGAATAGCAAGAGTATACTTGGGATAGGAAGTATACGACTTTGGTGGAAGGCATCAACGCATTACTCTAACGTCATCAATACTTCGAAACAGAAGTGGTGCCGTAATGAAACTCCAAAGGGTATTAACAAAGAGAGCGATACTTGGAAGGGCCTCATCCGTCATTGGAGTAAGCCTGCAACCGCATCACTCTCTTCGACGAACTCCCAGAACCGTAATAGTGATAGGGAGGGTGCCGGGATCGCAACTCATAATGCGGGAGCAAGGAGCACCGCATCAAGGAAGATAATCTTGGTAAGCAGTTCTTTTTTTAAATTTTCAATATGTTAAGTTATTTTTTATTTTAAGTTCAAAATTATTTTTGCAGAAACAAAAGAAGGGGCGAGATCCGAATCATATTGAGCTCATCGAGGATGGCCACAAGAACAAGGAAAAGGGCAAAATCCAGGATCCAATTGCTCGGAGGATTGTGGAGTCGACGAAGAGGCGTTTGGATGAGGTGGTTACCCAATCCGAAGGAATCGGTTCAACGGAGGAGATACCTGACGAACAAATCAACCAAATCTTCTTCACGGTAAAATTTTAATTCAAATAAAATTTGAATTATGTTTAACCTTAAACTCTAACTTAAATTCATAACGTATTTACTTTACAGGAAACTGAGAAGAGAAGAGGACGAGTTTTTGGTTTGGGAAACTTGGCGGACAAAGTGTTGACACCGCATTCCCGTTTTCGTCCGGAAGGCGAGGACTAGGACTATGCCCAAGCCTTGAGGGAAAAGGATGCGGAGATCGAAGCGTTGAAGGCTAGTCATTCGCGGATAGAAGCTCGGATGGCAGAAAAAGAGGAAGAAAACGAGAAGAAGTTCGAAGAGATGAATAAACGGTTTGAGTACTTTATGCAGCAAGCCCAGCTTCCAAAAGCCGCACCGGCGAAACAGAGTGGGGGGAAGGGAAAGGGAAAGAAGGTGAAGAAGAAGGCGACGTGAGCGGGAGCGGGATGCGGGATCCGCTCCCCGTTTAATGTAATTTATTTTTATGGACGAATGTAATTTAAAAACATGTTTCGAATAATTTTAATAAATTTCTTTTTCGTTTTGTTTATTCTAATTAATTATTTAATTTGCGAATATTTTTTTATTTTTAATTTTTAATTATCCGTCGGTAAACCGTCGATAACATTCCGTCAGAAAACCGTCGGTAATATACCGTCGGAAAACCGTCGGTAAAATGCCCTCGGAATGCCGTCGGAATATCGTCGGTAAACGTCCGTCGGAATACCGTCGGTATTATCCGTCGGAATACCGTCGGTATTATCCGTCGGAATACCGTCGGTATTATCCGTCGGAATACCGTCGGTATTATACGTCGTAATACCGTCGGTATTATTCGTCGGAATATCGTCGGTATATACAATCGGTTTGTGGTCGGTAAACCGTCGGCGTTGACCGTCGGTTTACGGTCACAAGTCCGTCGGTAAACGTGCGTTGATAAACCGTCGGTGATCCGTCGGTTTTCTATCCGTCGGTGATCCGTCGGTTTTTATAGACGAAAAACCGACGGATAATTTTTATCGACGAAATAAAAATGACGGACTTTTTTCGTCGGAATAGGCGTTTTCCGACGGATACCCGTCGGTTTCTTCCCTCGGTAATGGCATGTTTTCTTGTAGTGACCAAATCTTTAGTTTCTTCTTTTTATCATTTGTTGTTAAAAAATAAAAGTAATACCAAATCTTTTTGTTTGCCGTAGCGCCTAGGCCTTAAATATATAACAGCAGGCCCTAGCGAAGATAGTTCAATATTTTCGAAGTTTTTCTTCCGTTCGGCATTTATGATTCTTTGAGTCTGTTCGTGATTAGAGATTGTGAAGATATGGACAAGATTAGTCAGTTGCCTGATGAATTGCTATTGAAGGTGCTATTGTTTCTTCCAACAAAAGTTGTTGTAAGCGATGGGAGTTTCTTTGGATGTGGTTGCCTAAACTTGAGTACGACTTTAACGATTACTCAGAAGATGAACGCAAGAGTTTAAGTTATTTTCTTAATTTGAATATGCCATTACATAGAGCTCCGGTCATAGAGAGCTTGCGTCTCAATTTTAGTAATGGATACAGTGGATCAACTACACCCGAAGATATCAGACTGTGGGTAGTTATTGCAATTTCTCGCTGCGTGCGTGAGTTATGTCTCAACTTTTATTCTTTTCAATCTACTAAATTGCCGAGTAGTTTGTATACCTGTAAATCGCTCGTGATCTTGGAACTGAAAGATGGGAATCTCGTGGATGTTCCTCGTATTGCTTGTCTCCCTTCCCTGAAAACTTTGCTTCTTCAAGGTGTAGCTTATGCAGGAAAAAAATCTTTTCACCAACTTCTTTCCAGTTGCCCTGTTCTTGAGGATCTATTTGTGGAACGAGATGGATATGAAGATGACGATTTGGAAACGCTGAGTGTAATTGTGCCGTCCCTGCAAAGACTAACCCTATGATTCGGGAAACCCTGATCACATCGACAACTTTTTTAGTTCAGTCACAGCTGCATAAGAGTCGAAGCCGAAGATGTAACATATTTCAATCCATCTGCCGATCTCATTTGATTTTAGAACATCCTCCTTATATTTTTTCTTCGTATGCAGGCTTTATATCATGAGGGTATTGCCTTCAACCAGCTCCACCATCTGATCAGGAAAATAACTCGTTCATAACTGATCGAGGCACCTACTACTACAAAGTGATGCCATTTGGCCTCAAGAACTCATGAACCACTTATCAACGTCTCGTTAACAAAATGTTTGCCGGAAAATTGGATAAAACTATAGAGGTCTACATTGACGATATGTTGGTCAAATCCTCAAAATGCAAAGATCACATCGCTCGGCTAAAAGAATGTTTCAGCATTCTCAACAAGTACAGGATAAAGTTCAACCCCGCGAAATGCACCTTCGATGTCCCATCGGGAGAATTCATGGGTTACCACATTTTTGGAGATGTCATCTCCGAAAACAACACGGAAAGTCCAAAGACTTACCGTAAAAATTGCAGCACTAAATCGCTTCATATCGAGGTCGACCAATAAGTGTCTTCCTTTCTAACAACTCAAAGAAAATAAGACATTCCCTTCGGATGAGAGGTGAGAAGAAGCATTCACCCACCTCAAAACCTACCAAAGCGAGCCCCGATACTAGCGAAAGAACCTATGTACCTTTACTTAGTCGTCTCTTCGGTGGCAGTAAGCGGAGTTTTAGTGTAAGAAGATCAGAACGAGAGAAAACCAGTCTACTATGTTAGCAAAACCCTAATCGATGCTGAGACGAGATATCCTGCAATGGAAAAACTCGCATTAGCACTGGTAACATCAGCTCGAAATCTACGACCGTACTTCCAGTCTCTTTCAATCGTGGTGATGACCTCATAACCGTTGATAACAATCTTGCACAGCCCTAGCTAGTCAGGTCGATTGGTGAAGTGGGCTATCGAAATGAGCAACTACAATATAGAGTTCAGAACTCGGACTTGTTTAAAATCACAATTACTGGCTGACTTCATAATCGAACTCCCTCCGGCCGTCGAACATGAGCTATCATCATCTAAAAGATGGACTCTCCATCTCGATGGCGCATCCTTGAAACAAGGATCTAGGGTAGGAGTCAAACTAGTCTCCCCCACAGGGGATGTATTAGAACAATCCTTCAGGCTCGGCTTCTCCGCGTCAAATAACGAAGCGGAGTACGAAGCGTGTATTGTTGGACTCAGACTTGCGATAGCAATCGGACACGTGAAGTAGATGCCTTCAGCGACTCCCAACTGGTCACAAGCCAATTTCACGGTGACTATGAAGCCAAAGAAGAACGAATGGAGGCCTACCTTCGTGTTGTTGACGGTCTCGTTGACCAAATCGATTTCTTCGACCTAACCCGGATTCCTCGGGTAGAGAATACAGCAGCTAATGCCTTAGCACCATTAGCCTCGACCTCTGATCCCAGCCTAAAAAGGATCATACCAGTAAGGGATCAAAAAACCTAGCATAGATATTGCGCTGAAAGCTCTGTCTCTCAAAGATAAAAGCTCTAATCAACCAATCGATGTCGAACTGATACATGCGGAAGTAACACCCACAAGGGGAACCAATCCTTACAGCAACGACATTGACGATGACATCGACCCTATAAAATCCATATGCGTAGCAAACATTCTGGACGGTCCCATAAAAGCGACATCCGCGGACCAGACCTCCCAGGTCGATACCAAAAATGATTGAAGAGATCCCATCAATCAATACATCGTGAATGGTACAACCCTTTAAGATAGGTGGGATGCTAGAAAGCTTCAACCACAAAGCGCAAGGTACTGTGCAACAAAAGGAAAGCTCTTCAAACAAAGTCTTTTTGGACCATACCTCAAATGCCTTAGCGGAGAAGAGATAGAGATAGTAATGACCCAAGCTCATCAAGGATCTTGCGGAAGTCATTCCAGAGGATGGGCCCTGGCCATATGAATCAAACGTCAAGGTTTCTTCTTGCCGACTATGTCTGCCGAGTGCGAAATATTTTCGGCGAAGTGCGACAAATGCCAAAGGCACACCCCGATAATCCCCCAATCATCGGAGATATCTCTTCGGTCTCCTTGCCGTATCCTTTTATGCGGTGGGGGATGGATATAGTGAGACCCCTAATCGCATCAATAAATAAAAAGCAATTCACTAAATGGATCGAAGCTGAGTCCTACCAAAAAATCAAGGATGTCCATGTAAAGGTGTTCATCTGACGGAACATAATATTTCTTCACAGACTTCCCCATGAGATCTTCACAGATAACGGATCTCAATTCATATCGAACCTATTCAAAAATTTCTACAAGACTTGGAATATTAAGCTGGCCTACTCAACTTCTCGTTACCCCCAAGGGAACGGACTGGCCGAGGCAGCCAACAAGTCAATTATGAATAACTTGAAGAAAAGGCTCGGTGAATGAAAAAAACAACTGGAGTGATGCCCTCTCAGCTTTACTCTGGGCTTATAGAACCACGACTCAAAAATCTACGGGCGAAACACCTTTCTCCTTAGCCTATGGCATCGAGGTTGTACTTCCCGCAGAAATCCCCCGTTTCGAGCATTTGCCAAACAGATTGCCCGCAAAACGAGGAATTAAATAACCAGATGATAACTGACGAGCTCAATCTCGTCGACGAGCGTAGGAACCTCGCACTAGCTCGAATCCAGAATTACCAACATGCCGCAACTCGCTACTAAAATTTCCGGATTAAAACCCAAAGGTTTCAAGTATGTGAGCTTGTCTTGCAAAAAGTGTTCGACCATAAAAAGGAAGAAAATGTTGGGAAGTTAGGAGCGAATTGGGAAGGGCCCTACTAGGTCACTGACATCGTCGGGGAAGGAGTCTATCAACTCAAGTCGGTAGAAACCCAAAAACCTGAACTACGACCTTGGAATATTATCAACCTCAAAAAGTACTTCCCCTAGGAATGCGCCAAAAAAAAAATCGAACTACATAAAGGCTTTTTCCCTCGAAAGGATACGTAGGCAACTCGACATCGAGCGCAGCCAACCCCAAAAATTTAACACATGCAGGACATACAATATCAAGTGGATAGGGAGACATCTCTCACATCCTAATACATTCAACTCACAATCGAGTTCGCAATCTGTTAAGTTTGTCAATACAATCATGTATTAAGCTTTATCGTTATTCAATACATTTTTGATGTCACCTCATAATCGGGATCTCAAAACGATACATTCCTAGCGACCTCAAAACAGTCCACTTCATATAGCTATCTCGAAACGATCCACTTTTTGCGACCTCAAAAAGGTCCACCTAATTGCGATCTCAAAACGATCCATTCTTTAGTGACCTCAAAACGGTCCACTTGATATAGCGATCTCACAAAGATCCATATTTTTGCGACTTCAAAACGGACCACTTAATTGCGATCTCGAAACGATCCATTCTTAGCGAACTAAAAAACTGTCCACTTAATTGCGATCTCGAAACGATCCATTCTTAGCGAACTCAAAAACTGTCCACTTCATATAGCGATCTCGAAACGATCCACTTTGCGACCTAACAACGGTCTTCTTAATTGCGCTCTCAACACAATCCTCTCCTCCGTGATCTCAAAACGATCCATCTTAAGACAGTTTTTACTCTTGACGTCACCCTTTGCGGACGAACTTTAATGCAATTCTTCTAAGTCTTTCAACTAGAAGAACTGGGGGGAATGAACCCACCCTCGACCCCCAAGATCGATCCTTTGAGAATCTCGAAAGTTCGTCAGTCAAACACAATTGAGATTTCGTTAGAACGAAATCAATAAGAAAAGACTTCTTATTTAAGAAGCTCTATCAAATTCATTCAGTCACATCAAGCAAGTCAGATAAAGATTTTGTACTCGCTGATAAAAACGCTTCAATCTTTTGACGAACTAAGAGTTTACTAAAATGTTCTGATCAAATGTGCACTCATAAATTGAGCTCAAGAGGCCTCGATAAATAGTAATCGAATTCTGGATCGACTCACAACTTGGTTGATCGAACTCATTCATTCCTACTTAATTTTTTGGATAAACTAAAAACAGAAAGGATATATGTGAAAGCCGATTCGATTATTTAAAAGCCCTTTCAGACAACACCATGTTAAAAAAAAAAGCCCTTAGTGGGCAAACACCAAAAGATTTTGAAATAGAAAGCCCTTTCGAAAAACACAGAACTTTAAAAAAAAAATATTGTTTTAAAAGGGGACTGAAGAAGGAAAGAAGTGACGAGTCAGCCTCAGTTGGCCATCTTCTCGCCCTCACCGTCTCTCGGACACCAGTGTCACGAATAGTAATAGCTTTACGCTTCTCCTCGTCATCGTGGGTCACCTGTTCTAAGGAGAGCTGCCTCTCCTTCTGAGCCGCGAACATCTTGTCTGTGGCGATTCCGAGCTTGATCATGAGGTCCTACTCCGAGTTCTCCAGCTCCATGATCTGGACCTCCTGTTTCTTTTACCTAGCCAGCTGCCTGCCGCTGTGAGAGTCGAAACTCGCACTGTCAAAACTTGTAGAGCTAAACTTTTTAGGGATCAGAAATCTCAAAAGTAAACACAACGAAAAAGGAATCCTGAGGATATTTTATTGATAATCGATCGGAAAAGAGAATACAAAGAAAAAATAAGCTAAGAAAATTGCTAAGTGCTAAGTGTGGATGCTAGGGTTTTTTTGAAATGCCTAAGTCTTAGGAAGTCCATCTCCTTATATAGTTGCGGCAAGTCAGCTTCGGGAATCTTCGTCCGCAAGATGTTCGAAAATCTTCTTGTTATCGTCTATTTCCATTTCCGTTAAGATTTACATTTTCAGCTCGGATTTTCCTCTTCTGCTCGGAGATATCCTCTTCTTCCCTTCTTCGAGTTTATCTCTCCTTTTGGTGATTATATTTCCGCGGCTTAACATATTTTGCCGAATGGCCCGAAAACGGATGGTCCAAGTCCGTTTGATCATATGCTGCTTGATTCGTCCCAAAGTCTCGGAAATACGAATCTGGTAGGTTGGGCCCAAATTCGTATTTCGTCTGACTTTAGCCGACGATTTAGGTTTAACGTCTAGGAACGTAAAAGTCGATGTCTAGGAAGACGGATTGCTGCTAGTTTCGCATCCAAAGAAGGAGATATCGGCAAATGCTTGATCATACAATCTAAGTGGACTACCCGTTCGGAAAGTTTGATAAGTAAATCCAGCTCGGAAGTTTCCAATGAATGCATTCAGATCGTAACTTCCGAAATAATGGATTGTGCTCGGAAAAGGAGAAGGGAGATTTTCGAATCCGAGTTGGTTAACCTCGGAAATCCAAACTCCGAGCTGGTTTAGCTTGGTTTCGATCTGTTTCGCTTGGAAGTTGTTTGTTCGGACGTTTTCTCTATCCGTAGCTCCTACCGAGGGATGTATTTGTCCGAACAGTCCGTCCAGATGTTTTGGCGAATAGTTTTGTCCGTTTCTTATGAAATGTTGTCCGATCAAAGCTTTTCGTATAAAATGTTATTCATACAAAGTCGCTGACACTAAGTGCTTCGAATAAAATATTGACTATACGAAGCTCCGTTCGTATGAAATATGATGAACGTCCTTGTCTGATTTCTTAGCTATGCTTTTCGGCTATTATTTTCGCCGAGTGGATTTTGACCCCAACAGCCGCCTCTCGAGCCTTCACAGCCTGAAGGTTGATGTTGAGGTCTTCAACAACCTTTTGCGCCTCCTTTAGCTTGCCAGTACAAGGAACTTCCTTCGACCTCTGCTCGGAGATTGCGGCATACTTGTTGGTCGCTTCAAGGGGCCTTAGAAACGCAAACGCATGATTTAGAGACCTTTCGAAAAACTAACAAAGTAAAAATAAAATTTACAACGACTTCGGAGTACCTCTCCTTGGGCTGACATCATCTCCACATAGGCCAGCTCGGCCACCATATCCCATACCATAGGAAGCTGGAAACCCCAGTGGCTTGAAATACATGAGGAGGAACGCCACTCCAGCAGGGTCGTCGGCGATCGGGCACTCATTCTTATGCTTGAACCTCCAGGTAAAGCCTTTTTTACAGAAGAGCTCGACGAGGTCTACTTAGCCTCTACAGCACCACCTGCAGGAATCTCCGTTTCACTACGATCTCTCTTCAAGGTCAGAGTTCGAGACCCATTTGAACCCCTATATCCTTTCGAGTTTTCTGGGTCGGATGGAATCGACACAATGTCCCTGGAGGGCTGACTCGGCAAAGGCGGAAGCCCGCTCAGGTTTGAAGTCCCTTGGTTCACTTCCTCCTCTCTAGCAACTCGGAGTGACGGAGTGGTCAAACTGATGGCTCTAGTGAGCATTGCTGCCAGTTTGGCCGATTTAACTTGGGCTGTCAAATCAGTAGTAGCCATCCCAGTGCGGCGGGAGCTGTTTCTTCTAGACATGTTCTCTCACGGTTGGGTGCTTTCTGTAGAACCAGAGTCGGAGATTGTACGACCTGGACACAATAGAGAAGTTAGCTCGGAAAGACTAACTCTTTTGACTAAAAGTAGAGGGGGAACGAAAGATTGTCGATCTAACGAGTTACCTGTTGCTCGAGTCGGCCGATCAACCCGAGGTATCACTTCACGAATAATTTGAGGTACTGGAGACGGAAATTTCTTTGACGGTTCTCCTATATCGGATCTGATGCGGTATGCCTTAAAGAAATCCCAATCTATCCTCCCACTCTTCAGGCGAGCGATCAGGTTTGCAGTATCTGTATCAAGCGGTATTGCGTTTGGAGTACCTGCCAATACAAAACAAAGACATAGTCAACACAAATTGTAACAATAAATAGATATGTATCGAGCTAAGCTCGATCTATATACGACAATCTCTTTTCCGACCAACGCTGACTGCCCAGCGTTTAGAAATGGTTGAGAAAACAAAGTCACCGACCGAGAACTTGTTGATCTTGAAGAAAAAGATTCGGTCCTGCCACACGTCCCTCGGAGGAGTCTCCTCTATGATCCTCCCATGACATGGCGAGAGGTAATAGGTTCCCATGCACTTCTTGTTATATTTAACAAAGAACAAGAGCAAGTTCAGGTCGATAGTCACCAGAATCCCTCCTCGGCGGCCAGAATTCTGATCCCGATGACTTGAACAAAATTCGGAGTCATCTAAGGGAATGAAAGTCGAAGGTTTGCCAAGAGGTCGAGAAGAATGCGGGGGAACGTAAAAATAATCTGCATCTCTCGAAAAACATCAAGTATGCGCAGCAGAAACCGGGACAGACAATTTCCTAAGATTTTGACTCGTCCAGCAACACCATCTCCACCTCTGGTGAGACGTGGCAGTTCTTCCGAAGCTTTTGGATTGATGCATTGTGATTTTTGACTTCTGATGAGGATCGTAAGGTTCCTGGGAAGAGCTGCTTCCCACGTTTCTAGTTTTTGGGGCCATCAGAACGATTTTAAAAGATATAAGGAGGTTTTCGACGCGATCAACCTTTCTAGGTTCCCTTTTTCCGAAAAGTAAAAATTAACAAAAAAAATGAGTAAGGAGGAAGAAGGAGGTTACCTGTGATATATAGGGCGAAGGCTGGTAGTGCTAAACGTGGTATTAACCTCCTTCTTTTAAAGTCATAATTAAGATCGACCTCGAGATCGTCGGATTCGTGCCACATCACCAAATTGTAACCGTTAGATACGGGAAAGATATAAGATCGATCGATTCGAATCCTACAAACTAGAGTCGATGTGACGACCTTTCACATCCCTTCAACTCAGTCGGTGGATCGCGACAAAAAGATTGCGATACAATGGAAATCTGAAAGAGATTCCGAGAATCAAGGTCGCTCATCTCACGCGCCATTTCAACCGTTCGGTTTTGACCATTTAATGGCGTACGTGCGCATGAGGTGAACACAGGAAGATCGAGGAGCAGTTGTTGGTGATGGATTTTGCACAACAAAAATCCGGCCCATTTAAAGAATACGAGACCCATCCAAACAAGAAGCCCAAGTAATTGTCGAAGTCGAACTGATCGAGGAAGCGCAAAACGACGTCCAGGCCCAAAGAGGACGTGTATGTTCAATCTTACTTGTCAGTGTTTGAGTTCGATGAAGAAAGGGTCAAGAGGTCGTTGTAATGATCTCCGAAAATCTCTGGACGTTGAAGATAGTGAGAACGAGAAGATCGCAACAAAAAAAAGAGAGATGGAAGATATAAAAAGCAAGGAAGCCTCCCGAAGACTTCATTCCAAGATTACGTGAAAACAAACACTTCGAATAAAATAGCTCGATCTCATTTTATATACATTCAGCCTGTTCTTTGTATAAATTTCATTTCGACATTCGATTTTATAACATCTTTGATTCACAGAAAATCTATATTCTTATTTCGTAAAGTCCCAAACAACATTTTTAATATAAATCTTTGGTGTGAAATCTTGAACTCACACTGGCCAGTTGGTTTGAAGAAAACCGTCCTAGGGGCTATAAAATCAACCCTTAGGCGATTTTGATCAGTTTCTGCACAAAATAATTCATAAAGATTGAGAGAGAGAGAGAGAGAGAGAGAGAGAGAGAGAGAGAGAGAGAGAGAGAGAGAGAGAGAGAGAGAGAGAGAGAGAGAGAGAGAGAGAGAGAGAGAGAGAGAGAGAGAGAGAGAGATTCTGAAGAGATTAACCACTCAGATTGAGAAAAAGAGAGATTTGGCCGATCATTGTTGGGGAACTTCTGATTGTTTGATTGTTGGATCGAGCACAAGAGGTGTCAGAAACCGCTCTCATCAATCGAACCAAAAGACTAAGGTGAGTGTGTGATTGTGGTTATGGTTTATGATCCTTTGCTTCCATAGATTGATCAAGTATAGGTTTGCTAGGACTATTCTGATTGCTTGCTTATCGATTATTCTATTTTTTGCTGACTTAACCGGTTTCATTGGTTTCTTTCATTGAGCGTCTAAATCAGACCATGCGCTTGGGGGCAGTATGCTCGCTAAGGCTTTGTGCTGGATCACGGATGTGACTCTTTGACTTGGAATGGTCAGATCAGTTAAGTGAATGTTCTTATAAGCATGATAGACTGACTGGATATATGACTTCTTTGTGTGATTATTTTGTGGCTAAGTGAGACGGGTGACTGCCCTCACTAAGCAATTTGTTTGCTTATGCCTCCTTTGTGGATGCAGGTATAGGACGTTCTGATGATTGTATTGACAAAGCTTAGGCTCGAGATAAAGGGCGACTAGATGGAATGGATGGTAGGATTTGGGTAGATTGGTTAATGATGTAATAGCTTATAACGAACATGTCATCGTACTTAAACCTCAAAAATATATTTTAATCTTTTATGCTTAAATTGCTTGTCTATTACTGATAAACGCAATATAATTCTAAGTGTGGAAAACTTTAGAGAATGGCCTAAGTCCAGTCGAGGAAGGCGAGCTAGACACTTCTCACGCTATGCGCGGGAGGGAAAAATTAGGTTAGAGTGCTTCGGTGTGACATGGAAGGGATCTTTTCCTAATAAGTCACTATGATTCGAAGAGGTACAAAATAAAGAGAATCAAAAGAAAGATAGAACAAAGCTTTAGAATGAAGAATAAAAAATTCAAGAAGATCGACTTCTTATTCGTCTAATTCTCTTAGCTAGGAATTAATGTCGTTGGCATTAAACCCATACTACTCTTCCCACGAACTGTCTCTCTTCTTTTTAACTTGAGATCCAAGCCTCCTTTCCAAAGGTTTCACGAACTATAACCAATACTCATACAAACCAAATTTCATATAAATATTATGTTGGTGCTAGATTTCCCGCTCACAAAAACAAGGTCCGCCCCATTTTAGAAGCCCAACAAGTGATAACTCGACCGAGCGTAGTAAGATGGACTCATTGAAGCTCAGGTCCACCAATAAGTATAGGAGATAAACATCGAGGATACGAGGTCGAGTTCGTAGATGAATGAATCGCGGGTTAGTTTAAATGGATCATGTATATCAAGGAAGTGGTGAGATCGATGCTACCAGAAACGAGCGAAAAGATCGTAACAAAAACAAGGGAGATCGAAGTATAAATGGAGAAAGTCATTCGAGGAAAGATATTTGAAACACATTCAATAAAATTAACTTTAGAAATACTCGATTCATTTGTATACATTTGATCCCAATACTTTGTATTAGTTCGATTTCGACATTAAATCTTAAATACATATTTGATTAAGAGAAATTATATCCTCTTTTCTCTATAAGTCCAAATCCACGATCATACAAACTGCGGTGTGAATCCTTAAACTCACATTTGGCGCCGTGTGTGGGAAAATACAATAGATCTTTCTATTACAAGAATCAGATATAAGATTTGATAGATCGAAAAGAATCCAACACCACCTGGAACCACCATTATTCCTCAAACCCTAATTGACCACGAAAAATAAGTCCACACCGCTCCAAAGAGCTCCACAAGAGTGAACAACATCATGAGTCATACCGACAACGTAGGGACAAACCTATCTTTGATCCTTATGACATCAACATCAATAGGCTCTGTCGCTCAAACAACGATGACGAACCCAATCCCGACAATTACAACATCATGGATCAACGACCTAACCAGTAACTCGGTCAGGATCAGACCCAACATCGTTTCAACACCCAGAAATGGATTTGGAACAACGCAATATGGCCTGCCACAAAACTCTGATGCGGCAACGCAAAGTCTGGATGACCTCGTGAAAATTCGTTCAATGCTCAACTACCTAGTGGGTCAAACAAGAAAAAAGAGGCCACCATGAAGACCTAAATGATCTCTAATCGCACTCTAGAAACGTAACTCGCCAAACCGAAATGACACTTTAACACTCGTTTCGATGAGCTCTCCATTCATAATTCTCGAGATTTATACGCAGGCGATCAGATAACTCCTTTGCGACCACCACCTCACACTCGCTTGGATTTCTCTCAGGTCATATCTCCGCCTAGACATTCGGAAAAACGTCGCAACCACGTCAGATGTTGAGTTCATCCCTGCTCTGACATCCACACGACATTAATCCCTTTTATCTCGAGTTCACTAACAGTGGATCTCATCAGAAACCTAAACAAAACGCCTCCCGGTCCACCCCTAATATCATAAAACAGCGATATCAGACCAAGGTGGCTTGGTGGTTTTGCTTTGGCCTCGAGCTCAAGACCTCTAATTGGTTTGAGTCCGATTGAATATCAAACTCCACAAACAATAATGCATCGCATCAGATAGGGTCAATGCCCACCATCGATCAAAATGATCTACTCCACTTCAGACACCAACCATTGGTTCAACCGAAAATACAGTTCGCTCTGCAGGCAACTGACGAACACGGCTTGCTGAGTCAGTACATCGAACAGGCCATTGCCAAGTTCAAGAGCATGAGCTCGCGAGTTCACATGGAAACTAGTGTGGCACCATACATTGATCGAGTAATCAAAGAAACACGTCAAACGCCTTTCACCGATCAAATAGCCTTCACTTAATTGCATGACACGTGAAAACTAAGTTCCCATATTTTTCAGGGAAGTCGGAACCAAAGGCTCATATCAGAGGATTCATGCTTGTAATTTCCTAAGTCTATCTAGCCGGCGAAGAAAGAGATCCTCCATTTTTGGACTCTTCGCAGAAAACATGTCGAGCCGTGGCTTAAATTTTTTGCCAAACTAACAGGAAAGTCTATTGACAACTTCAACTTGTTCATGATGGCTTTCTTAAAGTAATACTCTGTCTTTATCAAAGTCAGAACCACCAAAGCAGCCCGCTTTAACAAACTGCAGTGACCTGACGAATCGCTTTGTTCGTACATCGATCGGTTCAAAGAGGTTACGTTATCTTGAACCCAAGTGACTATGATGCTCTACATGCGTTGAGATGCGGACTATGGTATAAAACTGAGTTCCGTAAGGAACTCATGGTTCAAAAATCGGTATCCTTCAATGATCTTTTGCATCGCGCTTTGGCAGTCACTGTAATCGAGGAAGACAGTAGTCTGCTCGGTGAAAATTTCCAAAGGAAAAGACCCAAGCCAACTCGCCCCAACGGTTGAAAGAACTCTCATAAGTATGGGATTTTCCAGGCGGTAGACATACCAAAGGGGTCAAGTAAATTTTAATATGACCTGGAAAAATATTGTGAACATCATAAAAAGAGAGGTCACACAATAGCCGAGTGCCCAACTCGAGCTAAAATCAAAACAAAAAAGAGCAAGAGACCAAAAAAGCCCGAGAGTCTGAGGTAGAGAAGGAATAACCTCTTACCAAAAAGGAACCTAAAAAGACTAAAGACTCGAAGGCCAAAAATATATCTAAAAACAAAAGAGAGCGATCTAAGGAGGAGGAAACAACAGAAACCCCTCCTCCGGGGCCACGGAAAAGAGTCAAACTAATCCTCGGGGAACTCATCATATGTGGCGTCCCGGAAGGATCCTATTTTTCACCACTGAGAAAACTCTTAGCTCGCGCATCAATCTACCACTATGACAGAGTTCGTAGTGGTAGACCATCCAGCTCCATATAACACCATCTTAGGCTGGCATGAATCTACGATATGAAGGCCATGTCTTCAACCTACCACTAGTGTGTCAAGTTCCCGACTCCGAAAGGAATTAAAGATGTTTACGGAAGTCAAAAGTCTTCCAAAATGTTGTACATGAATGGGTACAAGCAAATTGAAAAGTCTCTCATATACCAATTTCAAAAAGAGGAAGAGCGCGCCAAACATCGAACTGAAAGAAAAAATGACACTAGCCAATGTGGCCCTCTAAAGGACCTCACTTGCCAAGTATTAATTGACGATGCTCATCCTCAAATATGCGTCGACATCATAGTAGATCTTCCTAACTCCATAAAGAACGAATTGATATCATTCCTAATAGAAAACGTGAACTCGTTCGCATGGTCCTCAGCCGACATGAAAGGAATCTAAATCAATTTAACTAGTCATGAACTATTGTCGACACGACTTATAAGACGATCAGACAAAAATGTCACAAAATCGTCCCAGAGCGCACTCTTGCTGTATATGATGAGGTCGGATTGATTACTCAAAATAGGGTCCGACCGTGGAAGTCGGATACTCTGACTAGCTCGCAAATCCATACTTAAAAATAAAAAGAACATGAAGTGGAGAGTCAGCATCGACTTTACACATCTAAACAAATCATGTCCAAAAGACAGCTTTCCACTCCCACACATCGAACAACTAATAGAAGCAAAAGCAGGTCCTCATCTTCTATCCTTTATGGATGCCTTCTCGAGGTACAATCAAATTCTAATGAACTTCGAGGAATAAGAAAAGACATTTTTCATAACTGATCGCGGTACTTACTGTTAAAAAGTAATGCCCTTTGGTCTTAAGAATACCGGAGCTACATATCAGCGTCTTGTCAACAAGATATTTATTGAACTTCTTAGAAAAACTTTGGAGGTCTACATCGATAACATGATGGTTAGATCTTCAAAATGTGAAGATCACATTGCTCAACTGAGAATGATTCCCAATTCTTAACAAGTTTGGGATGAAGCAACACCCAGCCAAGTGCACCTTCGACAACTTCTCGGGGGGAATTCCTAGGTTGTAACCGAAGGGGGATCAAGGCCAATCCAAAACAGATCACAACATTTCTATAGATGCCCTCGCCAAGAACAACGCAAGAATTCCAAAGGTTGACCAGTAAAATAGAGGTCCTAAACCGTTTCATATCGAGGTCGATTGACAAATTCCTTCCCTTCTACCAGCTCCTCAAAGCAAACAAAAAATATTCTTTGGGACGAGAGGTGCAAAGAGGCATTCACACAGCTCAAATCATATTCGTCTCTTCGGAAGAAGTGAGTGGGGTCTTGGTTTGTGAAGAACAAAGCGAGCAAAAGCTAGGCTACTACATCAATAAAACATTGATCGACACCGAAACTAAATATCTTACAATGAAAAAACTCATACTAGCACTTGTAACATCATCTCAAAAAATTTGACCCTATTTCCACTCCCACTCAATCGTCAAACTGGCTCCGCAACCATTAAGGACAATCCTCAACGACCCTAACCAATCTGGTCGATTGGTGAAGTTGGTTATCGAGCTAAGAGAATATACAACATAGAGTTTTGAAACCAAACATGTTCTAAAGCACAAGTCTTGGCCGACTTCGTAATCGATCAACCCCCAATAATCGACCTCGAGCTATCTTCTTCCATTAAATGGAATCCACGTCGATGGCATATCCAGAAAACAAGGATTTAGGGTAGGAGTTAAACTAGTCTCTCCAACAATAGAAGTACTAGAACGGTCTTTTAGGCTCGGATTCGTCACATTAGATAACGAAGAAGAGTACAAGGCATTGATAGTCCAGGCCCAAGAAAAAGATTCTTTCAGTGATTCCCTGCTGGCCACAAGCCAGTTCCATGGTGACAACGAAGCTAAGAATGAACAAATGGAAGCATATCTTTACATATTTTGGAGCCTCGCATATCAGATCGACTCATTTGATCTGAGTTGAATCCCTCGAGGTGAAAACACCGGGGCTGAGCTCCCACAACACTAGCCTCGACCTCAGATCCCAACCTAAAAATAATCATACCAATCGAATGGTCGAAAACCAAGAATTGATATAACACTAAAAGCATTACCTATAAAAGATGAGAGCAGTAAAACGCAAACTGACGTCGAGCTAAAAATCGAGGAGAAAACGTCTAAGACAGGGATTAATCCAAACATTATCAACGTCAATGTTGAAATCATTCCTAGAAAAGCTATTAACGTAGCTAACATTATGGATGGTCCCCAAAAAGTGAACCTATGAACCAAACCCTAGAATCTGATGCCGAAAGTGACTGGAGAACCACCCCCCCCCACATCATACGGTACATCATCGATCTTATAATCCCCTCCGACGGTGGGCTGCCAGATGATAACTAGGATTTTAAGATCCTTAGAGGTATCAATTCCTCTTACTTATCGTGTAGTAAGAGGTATCGAACCTTTTTGGGAATGGAAATTGACCAAGAAGAATGCACTAAACCAAAACAGTCAAGACAAACCAATTTGAGTTGAAATTCTAATATCCTAGTGCAATTAACAAAGACAAGCAATAAAATCAAGCAAGAGAGATTTGAGAAAGCAAATAACAATCTAGACAATCAAATATTAAAGATAAGGCTTATGAGCATAGGTCAATGAATAGTGACTCGGGATGATCTCGGGATGCTAATTCATACTTCAAAGAAGCTAACCTCCTAGCAAGAAACACAACAAGTTGACTAGTCTAATCTCTTAGTACTAATCTCTTTACCTAATCCTAATCCAAGAACAAACTCTCATTTGTGAATCAAGATCAAGCAAGCATTCAAACAAGTTCCAAATAGCCAACAATCACTCTAGACATCCATTTTCATGTGCTAGAATGTGAAAGTCCTATCAAAGCTAAAACTTGCATTTCATCGAACACATGGTGGGCAAGAAATCCCAAACATCCTAATCAACATGATCAAGGCTAACTAGGCGCTAAGCATACTTAGATAGAAGAGATTTAAGATATATTAAACATTAAACATCCCTTAATCATCCCTAATCAAGCCAATCCTACCTAACCCATAAACCCTATGAGAAACTACTCACTAATCAATGTGATCAACAAAACCCAGAGAGATAGTGTTAATCATTGGAGATTAGAGAAAGTAGAAAGATTAAAGGAAGAAATCTCAAAAGAAGTACTTAGATTAATCAAGAATCAAGTTTTGTTCTTACATAATAGGTTTAGAATCAAAAACAAGCTTAAGAGACAATAGAAAATAGGTTTTTGGCTTAAGTAGTCAATATGGGGCGAACCGGGTCAACCCGGAACAAACCGGGTGTTGACCCGGATCCAAGACAATTTTTGGGTTCTGTATCGGCCAGCCAGACCGATATGCTGGCCGATATGATGGCCGATATGAGTCCTCGGATTTTCTCGTCGAAGGAGCGTATCGGCTTGGCTGACCGATACGCCAGCCGATACGCTTTCACTGCTTTTAATCCGAGAGGTCGTATCGGTTGGCTGGTCGATGTGCATGCCGATACGAGCTCTCGGATTTTTGGTCGAGGAACTGTATTGGCTTGCCTGGCCGATATTCACACCGATATGGACCGTCTGAGTTTAATCCGAGAGTGTGTATCGGCCACCCCAACTGATATGGTGGCCGATATACCTTCCAGCTGCTTCTTCCTTAGTCCTTCGAGCTCTAGACTCCACTTCCAAGCTCACCAATGCTCCTAGACACCTCCAATCACCTGCAAAACACAAGAAACACTCCAAATGTAAGCCTAAAGTGCCTACTCCTAATCCTAAACACCTCTATACTCTAGATGCAACAATGATCGACAAAATGGTATGAATGATGGTGAAATGGAGTCAAAACAAGTACTATATACAAGCCTATATGCATGAAAATGTATGAATATCAATTCTCCCAAACTTAAACCTTGCTTGTCCACAAGCAAGCATAAGACAATCAAAATAAGTTGGGGAAAAGGTTTGAAGGAGGGAGCTCATATCCAAAGGTTTAATCAAGTTTCAAACTTCATTTCGAGTCTATACAACTAAGGTGCAACCGTGAAAGACCTACTCTAAGGATATAGCCATACTCATCAAGACAATACTTTTAGCTTAATCTTCAACCTATACAAGTATTCAAATCAGCTAGCTCTTTGACATTGATTAAACATTTTAAGTGGATCTTACTCACAACAAAGTGTTCAAACTCATTTGGCAAGGGTTAAGGTTTTGAGATAAAGATGATCTCAATCAATAAGAGGGGTTTCTCCATATGCATTTAGGTTCTCTCAAAAAGAAATGAATGAGCTCATAGTAAAAGGCTAAGAGTATAGAAGCAATTGGTGCATACTAGAATCGATTTCCGTCTACCCATTTCCCAATACCTTCTACCCTTACTCTAGCCCACCTAGTTTGAGTCTACCCTTTGTCAAGGCTATTTTTGCCTCATCCCTCTTTCTCTACCAAAACACCTCCCAAGAATACTCCCAAGGACCTTTCGAAACCTTTCAAAACAGTGGCAATTCTTTTCTTTAAACTTAGCTCAAATACTTATTTCTTTAGCAATGGCCTCCTTTCATAAACTTTCTTTTCTTTCTTTTAAGTTGAGCACTTTGGCTTCTTTTCATTTCAAAACATGAGGCACTTTTTTTCTTTTAAAACACTTAAGAGCTTTTCTTTCAAAACACTTTTGCCAACAACATAAGATCCCAATCAAATTCCCTTTTGTTCTTTCCCTTTCAAAACCCTTCCCCCAAACTTCAATCTTAGCCTAGTACAAGCTAAAGGTGGTCAAGCTTGCGTCTACACGGAAATTTTCAACTAGTCGCCTCAAACTCAACACCATTTACTTAGCTCATTCCAAGAGGCCTACCTCTCAAAAGAGTGTTTATGGGCAGAAAAGAAGGTGGTAGAGGGCGTGGAAGCTATTCAAGCAAGCAAGTGTGGTAAAAAGGGAAAAGAATGCTTGAATATTTTAGAGGTATCCATGAGTTTAAAACACTAAGAAGGAGCAAGATAATTGAAAGTCAAGTTAAGGTTCCCACTATAAATAGAGCTATCATCAATTCACAACAAGTTTCAGCATCGAATCAAGGTTCAAAGCAAGCTATCCAAGTAGGGTAGCTTTCAAGCATTTCTCGGGTTACAACCTTAGTGTGATCTATCTAGCATAGCTAGCGTATGAAACGAGTTTTACTCACTTAAACCTTACGAGGAAATTAAATCATTGCTCCTTATGCAAAAACATCCTATATGATGCAACTAGACTCGATCCTATAATGCTTTCTTTTTGTGAAGATTTTTCAAAAAAATTCGATTTTTTTGGTTTTTCTATTCCTTAGATGCAATGCATGAGACTCAAAGAAAATAAGATCAAAAGAAACATGATTAACAGCTGGTCTCTCCCCCAAACTTAAATCACACGGTCCCTTGTGTGATCTATGAAAGGAAAAGAGACCGAAAACACACAAAATACAAACAAAGAAAAGAAAAGAAAAGAAGTATGTACAAAGATGGAGTGTTACCTGGCTAGTTGTGGAATGATGAAGGTGATGATTCCCCCCATGGAGTATGTTGGGTTGGATGAAGAGCAGGATGGTGTCCTCATTGCTCTTCTCTTTCGCCTTCTATCTTCGCGTGCGGAGTGGCGGTGAGGCTCGTAGTAGGAATCGGCGGCCATGCGTGCAGCGCCTCCCGTCTCATGTCCAGCAACTGAGTATCTTCCCTGCTCCAGCTCTGTCTGCTCAACCAGGTGATCAGCTTCACCGATCACTTCCTCAGTCGCTGCCCGTATCTCCTCATCCAAACCCGTGGGAGCCTCTCGTGATGTCGATGTCTGCCCGGTGGTGCTACTCTTATCCTTCTTTCCCGTTATCATCTTCAGAACTTTGGTGACCTTCTTCAGGCAGCTGGCTAATTTCTTGATGTTTCTTCCATACCACTTGCTCTGCCTTTGAAGGTCCCTGTTCTGCTCCCTTAGAGCACTGACCGTCCTGTTCACGATGGGATCATCCAAAGGCTCGATGTAGTACCTGTGCAACCCATACACCCCAGCAGGTGCGTCGGAAGAATCAGAATCAGCTGCAGTCGCTCTTCGAGGTCCGCGGGGTTCGAATTGGTGCTCTATCCCCGGTAGAAACCTGACATTGGCCGGGTTAGTTGCAAAGCTTGTGATGGTGGGGTTCGGAAGCAAATACTTCTCTTGCATCGGTGTATCTGAACACATCCGGTAGAGATGACGCCCCGGAGGCGACTTGGAACCTAGAAAGTGGGTCTTGATCAGCTGAGGTATGTCCAACCATCCCACCGGCGTAGGCTGTACAAATGTCTTCTCTTGCAAACTTCCTTCCAGCTTAATCTTCTTTGCCCTAAGCAACGGCGTGATTAACCTACCCATGGTGAATTTGGGATCAGAATCTTTGACAGACGTTGCCCAGTCTCGGTGAATCCCAAACTGCTATACTAGAATGGCGGTGAAGCTCGGTGGGCGCTCAATGGGTGGTATCGTCGTACCGTTGGGAAATGTGCGCATAAGTGGCTGTAATCCGATGTACAGAAGCTTCATCTCCACTTCTGTGACTTGGCCTGTCTCCTTTCTAGCAAACAGAGTGTGGGCTAGTGCCTTGTGCATGTACCGAATAGCCGGGTGTCGGATCCTTGCAGACTTCATGGCCCCCAACTTGAACGGTCCATCAGCTATCATGTGCCACAAGTCCTTGAGGTCATCCTTTTCAATGGGGATGGAAGAGCCTAGCTGAGCACCATTCTCCTCAAAACCGAAGACTGAACTTATCTCCTCAAATGTCATAGTGTGCTTCTTCCTACCCATCGTGAATTCTATCTTTCCACGGCTCACTTCTCCTCTCAAGGTTGCCTTTCTCAGGTTGATTGTTGCTTTCATGGTTTCAAGGAACTGGCAAGCCGAGCTCTGGTAGCCGTCACTGGTAATGCTGAAGAAGTGCTTAAGCCCCATGTTTTCCACAATCTGATTGTAGTCTTCCAACAGTCCAAGAGCTGTAAGGGTCGGGACGTGAGGATACCGGGTTGACCAGAATTGTATAAGCTTCAGCTTGTCATTGATCTCAGAAGCAGAATAGTGCATTGGTGACGCATGAATCACCTTCCCTGTGACTTCTGTAGCTTCTTCCTCAACAGCTATCCCCTTTCCTTTCGAGGAAGTTCCCTCATCTTGTCTATGTGCCTTTGCCATTGGTTGCGGGTTGGCGCGTGCTTTAGTCATTGTCCTACAAAAGACAACTCAAAGAAAGAGTGAGCACATAACACAATCCACCAACGTAAACAATAAGATCTTGAAACATCCATGATCAACAATTGAAAGCTTAACAATTGCATAAATTTTCGTTTTCAATGGACTAAACAAGCTAAAACATCTCAGCCATTCTCAGTTCAAGCTCATCATAAGCATAATTCATCAACAAGTCAATCACATTCAATAGAAGCTCACATTCTCATCAACAAAGGCTTTCAACATGCATTTTGAAAATTTTGTGAAACAAAAATCAATGAAATCAAGTAGTCTCACAAACTTGAACTTATATCAACCCAATGCATCAATAGAAACTATCAAATTGACTCTCCCTCAAAATTCTCGGAATCCAAAAATCCTCAAGAACCCTAATTCATAAAATTTTCAATTCAAGCAATTCAAGGGTAAAATTGAGTTGGGTTTTCATCTAGGAACAACCTAGCAAAGGTTTCTAAGCCTACACAACAAGCAACAACCAACAATTTCGGGTTTTAAACATTTCCAAAAAATTTCCATTCACCCACGAAATTGAAGAGAAGAGATGATTACTGTGAGATCCGGGATTCACACTAAGAATTTGTATTCTTGGATTTGGACTTTAGGATATAGAAATGGTATAGTTTCCTATGAATCAAAGACTTTATTGAGATTGATCATCGAGATAGAACAAACACAATCGAGAAGAGAGTACAAAGTATGAGATCGAACTATCTAATCGAAGTGTTCTTAGTCTAGGTTGGAATGTCTTGAATGAGTCGCCACTTCTTCTTTTAAATAGTCTCGCCCTTGACCTCTTCGTTCCGATATTTCGGCCTCGTCGTCGTAACGATCTCCGAGATTCTCGCGGATCAGTTGAACTTGACAAGACCGAGTCGCTCTATCTCCATGTCATCTTCTGCCGAGCTCGAGCTCAATCGTCTCCGGCTTCGGCATCGTCCGCGCCTTGTCAGGGTGTTTATTCGCTTGGGCCCAACAAAGGAGTCGGTTTTTCCTCTTTGTCTTTGATTCTCGAACGGGCTTGTAATTACGGGCCTTTGTATTGTCTGTTAATGGGCCGGATTTCCTAGAGGGAAATCCAGTACCAACAATAGCCCCCCAGCCCATTGATTTCGAGAGGTCGAGGTTAATGGGCGGTGGACGTTCTTGGGAAGACGCGCGCGTGTCTCGGGCGTCGAAAAATCTAATGATTATTCTCGCCCCGTCCGTAGATCTTGTTTCGATCCAATGGTGGGGAGCGAGCGCGTGAGACAGGCTGAACTGCTTATCAGCGCGTCTGCAGTCGTTGCGTGTATAGGTTTTGAGAACCTCATCTTTCACCGTAGATTTGGTCGATCACCAACGGCTCAGATTCGAAGATCGCGAAGATTCTTTTCGGGCTCGTTCTTTTTGGTGAAGTGACCTAATTACTGTGCATTTGTAGCCGTTGATCTCAGATCGACGGCTGGCGAGAGGGAAGCGAGGAGTCCGAATTACCTCGTTTTTCCCGTAATTATTATGAGTTCGGAATTGTGCGGTTAATATTTCGCACGATTCCCACTATAATTTTCTCTTATTTGCCGAGGGTGATTTCTTTTCTTCCCACTTTGCTTCTTCCTCTACTTTTGCTCTGATCTTTCCTCTGTCACCGAAAAGTTTCTTCTCCTAAGAAAAGATTTTAACCCCCCCCTTTTTTTATTCCGGCACACCGTTATTTATGGCGTTAAGAGATGCTACGGGGGCCAGTACAAGTACGGGTGCGTTTGGCCCGCATCCGCCGTCTTCCCTAACCGTGAATCAAATCGAACGGTTGCGGAGGGTTTGTCGGATTCCGACGGAGGTGGAGATCGTGATTCCGTCGCCGGCGATGTCACCGGAGACCGCGGTGGAGGGCTACTGCTGCGCCTCATACACCTACTTCGAGAAATGCGGGCTTTTCTTCCCTATTCCCCGCTTAATCTCTTTGGTGCTGGCCCAGCTCCAACTGGCGTTCCATCAGATGACGCCGAACTTTGTCCGGTACGCCATCGGACTCGGGGTCAGGGCCGCGGAGGAGGGAATCGAGTTCGGGCCTGAGGAACTTATGCGTGTCTGCTCAGTGAAGCATAATGCCAAGTTCCGCGGAACTTACTATCTCTCGCCTCGTTTCGGGCGGGTCCTCGAGGAGGTCCCGACGAAAGACGTATGGAGGGACCGATACTTCTTTTTCAGGATAACCCATCATTCGGTCGGGGACTTCGACTATTCGGTTATCCCGTCTCGATGGTCGCCCGGTGTCGGTAAGGCTCTGGTTTTAGTGTTTTTTTTTGTTGTCAGGCCGTCCCTTATCTGATCTAATTTCTATCTCAGAGGCTCCGGAGTCGCTTGCTACCAACCCGATCACAGAGGCTCTGATAGCTCGTCTACGAGGGGGCGTTGTTAATTGGGGTAGTTTCTCGGTTCAGCGTGTGCAAGCCGCTCTGCGGACCAACCCTGAACGGGCTCTGCCGGACCTTGCGCCGGTTCCTCGAAATCCAGTACTTCCTTCCGAGCCTTCTCGGGCTCTTCCGGTCCGAGTTGCTCAGCCTCCGATCCGCATTACCGAGCGGGCAGGAGAGAGTGAGTCGTTTGGATTCGAGTTTCTTTTTGTGTCGTCATTTCGACTTGTCTGACTTTTTTTGTTTTATATGTACAGCTCGACCTCTTCTGGGCGGCAGCTCGGCTGCTAATTACTCTCCTCGCGAGATGCCAGCTCGCAGAGTGAGCAGTCGCCGGAATGGGAAAGATCCGGTCGACTTGGTCGACAAGATGGAGGCGGGCGAACTTAGTAACGCTATTCTCTTTGCCCTTGATCGGGCTCCTCCTCCGCCTCCGGCTTATCCTCCTCCTCCTGCTCAGACCTCGCTCCTTCCGGTGACGGGCCCGGAGGGAACGATTGTGGCGGTTGTCGACGCGGCTCTCCCCGTGGCTGAACAAGAGGCGATTTTACCTCAGTCTGGAGGTGCTGCTCTCTGTGACTCTCGCCTGGATCTGTCCGGGGGGGAAGACCGTCGGAGTCGAGGAGGTTCTCTTCCCCCTTCTCCGAAGCGTCGTAAAGTTGACGCGGGAAGGAGCCCAGAGGGGTCGGACCGAGAGGAGTGCTCGGTTGTGGACGATCCGGAAGGTGTGGTTCGTCTGCTGAGGCGCATTAGGCCTGTCGGTTCTGAGCTCCCGGTTTCTGGGGAAACGGTCCTCGGTAGTGAGTATTCCGAGATGATGGCGGTTATCGGGAAGGTGAGACGTTTTTGCTTTGGTCTTCTTTTCCCTTTTATCCCCCCCCTTTTTTTAAAACCGACGCCTTTTTGTGCAGGTTGTAGAGGCCATGAATGCGTACGCGGTCCGGTCTGAGAACGAGGTGTTGGATGCTCAGACTTATGAGCTCGAGTCCGCTCGAGAGGCTGCTACCCAAATGAATGCCGAGCTCCAGGAAGCTTTGGCTAGGGAGGAGCGATTGAAGAAAAGGGTCGCGGATCATGCCGCCGCGGAGGCCAGGATCGCGCATCTCGAGAGGAGGGAGGAGGAGCTGTCTTGTCAGCTTGGCGCCGCCGAGGCTCGAATTCGGACTGTGGAAGAATCGGGCTGGGTCGAGCTTCGCAAGGCTCAAAAGGAACTCCATGGCCAGTATTTGATGATTCTGGCCGGGGTCAAAGAGAGAGCCGAGAAGAGGAAAGTCCAGACTAGCACCAAGATCCGTCTCCAGGAGACTTTGGCCAACATCGAGCTCATCGCCGAGATCGCAGCTGGAGAGGTGGACATGACCCGAGAGGTGCTTAAGCTGGCTGAGCAAAAAAGAGTTGCTCTAGCGGATATGGAGGCCGCGGCAGTCTCCGATTTTAGCGTTGGCAAGCTTGCCTTGCCGGCAATGTCGGAGGACTCCGTGGCCATGGCGAGTTCTCCGCCTTCTCCCCCAGCTGAGACTAACCCGAGGATGATTGATGAGGTCGACTCCCGGCCGAGAGGAGAGGCGGGCGATGAAGCGGAGGGCCAGGTCGGCGACTCCTCCTATGCACCATTTTGAAAACTGTCGTTGTTGTTGCCCGAGAGGGTTTTTAATTTCTTTTTCAGACTTTGGTTGCCCAAGGGGGCTTTTTTTTGTTTTTGTTCGAACTCGAGGACATCATGTCCTTTTTTTTATGAACTGCTTTTTAAATCTTTCATGCCTTAGCATAGATTTTCATGTTTTTATGCCTTAACATAAAATTCGAGCCGTTGCGGCGATTCGAACTTCTCCAGGAGAATCGAGCAGATAACTTATTTTGAGTCGCCTTAGGTAGTTCTTTGTGAACTTTTAAGTCAATCACATTTGAGCTCGAGCTCTCTGCTAGGAATAGTCTGAGGCGCGACTACTTCGTAATGTAAGATTCAGACTTAATCGCTGAATTGAAAAGAGAAGTATTGAGTATGAAAACGAATCGAAATAAACTTACAAAGATCCGACTTGGAGTGTGTAGAGGTTGCATGCTTTAATAGCTGTCTTGACCTCGTTATTTTGCTTGAGGGGTGGGGTAGCCCCCCGATTCTTTTAATCCGTATAAGGTTTAGAAGAAATGTATTTTTTGGAAAGATCGTTCTGGATTTCTTTCTTTGGGACGATCATTTCAGTTCGTTCGAATCGGGAGGACCGTTTTAGGTCGCTTGTTTTGGGACGATCATTTCAGTTCGTTCGGTTTGGAGGGACCGTTTTAGGCCGCTTTGTTTGAAGGGATAATTTCATATCACTTTGACTTTGGGAGAGGCCATTTCGGGTCGCTCGAAAAAGGATAATTTCATATCATTTGATATTGGGGGAGGCCGTTTGAGGTCTCTTGGAAGGGATAATTTCATATCGCTTGCTTTAGGAGAGATAATTTCATATCGCTTTGACTTTGAAGAGAGGCCGTTTCAGGTCGCTCGGAAGGGATAATTTCATATCGCTTGTTTTTAGAAGAGATAATTTCATATCGCTTAATTTTGAAGAGATAATTTCATATCTCTTTAGTTTTTGGAAGAGATAATTTCATATCGTAACGGCTCTAACTTTTGCGACAGGAAGAGACGTTTGATTGGGAGACTTATTTTGATTTCACAAAAATAAGCTAGTAGGACTTCGCTTAAAGTTATTGAGCTCGGTAAGAGCTTTGTGTTTGGGGGGCGGCTGCGCTCGAAGTCGAGCTGCCTACGTACCCTTTTTTAAGGGGATCAAGCCATTTCGTAGTTCGATTATGTGGATGTATTCCTAGTGGAAATACTTTTTGAGGTTGATGATGTTCCAAGGTCGTAGTTCAGGCTTCTGGGTTTCTACCGACTTGAGTCGGTAGACCCCGTCCTTCACGACGTCGGTGACCTGGTAAGGACCTTCCCACTTTGCTCCTAATTTTCCAGCGTGTTCTTCCTTTTTATGGTCGAACACTTTCCGTAAGACGAGCTCTCCTACTTGAAACCTTCGAGTTTTGATTCGGGAATCATAGTAGCGAGCTGCGGCTTGTTGGTAATTCTGGAGTCGAGCTAATGCGAGGTTCCTTCTTTCGTCGACGAGGTCGAGCTCGTCAGTTATCATCTTGTTGTTAAGTTCCTCTTGTCGCGGGCATTCTTCCTTGCGGATGCTTGACACGAGGATTTCTGCTGGCACCACCGCTTCGATTCCGTAAGCCAGCGAGAAAGGAGTCTCGCCAGTGGATTTGCGGGGGGTAGTCCGGTAGGCCCAGAGTACGACTGGGAGTTCGTCACTCCAGGTTGTTTTGCACTCGTTGAGCCTTTTCTTGAGACCGTTCATAATTGCTTTGTTAGCTGCTTCTGCTAGCCCGTTCCCTTGGGGATAGCGTGGCGTTGAGTAAGTCAACTTTATGTTCCAAGTTCTGCAGAACTCTTTGAAAGCATTTGATATGAATTGAGATCCGTTATCGGTGACGATCTCGTGGGGTAGTCCATGTCGGCAAACGATGTTTCGCCAGACGAACTCCTTAACGTGAACGTCATTAACTTTTTGGTATGACTCTGCTTCAATCCACTTGGTGAAGTAGTCCGTCATCACCAATAGGTGTGTAGCTTTCTTTTTGCCGGATGCGACTAGCGGTCCCACAATGTTCATTCCCCATCGCATGAATGGGTATGGTGATGAGATAGAGGAGAGTTTCTCCGAAGTTTGGTGGATAATTGGGGCATGCTTTTGGCATTTATCGCACTTGTTGGAGAAAGATTCGCATTCGGTGGCCATTGTCGGCCAATAGTAGCCTTACCTTTTGATTCGCACGGCCAATGCTCATCCTCCAGAATGGCTTCCACAGGATCCGTCATGTGTTTGTGTGATCACGGCTAGGGCTTGCTTTTTGTCAAGGCATTTGAGATAAGGTCCGGAGAGGCTCCTTTTAAAGATCTCTCCTTGTGTGACACAGTACCTTGCACTTTGTGCTTTAAGTTTCCGCGCCTCCCATTTGTCGTCGGGAACTTCGCCGTTTGTGATGTATCGAATGATCGGAGTTCTCCAATCTTCGTCGTTGTTAGGCTCAGGTCCCCGACTAGTGGATGCGGTTTGAACTGGTCCATCGGGGACGTTCGCGGCGTATTCGGCGTTTCTAGGATCGAGGTTGTCATCAATCTCGATGACGTCGCTACTGGTGTCCCCAGGACATTCTTTGTGCTTGACGTCGTCCTTCACAACGGGCTCGTCCTCTTTCAAGGACAGAGCTTTGAGGGCTATGTTGATGCTTGGTTTTTCTATCCCTTCGACTGGTATGATCCTTTTGAGGTTAGGATCTGATGTCGATGCTAATGCGGCTAGCGCGTCGGCTGCGGTGTTTTCCCCTCGTGGGATTCGTGTTAGATCAAAGAATTCGATCTGGTCGGCTAATGTATGGACTACCCGTAGGTATGCTTCCATCCGTTCGTCTTTGGCCTCGTAGTCGCCATGATATTGGCTCGAGACCAGTTGGGAATCGCTGAAGGCGTTTACTTCCCGGACTCCTATAGCTATCGCGAGTCTGAGCCTGGCTATTAACGCTTCGAATTCTGCTTCGTTATTCGATGCGGCGAAGCCCAATCTAAACGATTGTTCCAGTACTTCACCCGTTGGGGAGACTAATTTCACTCCGACTTCGGACCCTTGCCTTGAGGAAGCTCCATCGACGTATAGTTTCCATCTTTGGGCCGAAGTCGGATCGAGTTCTATAGTCGGAGGGAGCTCGATTATAAAATCTGCCAGTACTTGTGCTTTTAGGCACGTTCGAGCTTTGTATTCAATGTCGTACTCGCTAAGTTCGATAGCCCATTTGACCAATCGACCTTATTGGCTTGGATTGTGAAGGATGGTTCTCAGTGGCTGAGAGGTCATCACTATGATCGAGTGCGATTGAAAGTACGGTCGGAGTTTCCGAGCCGATGTTACTAGCGCTAAGGCGAGTTTTTCCATGGCGGGGTATCTGGTTTCGGCGTCGATCAAGGTATTACTGATGTAATACACCGGCCGTTGTTCGTTTTGTTCCTCGCAAACCAGGACTCCGCTCACCGCTGCTGTCGAGACAGCTAAGTAGAGGTAGAGGGGTTCCCCTTCTACTGGTTTTGCCAGTATGGGTGGTTCGCTTAAGTAAGCTTTAAGCTGAGTGAATGCCTCTTCGCATTTTTCATCCCAGAGGAACTTTCTGTTTGCTTTTAGACATTTATCAGTCGACCTTGAGATGAAGCGGTTCAGAGCAGCTATTTTGCCGGTTAGGCGCTGGACTTCTCGCGTTGTTCTGGGAGATTTCATCTCTATGAATGTTGCGATCTGTTTGGGGTTCGCTTCGATCCCTCTTTCGGTCACTAAGTAACCAAGGAATTCTCCTGAGGGAACCCCGAAGGTACACTTAGCTGGGTTGAGTTTCATCCCGTACTTATTGAGAATAGCGAAACATTCTTTTAGTTGGGGGATGTGATCCTCGTACCTAGAAGATTTTACCATCATATCGTCGATGTAGACTTCCATGGTTTTGCTCAGGAGTCCTGAAAACATCTTGTTGACGAGGCGCTGGTAAGTTGCTCCTGCATTTTTTAGTCCGAAGGGCATGACTTTGTAGCAGTACGTGCCTCGATCAGTTATGAACGAAGTCTTTTCTTGGTCTTCAGGGTTCATTAGTATTTGATTGTACCCTGAGAACGCGTCCATAAAGGATAGCAGCTGATGTCCAGCGGTAGCCTCGACCAGTCGGTCGATGTGCGGGAGTGGGAAGCTGTCTTTTGGACATGCTTTGTTGAGATCCGTGAAGTCTACACAGACCCTCCATTTACCGTTCTTTTTCTTAACCACTACGGGATTGGCAAGCCAGTCGGGGTACTTGACCTCTCTGATCGATCCGATTTTTAATAACCGATCGACCTCGTCATTGACGGCTTTGGCCCGTTCAGGACCTAGTTTTCGACGCTTCTGTTCTGCCGGTTTGTAGGTTGGGTCGACATTCAGCTAGTGGCTGGTTACGTTGATGTTGATCCCTTTCATGTCTGCTGAAGACCAGGCGAAGGAGTCGACGTTCTGTTTGAGAAAAGAGACCAGTTCATTTTTAACTGGCTCTGATAGGTCGATTCCGACACCAACGAGTCTTTCGGGATGAGCATCGTCTATGCAGACCTGAGTCGTGAGGTCCTTTGGGGGTCCTATTTGACTTGGGTCGTTCGACCTTTTGGTCTGCATGGTGGCGAGCTCCTCCTCTTTCTGTAATTGCTACGCAGGGGATTTCTCGATCTGCTTGTATCCGTTCATATAGCAATGGCGGGAAATCTTTTGACTTCCGTAAATGGTTTTGATCCCTTTGGGAGTCGGGAATTTTACGCATTGGTGGTAGGTCGATGGTACCGCTTTCATGTCGTATATCCATGGTCGACCGAGGATTGCGTTATAGGGAGCTGGCCGATCTACTATGACGAACTCCGTCATTCTCCGAACTCCTCCAGCAATTACTGGGGCGAAGACAGAGCCCATCGAGTATGTCGTCTCGCCAGCGAAACCTACTAGTGTGTCTTTTCTTCCACGATCTCGGAGTCGTTGAAGTCCATCTTTTTGAACGCGTCGTAAAAGAGGACATCTACCGAATTTCCTGTGTCAATCATTATCCTTGAGAGTTCGACATCTCCCACTACTAGACAAACGAGGAGGGCGTCGTCGTGTGGTTTGTCGAGATTACTTGTCTCGCTTTCGTAGAAAATGATTTCGTGGTCTGGACCCAACATTGGGGTTTTCCCCCCTCTGTCGGTCTCGACTCTTCTTTGAAGAGCTTTGATCGAATTGACCGAGTCGCGGCAAATCTTGGAGCCACCGAAGATGAAGTCGATTCGTTTAGGGGGTATAGCCCATACACCCCCCCCCCCCCCCCCCCCGCAGAGACGAGGGAGATTGATTTTCGAGCGTAAACTTTTAGCAGGAGCCGGAGGCGGGGATAGTGCCGAACCTCCCGGATTGCCGCTCAGGTTGAGCTCGCCGAGGATGAACTCGACTCGCTTTCGCGACCCTTGAGGGAGTGTTTCAGGGGATTCCGGCTCTTTTGACCGTTCCCGTTTGTTCTGAGAAGGCTTTTTGGAGTTCGTCTCCTTGGTCTGTTTGTTTTCCTTTTTGTCGGGCAGAGTTTCCTCCTCGACTTCGGAGTCTTGTTTGCTTTCGGATTCTCGCTTTTGAGCCTCGGCTTTAGCTCGAGTATAGCAATCTTCGGTCGAGTGTCCTATTTTATTGTGGAAATCACAGAATTTTTCCTTGTCGAACTCAAATTTCTTCGAGCTCTTTGGGCTCTCGACCGCGTTGACGTTCCCTGATTTACGGGAATCCTTTTTCGAGTTCGAATTCTGCGAGCCCGACGGGTTCTTTTCTTTTCGGTGTTTTTCCTGAGGGCCGTGGTTTCGTCCTCGAGGCGAGCAAAGGCTGATGCGCGATGGAGGGCGTCATCGAGCGTTTGAGGTTCGCGGACTGTTATTTCCTCGCGGAATCTGGTTGAGAACCATAGTCCTCATCTCAAGGCTTCTATAGCTACCTCGTCTCGTGGGTTCGCGATTTTGGATTTTATTTCCTTAACTCGGTCGATGTACGAGCGAAGTGTTTCGTCGGGTTTTTGAGAGACGCCAAATAGGGCTGCCTCAGTAGTATTTTCCTCGATGAAAACGGAGTATTGTTTGAGGGAAGCCGTCATGAACTGGGTGAAGTTGTCAATGGACCTTTCTTCCAGTCCGGCAAACCATTCTAGGGCGGAGCCCGATAGGTTTTCTGCGAAGAGCCTGCAGAAGGCTGGCTCTCTCTCCTCATCGGTAAGGTGCACACTTGCCATCGCTAGTCGGAATGCCCTGATGTGGGCTTTCGGGTCTGATTTCCCAGAGAATTCTGGAAACTTGGTTTTCTTGATCTCTCGAATCCTTGCAAACGCGATTCGGTCTGTGAACGGCGTTTGTTGTGTTTCTTAGATCACTCGATCGATGTCAGGAGCCGCGCTCGTTGCTATGTGAACTTTCGAGCTCAGATTGTTGAACTGGGCCTTAGCCTGCTCGATGTATTGTCTAAGCATATCGTGTTCATCGCCCTCTGCGGGTGCGAACTGGGCTCGTTCCTGAACTGAGGTTTGTTCGGGGAAAATAGGGTCGAGGAGATCGATCGGTGGGACCGACCTCGTCTGGTCAATCTGGGATGTTCGGAACTGAACTGAGTTTGATCCGTTAAGGAGTCCCGAGCTCGAGGCGAAGGCAGAGCCTCCTAGTTGCCTCGGTCGGATATTAGAATTATTCGGGAAAGGTGGTGGCCCGGGTAATGGCCGGTTTCTTGATCCGGTTGGATCTGTGACCATTGGACTCGAACTGAATGAGGTCGGTATCGCGATAGGGGTCATTGTAGGGCAGAAGCCGCTATTTGACGCATTACCGAAATTTCCCGATGTTCCCGGAGGAGTTACTACCTGGGAGAAGTCCAAGCGGGTACACGGTGGAGGACTTACGGGAGTTCATGTTGGTCTGCCCCCTTGGTTTTGACTGGCGAGCTCTTCAAGGCGGGCGTTCAGGCGCCGCTCTTGTTCGTCGAGCTGCGCTGCCAGAGAACGGTTCGCGATCTCTTGGGCCTTTGCGCTTGCCTCGTTGTTTCTCGTTCGATCTACCAGCAGGCTTAGCATCGAACGGATCTCGGCAAGATCGCTTGGCCCTTGTCTCTGTGAAGCAGAAGGTAGTGGCGAATTAGGTCTGGTTATTCCAGATCCACCTCCTGGGGTGGGTATCGAATCATTTCTCATCCACACCCAGTTTCTGCTCGGATCATTAGTTCCTGACAAAACATTTGTCGGAGTCTGGCTCGTCGCGATTGTTTGAGCGACGGAGCCGGCTGGTGCCGAGGTCGTGGAGACTGAGGCAGAGCTCGTCAACACACCGTCGGTCTGACCCATGTTTCTTACCCCGGTGGTGTTCTGAGGAATGTTGTCGACCGTTTGAGGGAGGTCAACTGGTGGTGTGGCGCTGGGAGAGCCAGTTTGGTCGGGATTCATCTCGATCTATCGGATCTAGGATCTGATTCTTAAGATAGGAAAGGCTATAGAATGTCCCCACAGTCGGCGCCAAATGTGAGATCCGGGATTCACACTAAGAATTTGTATTCGTGGATTTGGACTTTAGGATATAGAAATGGTATAGTTTCCTATGAATCAAAGACTTTATTGAGATTGATCGTCGAGATAGAACAAACACAATCGAGAAGAGAGTATAAAGTATGAGATCGAGCTATCTAATCGAAGTGTTCTTAGTCTAGGTTGGAATGTCTTGAATGAGTCGCCACTTCTTCTTTTAAATAGTCTCGCCCTTGACCTCTTCGTTCCGATATTTCGGCCTCGTCGTCGTAACGATCTCCGAGATTCTCGCGGATCAGTTGAACTTGACAAGACCGAGTCGCTCTATCTCCACGTCATCTTCTGCCGAGCTCGAGCTCGATCGTCTCCGGCTTCGGCATCGTTTGGGCCTTATCAGGGTGTTTTTCACTTGGGCCCAACAAAGGAGTCGGCTTTTCCTCTTTGTCTTTGATTCTGGAATGGGCTTGTAATTACGGGCCTTTGTATTGTCTGTTAATGGGCCGGATTTCCTAGAGGTAAATCCAGTACCAACAATTACCTTGTGTGATAGATGAGAGAGGGTAGGAGAGAGTGTCTGTGACTGAAAGAGCTTTTACAAACTTGAATTGAGCACTTAAAATCAGAGAATTTGGTGGAGAATTGAGTGAGAGAAAGTGGTTTGAAGTTCTTGAGAATTTCTTGTAGAAATCGCAAGAGAGAGGAGTAGAGGCGAAAAAAATCGTGCAGGGAAGAGAAAACAAGAGAAAAGTGGGTCCCATTTGGTCAAAATCCGGTTAAAACCGGTTTGAAATCGGTTTGGAGTCGAGAGAACTTACCTGGGCGAAGAGGGCGTACCGGCTTGGCCAACCGATACGCAAGCCGATATCGACACTCAGATTAAAAAATTTCAACATGTATCGGTCTGGCCAGCCGATACAGTGACCGATATCACTTCTTCCCGAGAGTCCGTATCGGCCTGGCCAACCGATACGGACGTCGATATCGACTCTCAGATTTTCTTTCGAAATTCCGTATCGGCCTGGCCAACCGATACGGACGTCGATATCGACTCTCGGATTTTCTTTCGAAATTCCGTATCGGCCTGGCCAACCGATACGGACGTCGATATCGACTCTCGGATTTTCTTTCGAAATTTCGTATCGGCCTGGCCAACCGATACGGACGTCGATATCGACTCTCGGATTTTCTTTCGAAATTCCGTATCGGCCTGGCCAGCCGATACGGACGCCGATATCGACTCCATGTATCCCTTTCCTTCATTCCCATGGCCCTTACTTAACACCAATCAGTCCACAACCTCACCTAAAGACCAAAACCTGATAAAACTCAAAGCAAAACATCAAAAATAACAAGCAAAACATCATATGTACAGGGATAAACATGGGAATGTCTCCCAAGTGCGCTTTTGTTTAAAGTCGTTAAGCTCGACTTTTGCAAACCGTGATTTTAAGCTGAGGGAGGGCTAGAGAGTGTAATCGAAGTCCCTTCCTCTACAGCTTCTGAGACGGAGTAATGCTTGAGTCTTTGGTCATTTACCGTGAACTCTTCATCAGATTTTCCCCAAAGTACTACTGCTCCATACGGTCTCACCTCTTTCACTCTAAACGGTCCCGACCATCTAGACTTGAGCTTCCCGGGAAAGAGTTTCAACCGGGAGTTAAAGAGCAACACAAGATCTCCTGCTTTAAACTCCTTCTTCTGGATCAGCTTATCATGAAAAAGCTTGGTCCTCTCCTTATAGAACTTTGAGATCCCAAAAGCCTCAAGCCTTATCTCGTCAAGTTCAATCAGCTGAATCAATCTCTTCTCAGTCGCGGTCTTGATGTCGAAGTTCAGCAACTTGACAGCCCACATAGCCTTGTATTCCACCTCCAACGGTAAGTGACATGACTTCCCATACAGCATGGTGAACGGTGTAGTGCCCAACGGAGTCTTGAAAGCAGTCCTATACGCCCACAGTGCGTCATCAATAGCTATCAAGGCTTGGTGGTTCCTTCCCAACAGCTAAGAAATTGACTATGTCTGCATACCACGGTTCCTTGTCTTCAATAGAACTGACCTCTTCAACCTCATTCTTGTATCATGAGCATCTTTGACAACCTTGCAAGCCATTAGATGTTCTTCCGGGAGAGAGTCATCTAGAGGAACACCATCCTCAATTCTCAGTATCGACAAGTGATCCGCCACTCCATTCTCAATACCTTTCTTATCCTTGATCTCCAAATCAAACTCTTGTAGCAGAAGGATCCATCTTAGAAGCCTTGGCTTGGCATCTTTCTTGGCAAGTAGATATCTCAACGCAGCATGATCCGTGTACACCACAACCTTGGATCCAACCAAGTATGACCTGAAATTCTCAAAGGCAAACACCACAGCTAGAAGCTCCTTCTCAGTTGTTGCATACCTCACTTGAGCATCATCCAATGTCCTACTAGCATAGTATATGACTTGGAGTTTCTTGTCTTTCCTCTGTCCAAGGACTGCTCCCACTGCGTAGTCACTCGCATCACACATAATCTCGAAAGGTAACTCCCAGTCAGGAGCTTGAACAATCGGAGCACTAATCAAAGCTTCCTTAATCCTGTGAAACGCAGTCAAACACTCCTCATCAAACACAATGTTTGTCTCCTTACACAGTAGACGTGTGAGTTGTCTAGCGATCTTAGAGAAGTCCTTGATAAACCGTCTGTAGAACCCTTCATGACCCAAGAAGCTTCGGATCCCTTTCACTGAGTTTGGCGGCTGAAGACTTGTCATCACCTCTATCTTAGCCTTATCCACTTCAATGCCATTCTCTGAAATATTGTGACCCAACACAATCCCTTCTGTTACCATGAAGTGGCATTTTCCCCAATTGAGCACGAGGTTCGTCTCTTCACATCTCCTTAAGACCCTGCACAAATTCAACAGATAGGAAGAGAAGGAAGAGCCATACATAGAGAAATCATCCATGAAAACTTCTACGATATCCTCGATAAGATCCGACAAAATAGACATCATACACCGCTGAAAGGTAGCCGGTGCATTACACAAGCCAAATGGCATCCTTCGATAAGAAAAGGTACCATAAGGACAAGTGAATGTCGTTTTCTCCTGATCATTTGGATGTATCGGGATCTGAAAGAATCCACTGTATCCATTGAGAAAGCAATAAAAAGGATGGTTAGCAAGGCGCTCTAGCATTTGATCTATGAACGGTAATGGAAAATGATCCTTCCTAGATGCGGCATTTAGCTTTCTATAATCGATACACATCCTATGCCCCGTGATAGTCCTAGTAGGAATCAATTCATTATTGTCATTTTTAACCACAGTAATCCCCCCCCCCTTTCTTCGGGACACAGTGCACGGGAGAAACCCAAGTGCTGTCCGAGATAGGGTAGATTATCCCTGCATCAAGCAATTTAAGAATTTCTTTCTTGACTACCTCCTTAAGATTAGGATTCAATCTTCTTTGATGCTCAATAGAAGACATGGATTCATTTTCAAGGTGGATCCTATGAGTGCATAAGCTAGGTGACAATCCTTTTATATCATCAAGTGAGTATCCTATTGCTTTACTAAACTTTTTCAATTCAGTGGTTAAAGCAATCAATTCATCATCACTCAGCAACTCATTCACAATGACAGGATAAGTAGAGTTAGGGCCAAGAAATTCATACCGAAGCCCCCGCGGAAGGGGCTTTAACTCAACCTTTGGCGCTTTGAGCTCGCTCCAATCATCAGCTACAAGCTTCTCCTTGCACATCTCAACTCCTTTGGCGCCATCAGCATCTATATCCATAGCAAAGACCTCTAGTTCCTTATCCACTGAATCTGATCTAAGCTCTAAGTATTCAACATCTCCTGACAAAGGCTTGTGTGAATCAAGTGCTCTCATATAAGCCCAGCTTTCCTCTTGAAGGTACCCATACTCCCCACATTCCTTGGTCAAAGTCGCCTCCAACGGATCATCCATGTTTAACTCCTCAAGGAGTTCATCAGCTAGCTCATCCATAGTCTCAATATAGAACATCTGACCTTGTATGGTTGGCTTTTTCATCACCTTGTTGATGTCGAAGTTAAGCACTATGTCTTTACCAAGGTTGAGATCTATCTTCCCTCTCTTGACGTCTATGATTGCACCAGCTGTGGCAAGAAAAGGCCTCCCAAGGATTAGAGGATCCTTTGGTTCTTCATCCATCTCCAATACAATAAAATCTGTCGGGACTTCAAATCCTCCTACTTTCACCGGAAGATCTTCAAGGAGACCAATTGGGTATCTCACTGATCTATCTGCTAGAACCAAGGAGATCCTACAAGCTTTGTAGGTAGAGAAGACTAGCCTTTTAGCTACTGAGAAAGGCATCAAACTTGCGCTTGCTCCAAGATCACATAAACAACCCTCAAATCGAAAAGGACCGATAGCACATGGAATAGTAAAACTGCCCGGATCTTCAAGCTTCCTTGGTACAATACTCCTTTGGATGAATGCACTACACTCATGAGACAACATAACCATACCTTGCACTTCCTTGGTTCTTTCTTTGATTGCATCCTTGAGAAACTTGCTATATTGAGGAACTAGCAAGAAGGCATCAATCAAAGGCATGGTTAACTCAACATTCTTCATTTGCTTTTCAAATAGAGCTTTATACTTCTCTAGGAGTTGCTTCTTATCTCTGCCCGGAAAGGGTAGCTTTGGCTCATAAGGTGGTGGCACAAACACACCATCCTTCTTCTTGAGTGTATCCTTCACTACTTCTTAAACTACAGCCTTTCCTTTCCTCTTAGCCATCTCACTATCACTCTCTTTGTTGAGAGCAGAATTTTCAGAATTCTCCTCCCCTTCTTGAACTTCAATGTCCTCATTGAGTGAAGGAATCTGCCGAGGCGTGGGTACTTGACGTTGTTGCAGCTCTTTACCACTTCTCAATGTGATAGCATTGATGTATTCCTTTGGTTTTTGCTCAGATTTTCCGGGTAAAATACCTTGAGTTTGGGATGTAGAGGCATTCTTGTTTTTCGTGTTTGTGACCCTTGAAGTCAAGTTCTGAAGCTCACTCTTGAGATCCCGTACTTCCATAGCTCCTGAAGCTTGCCCTTGAAGAAGTTGCTGCATCATACTCTTGAGCTCATTATCCAATCCTAAGGAAGAAGAAGCTTGTGGATGTTGTTGCCCAAAACCGGGTGGGTATTATTGTTTGGGAGCATAGCCTTGTTGACCTTGAAACTGAGGCTTATTGGCGAACCCTTGTTGGTTAGTGTAAGGAACAAATGGATTTTGTTGTTGAGCTTGTGGAAAGCCTTGTTGCCCTTGTTGTTGAGTTTGTCCTTGAGATGGAGCTTGAGGATAGACTTGGTCCTGAGGATTGGCTACATTGGGGTTTCGGTATGAAAAGTTTGGGTGGTTTCTGTAGTTTTGGTTGAAGCCCTTGTTGAAACCACCCTGCCCCGCAATGAAGTTAATCTCCTCTTGGGTCATATCTTCGTCCACGCTATAGAGGAGTGGCTGAGAATCCTCATAGTTGCCCACAAAGCTGATTTGCTTTTGGCTTGAAGAGATCATCTTGTCTATCTTCTCATTTAAAGACTTGATTTCCTTCTCATACTTCTCATCCGTAGAAGATGATCCTCTATTAGTCCGCTCGTAATCCTCATTGTAGTTCCCATCGCTTATAGCAAAATTTTCAATTAACTCCATAGCCTCATCAACTCCCTTGCCTAGGAAGTGTCCATTGCTAGAAGAGTCTAGCATCGCCCTCATTTTAGGAAGCACTCCGCGATAGAGGTTGCTGAGTAGTGTCTCCTTAGTGAAACCGTGGTGGGGACACTGATTAGTGAGCCTATTGAACCTCTCCCAAGCTTCAGCAAAGCTCTCATTATTGCGTTGCACAAACCCGGATAGCTCATTGCGAAAGCGGGCAGTCCTAGTAGCTGAGAAGAACTTCTTCAAGAAAGCCTTCTTGAGGTCTCCCCAAGTAGTAATGGATCCCGGAGGGATGTTGCTTTCCCACTCCTTAGCTCTATCTGCCAAAGAAAAGAAGAAGAGACGCATCTTCAAACCATCATTAGTCACACCATTAAGCCTTGTAGTAGCACAAATCTTGTCAAATGTATCCAAGTGCTGCAAGGGATCCTCAGATGCAAGCCCGTGAAACTGATTGTTTTGCACCATGTTGATCAAGATAGCCCGGATCTCGAAGTTGTTGTTGTTGACCGGTGGTGGAATGATCCCTTGCCGGTTTGTATTTGTATCCGGTGCATCTCCATCACCAATGGCCCTAGCTGGCCTTTGTTGCTCTTGCTGCTGTTGTTGATCATGATGATCCATAACTGGCTGCTCAACACCCCCAAAGTCTTGTTGAACCTCAACAATTGGTTCCAACCCAAGTCTCTCTAAGTGAACAGCTCTCTCTTGTGCGCGTCGTTCCTTTGCTAATCTCCTCTCGTGTGCCTTGATGTCCTCAACTCTTGCAACTAAGTTTGTTGTCCCTCGGCTGCCCAAGTTCATACACCTAACATCAAAAAGAGAGGAAGTAGCAAAGTTAGTAACAAAGACTTGAACTAAAAAGGAATAGAAATCGAATTGATCTATCTAGAATCCCAAAATGGCAACGGCGCCAAATTGATAACTAGGATTTTAAGATCCTTAGAGGTATCAATTCCTCTTACTTATCGTGTAGTAGGCCTGGGCGTTCGGGTTCGGTTCGGGTCTTTCGGGTTTTCGGGTTTTCGGGTCTAGGCATATAAGACCCATTCGGGTATTTTATAATTTTGGTTCGGGTTCGGTTCGGTTCCATTCGGGTTCGGTTCGGGTTCGGGTACACGGACAATCATAAAACAAAAATAAAAATTGGTTAATTTGAACAAAAAATTGTTAAATTTAGACAAATATAGCTAGAAGTTTCATATATTTCATTTATTTTGGGTATTTTAGCTATTTTGGTCTAAAACTAACCAATATATTTGAGTTTGTAATTATAATTTTGTATAATTCTGTTATATTAAGTCTAAATATAATTAATATTTTGAATATATAATTGTAGTTCGGATATTTCGGGTACCCATTCGGTTCACGGTTCCGGTCGGGTTCGGTTTCGGTTCTTCGGGTATAGAGGTTTAGGACCCATTCGGATATTTTACGGGTTCGGGTTCGGGTTTGGTTCCTCTTTTTCGGTTCGGGTTCGGTTCGGTATTTCGGTTCCGGGTTTTTCGCCCAGCCCTATCGTGTAGTAAGAGGTATCGAACCTTTTTGGGAATGGAAATTGACCAAGAAGAATGCACTAAACCAAAACAGTCAAGCCAAACCAATTTGAGTTGAAATTCTAATATCCTAGTGCAATTAACAAAGACAAGCAATAAAATCAAGCAAGAGAGATTTGAGAAAGCAAATAACAATCTAGACAATCAAATATTAAAGATAAGGCTTATGAGCATAGGTCAATGGATTAGTGACTCGGGATGATCTCGGGATGCTAATTCATACTTCAAAGAAGCTAACCTCCTAGCAAGGAATACAACAAGTTTACTAGTCTAATCTCTTAGTACTAATCTCTTTACCTAATCCTAATCCAAGAACAACCTCTCATTTGTGAATCAAGATCAAGCAAGCATTCAAACAAGTTCCAAATAGCCAACAATCACTCTAGACATCCATTTTCATGTGCTAGAATGTGAAAGTCCTATCAAAGCTAAAACTGGCATTTCATCGAACACATGGTGGGCAAGAAATCCCTAACATCCTAATCAACATGATCAAGGCTAACTAGGCGCTAAGCACACTTAGATAGAAGAGATTTAAAATAGATTAAACATTAGACATCCCTTAATCATCCCTAATCAAGCCAATCCTACCTAACCCATAAACCCTATGAGAAACTACTCACTAATCATCATGTGATCAACAAAACCCAAAGAGATAGTGTTAATCATTGGAGATTAGAGAAAGTAGAAAGATTAAAGGAAGAAATCTCAAAAGAAGTACTTAGATTAATCAAGAATCAAGTTTTGTTCTTACAAAAGAGGTTTAGAATCAAAAACAAGCTTAAGAGACAATAGAAAATAGGTTTTTGGCTTAAGTAGTCAATATGGGGCGAACCGGGTAAACCCGGAACAAACCGGGTGTTGACCCAGATCCAAGACAATTTTTGGGTTCTGTATCGGCCAGCCAGACCGATATGCTGGCCGATATGAGTCCTCGGATTTTCTCGTCGAAGGAGCGTATCGTCTTGGCTGACCGATACGCCAGTCGATACGCTTTTACTGCTTTTAATCCGAGAGGCTGTATTGGTTTGGCTGGTCGATGTGCATGCCGATACGAGCTCTCGGATTTTTGGTCGAGGAACTGTATCGGCTTGCCTGGCCGATATTCACACCGATATGGAACATCTGAGTTTAATCCGAGAGTGTGTATCGGCCACCCCAACCGATATGGTGGCCGATATGCCTTCCAGCTGCTTCTTCCATAGTCCTTCGAGCTCTAGACTCCACTTCCAAGCTCACCAATGCTCCTAGACACCTCCAATCACCTGCAAAACACAAGAAACACTCTAAATGCAAGCCTAAAGTTCCTACTCCTAATCCTAAACACCTCTATACTCTAGATGCAACAATGATCGACAAAATGGTATGAATGATGGTGAAATGGAGTCAAAACAAGAACTATATACAAGCCTATATGCATGAAAATGTATGAATATCACCAGAAATCTCAAAGCACAATGTGTGAGGTACTGCATCACAGAAGGCAAACTTTCTAACCAATTCTTTCTGGACCTTACCTCAAATGCCTTAGCAGCGAACAAACTCGAACACTAATGACCCAAGCTCACAAAGGATCTTTCGGAGTCATTCCGGAGGACGATCTTTGGCCATAAGGATAAAACGACAAGGCTTCTTCTGGCCGACCTTGGCTGCTGAGTGGGAATCATTTTCTGATAAGTGCGATAAGTTCCAGAAGCACGCACCAATAATCCATCAACCGCCGGAAAAACTATCTTCGGTCTCTTTACCATATCCTTTTATGTTGTGGGGATGAATATAGACCTCTTATCGCATCTGAAAATTAAAAAACAATGCACCTCCTGGTCATGACCGACTACTTCACCAAATGGATCCTACCAAAAAAATCAAATACGTCTACGTAAAGGAGTTCGTATGGCGAAAAATAATATGTCGACACATACTTCCTCAGGAGATCATCACTCATAACGGATTCCAGTTCATATCAAACATATTCCAAACCTTCGGCAAAACATGGAACATTAAGATGACCTATTCGACACCTTGCTATCCCCAATCGAACGGGCTAGCCAAAGCAGCAAACAAATAAATCATGAACAATCTCAAAAAAAGACTCAACGAGTTCAAATCAATCTGTAGCGACAAGCTCCCAGCTGTTCTGCAGGCCTACGGAACTACACCTCGAAAATCCATGGAAGAAACACCTTTATCCCTTTCCTACGTCATCGTGGTCACTGTTCCCACATATATACTCATCTCAAGTATTCAAAATAGAGAATGCCCACAAAACGAGGAACTCATCAATCAAATGATATTCGACGAGCTTGAACTCGTCGACGAACATAGGAACATTTCTCTTGCTCGAATCAAAAACTACCAACAGGCTACAGCATGCTATTAAGACTCATGGATTAAAACCCAACGGTTTCAAATAGGCGAACTCGTCTTAAGAAAAGTGTTCAAACAAAAAATGAAGAACACGATGGAAAGTTAGGAGCAAAGTGGTAAGGTCCCTACCCGGTTCCTCACATCGTCCGGGACGGGGTCTATAGACTAAAGTCAGTAGAAATCCAAAAACCAGAACTACGACCTTGGAACATCAATAATCTCAAGAAGTACTTCCACTGGGATACTTTGCTACAAAAATCAAACAAGGTAAAGGCTTAATCTCTTAAAAGGGTATGTTGGCAGCTCGACATCAAGCATAGCCGCCCCCAACAAAATAACTCATGTGACACACGACATTGTATATATCAGAAAGCGTCAGTCGTTTTCAGTTTTCGCCAAATATCGCACTTCTGCGTACTTAGGAATTGATCGAGTTCATAAATCGTTGAGTTTGTCCTTATTATTGTTATGTACAAACGGTTTAAGTCAAAAATAATGACCTGTAATCGGTCACAACTCTTGCAATCTACAATTTATGTGTAGACTAAGGGGTGTTAACCCACCCCAGATCGATGACCACAGATCGTGGTTCCTACCGGACCAAGCTCAAGTCGAACTCCATAATTATTCAATTCGTTATTTTCTTCATTTTTTACGAATATTCAAACTCACTTAATAAATTAATTCGTTACTCTCTCCAACGCATCAACGACCTCTAAATGGTCCATAAAATGACCTCTACAAGATCAAAATTTAACGATCTCCAAACGATCCTACAATATTAGCGATCTCAAAACGATCCAACTACAACAGCCTCTAAACGGCCCATCTAAAATGTTCTTAACGACCCATATGCGGTCATAATCCATCGATCTTGAAATGATCCGACCACAACAGCCTCAAAACGGCCGACATGCATTGAACGGACTCGAGGCAATATATCCCTCGATCTAGATGCATGTTCAGTCGATACCCATAAAATAGGTTTGCAGTTCGAGTCTAAGATATTACTACACTTAGAAAACCCAGAGAGCTGATGATCACCTCTCTAGAAAAGTTCTGAAACAACACTCAGCCGACCTAATCCCAAAAACTTTCGAAAGACTGAACTACTGAGGAACATTTAACCTTAGGGTTCATGACACTAGAATCCCCCCCCGGGTAATAAAGACCTCGTCTTTTTTCCTTTAACTTCCACTCACAGACTTGGTTACACCACTAAGTCTTAACTTAACCGTTCACAAAAAAAAAAAAAAAAAAATAACGCGATTGAACTCTTACGGCCACACTCTTGATCAAATTCGCTACGATCAAACACACTCTATTTACTTAGTCATTTCTGATATAGTCGCAAAGATGAGGTTTAATCGAACGAGTTCAAACACTTGGTTCCGAGTTCTACGACCAACCTCAATATACTTTGCTTATTTAACAGAATGAAATGATACGGTGAAATCCGCTATGCCAAACTCGTTTCGATCGAACTCTTTAGATCAACTCTGTTTTGATCAAACTCATTCAATTTATATTTGTTCATTGCTGGTAAATAAAAAGACGAAGTATATATGGAAAACTAGTTCAATTAAAACATTGGATTTAAACCCAAGGGTAATACAAAATCCTGAACAAAAAAATACTAAAAGCCCTTTCATGCAAAACAAGTCCAGAAAACAAAGCTCTTTGCGGCAACACCAAAAGACATAGAAATCTTTTAAAGGGGACTAAAGAAGGAGAGACACAACAAACTAGTATCACTTGCCCATTTGCTCGTCGCCATCAGGTCCATTGCCCCAGAGGTCATACCACCCTGAACTTTCTCATTATGCACAGATTAATCTGGATAGGAGCCTGAGTGGCAGGATATATGAGCATCACCGAATCTTTGGACAAGGTAGGCAGGTTTAGCTTGCTGACAGAGAAGTCTAAGACAGTCGCGGAGTTCATCTCCTCGATCGCGGTCCGCTTCTTCTCCGCCAGTCACAAGACCTCTTTGGTCATGTCGAGCTCGCTAGTGACGATCTCAGCTGTGAGTTCAATGTTCACAATCACCTCCAGGAGACGGATCTTCGTGCCAGTCTCGACTTTCCTCTTTTCTCACTTGGCCTTTACGTCCTCTAAGATCTCAAGATACCTCTCGTTCAGCTCCTTCTTCTCCGTACGAGAAGCGACCTTAATCGCGGACATCCTCTCCTTTATTACCTCCTCCTTCTCTTTGCTATCACGGGAATACCGTTCGAGTGCATGTTGCTTCTCACTCTCGATCTGGAAGATATTTTTTATGGCCACATTGATCTTGTGCTTATATCCTCCTCAACATTTTCAAGGTGCATAATTCGAGCCTCTTGCCTCACAAACTCAGCCAGCTTCTCGTTCAGAGTTGGACCTTCTTTGATTCCTCGAGATCGCTAGTTTTGGGGACGTCCTTCAGCTTGCGCTCTAGCAGGGCCACCGACTTATTTGTGGCTTCAAGAGACTGGAAAAATCTTGGATTCCTTAATATAACAAATTGTATTTATTACAAGGAATAAATAACAAACTATGGAAGCAGATTCATACCTTTCCTTGGGCCCCATCATCTCGACATAGGCTTGCTCGTCGGTCATGTCTTTGATGGCCGAGAGTTAAACCCTGCTGGCTTGAAATGCCTAAGTAGGTATGCCACTTCTTTGAATTGTCAGAAATTGGGAAATCCTTCTGGTACTTAAAACGCCAATTAAAGGACTTGATACCCATCAAACCAGAGGAGGATTGCTTCTTGACACTCTCTCGACCTGCCCTGTGCGAACTCGCCTCGGCATCATTTCAATTCGCTTTGAGGATGTTGGTCGACCTCCACTCTTTCCTTGGCCATTAGAAACCTTGGAACCATTGGAGTGGGAAATGACATGCACCGGATAACACGAAGGGACTGGGATGATCCCAATGCCACCTGAAGCAAGAAACGGCAAAGGCGGGGGAGTGGGGGGTCTCACCCAATTGAGTGACCTTTTCGACCCAAGAGTTCTTCATTGGGGTGATTTGGCCTAAGTCTAAAGCCAATGCCTTGGCCTGCTTGCCAGATTTCACCTTTCATGCATGTTCGATTAGATCCCTTCCATGATTACAGGAGCTTGTTCTTCGTGAATCTTATCGTGACTCCGAGTGCTGGCTACAGAAATGGTATATGGGATTAATTGACCCAGAGAGGCATTATCAGGACTTAGTTCAAAATCGATTGTAATAAATGACTGACAATAACAACAAACTCTTATCCAATCAACTGTCTCTGAGATGCGAAGCGGACCTTCAACCTTAACCCTCGTCTCTCTATGAATATATGGGAGACGTATTCCCCTAGGTAGATGCGCGATCTGATGAGGTTTTCCAAGAGACTGAGAACCGAGAGTAGATCGTATGCGGTCCAGAGTAAAAGAATAATAGTCTGTGAGACCTCTCCTCAAGCACTTAATCATGTTCCACGTCTCAAAATTGAGAGGCAACGAGTCCATGGTATCTGCCAACGGAAACATAAACGTATTAATAAGAATCTATAAAAGATATTAAAAGAGAACCAAAAATATTGAACTACTAGCTTCCTAATCCTGACAGACACTAACTGCCCAATGTGTAAGGATAATTGAAAAGTAGAAGCTCCCCACGAACGCTTCGTTTACCTTAAAAAAACACTCGTTCTCGCCAAGTGTCCCTCGGTAGATGTCGTCCAGGACCTTTCCATGTTAAGGAAAAAGATAATAGGTTCCCAGAGCCTTTACGTTGTACTTCACTTGGCACGGAAGTAGGATATGTTCGACATCGAACTCAACGTCTTCTTCCACTGCTCGAACTCCAACTTCGATGACTTGACGAACGAAGTTCGGGCACATATGCGAGAAGGAGAGATGGATTTGGGCTAAAGTCTTCAATATAAGGGGCGGGATCGGAAAAATAATCCTTATCAGAATATGTGGAATACAAGCAACAGTATCCCAACTGGACCCTTTCCATACAGCTCTGTTTCCGAACTGCTGGCCAAAATTCTATTCTTGTGTGCCATTGGAAATATTCACTCTTGTCCGAGAAGAAAGAAGGAATTACTTTTCTAGAGAGATTTTAGAAGCCTAGGAGAATTCTAAAAAACAACAAAAGAAAGAAAATAAGTAAGGAGGAGAAGAGTACTTACCTTGCTAAGTAGTGCACCGAGTGGTGGGAAACGTGAAGCCTTAACCTCTCTTTTAAAGCCAATAAGTGCAACTCTTTCTCGAGATTTTTACGATCCATCGCCTCCCATAAACTCAGCCGTTCATTTAAAAAAGGATAATCATTATGATCCTAGTCGTCTACAGCTAATGAGGTCAAGAATCTAGGGATTTTTCGCCTCCCTTTAACTAGACCGAAGATCTCAAATTAATCACTGTGAACCAAGGGCAAAAGATTCGACATTATCCTTAAAGATCGATTGTAGCAGAATCTGTTACGATGTCGAATCTCTACCGTCTAATCCCATACCAGATCGACGGTACTTGCTTGAAATATTATCATTATCTCGTAAGGAGGTTCATGCACCAAGATCAATATAAATCATTTCGATCATGAATCTCAACCGTCTATATCTTACTAAATCAATGGTGACATGAAAGGATCATTACTTGATGAGATCGAGGTCGGCACACAACATCCCAAGGCTCACCATCCATTAACTTTGAATCCTCGGTCAATGGGCTGGGGGTAATTGTAAGTCTTCGATTTCACACATGAAATCCGGCCCATAAAAACAAAAGTCCGGCCCATATTAGAAGCCTAACAATTGATAACTCGGCTGAGTCTAGTAAGATGGAGTCATTGAAGCCCAAGTACATGCAGAAGAGTATGAGATCGACTTCGAAGATACATGGTCATGTTCGTAGAGGAATGAGTCATGGATTAGTTCAAACGGATCCCGCATATCAAGGAAGTGGAAAGATCGATGTTAACATAAATGAGCGAGAATATCATAACAAGAACATGGGAGATCAAAGTATAAAAGGAAGAAATTTATTGGAGGAAAGATATTTGAAACACATTCGATAACAACAACTTTCGAAATGCTCGATCTCATTTGTTTACATTCGATCCCAATCCTTTGTATTAGTTCGATTTTCACATTCAATCTTAAATACATCTTTGATCCATAGAAAATCTATCATCTATTCTCTCTAAGTCCAAATCCACGATCATATAAATTGCAGTGTGAATCTTTTAACTCACACATTTGGATACTGTACCAACCATGTCATGCGTAATCAAGATGACATGTTATCTATTTTGCTTTAATACAAAAAAAAATATATTCAAACGCCAATGATAATCTTATTCACAAAGATTGTATTTAAAACGTCTTGCGGGCTTCAGTAAAACATCTTCGTTCTCTCTCTAGGGCGACCCGTTGGCGATTTGTCGATTTAGTTGCAGACGCCTCTGATGTCGGCCTCCTGCCGGATCCTGCCGCCGATCTCAAGCTCTGGAGACCCTCTCCAGATGGCAAAGAAGAAGCCAAATAAGCCGCCTCGCAGCTCTCCTCCGAAAATCCCCAGTTCCTCTCTGAGCAAATCCCCTGTTCACTCACTGTCAAATCCGCCTTCCGTCAAATCCCCTGATTCCAATCCCCCGCCGGATTTGGGAGCCATATCCACTCCTTGGCACCCTCCAATGGATCTAGAGGCAAGAATAGAATATCATCTCTCGGGATTTCAGGCGGTAGAGACCTCGGTCTCTCTATATCCTCTCGCCGGCGGGATAGGATGTCTAAGCCCCTCTCACTCTCGGTATCAGGCAATAAAAGCCCTGGCTTCTCTAATTCTTGCGGCAAACTGACAGGTTCTCCGATCTTAGCTGTCGAGGCTTGTGTCGAAGGCAACATCGCTTCTGTAAAAGTTGACTCTTCAACGGTCCAGATCCAAAAATATGTTCAATTAGGGGGGGAACGTCAGCCCAAATTGAAGCTACTGAATCTACCCCTCAGATGTTCATCCCGTCAATTAACCAGGATAGCTCAGTGAATCTTGGGAAGGTAACAAACACAACCCTCCCAGCTCTGCCCGCCGTGGAAAAAAAAGTGCAACAAGAAAAGATCTCATGCTCAGCTACCAGTACTGCGAATGTCGTAAGTGCGACAAACCCAGAATCAAAGAAACAAAGTATTTCAGAACACAAAGACAATTGATGTGATTTGTTCAAAGGGGGTCTAGGAAGCTTCAGAAGAGAGGAGAAAGCTTCAACTTACCTTCGGGCAAGGCGTGCATGGAAATCCCGAACTCAGTGATCGATAAAAACATGAAATCATGGGCCTGTTTCATAATTGGTTAGTTCTATTCGGATCCTCCCTCACAAGGTACGGTACACTCGATAGTGAATGGTATATGGAGTAAACAATTTCGTGATATCTCTGTAACGAAGATGAAAGGCCACGCGTTCTTGTTCAGAATCCCGAATTCAGCAACTAGGAATCGTGTTCTAATCAGAGGCTATAGAACATTGAGGGGCAAACTATGTTTGTCGTATATTGGGAGCCCGATTTCGTGCCTTCAAAACCAGAGCTTACCACGGCCCCTATTTGGCTGGAGTTAAGGAACGTTATCAGTTCTTCAACGAGGATGGGTTTGAAAGGATAGCTAGTATGGTTGGCGACCCCAGATTTCTGCATCTAAAAAAAGCAAACAAAACAAATTTGGAGGTTACTAAGGTTTTTACTATCATCGACCCAAGGGTCCCAGAAATACTGAGCGCTCTGTACATCCCACTCAAGAGCCATAAAGAATCGTGTAGGCTCCACGCTGAATCCATAAATACGGCAGATATCGAGAAGTGGAATCCGATACCTGGCTCCCAGACTCATGAAGGTAAAGATAACATATGCAGCTCTCCTGCGGCTCGCATCGGGGTAGTAGACCCTGCAAGTAGCAATTGTCTCACCAGATCAGGGTATAGCTCGTAGTGCTGCATAGGCATCGTCCCCAAAACAATGCAAGCACCTGCTCATCGATCCAATAATCAGCGAATTTGGTTGGCTGAACGTCCATATCAACCCAACCATTGTAGAGCAGTGTATCGTATTCATCCCAGTACTCATGTATCGGCCTCTCAGTGATGCTGCACTCTTAACCAGCTTGTTAGGCTCCATGTCCCATACCTTGTCTGTCGGGATCTTTGCTTTATCTTCTTTAGGCCAAGGCAACTGTAAGGCCTCACGATCTCTCTGATAAGGCTCAGGTGGTGTCAAGTCGCATATAAACCACTCATCTGGTGGAGGAGTCTGATATGCAGCTGCTGGAGTAGCTCTGTCGTGTTTACAAGGCTGTCTGCGAGGAGGCATCTGCAATCAAAGATATAAGAACAATTTCGCCCAATCAGTATCATAAACAACAGCAATCCAAGCAGTATATGCAGTCCAATCACGTTTTAAATCTGTCAAATTCGCGCATCAGACAAGTCTCATCACAAAAATGAAATTTTTCAGAAACTTGCAAAATCGAATGTGAAAACTACTTCCTAACATCCATTCCACTGCCAGATATCCTAAACCAACATCTAATCATCACGGATTCAAGTTCCAGAAGCTAAAAATCAAACTTTTTATACCTTAGGTTCGCTTCTGAAAAATAGAGATTGAGAGAATATACCTTGGTTTTGGCTCAAATTGATTAGAGATATGGATAGAACTTGAAAAATCGAGCAGGTTAGAGCTTTGAATCGTTAAAATCGAGCAAGATTTGAGTGAGAAATCAAAAGGGGTGATTCGGCTAGGGTTTGTCACGAAAGAGAAATGAAGAAGAAGAAAGAAGAAAGAAGAACTAAGTCGGACTTACCTGCACGTGATTGCATCGACAGTTGCACTATGTGCATTGATCGTTGCATTATCGCGATTGGTCCAACCATAATTGAACCAATCCGATTTCCGGTTTAAAGCATGCATACCGCCGATTTCGATTTGGACCAGCTGTGTCGAACATTGCACAGGACCGCAACGATCGTCACAGAGCGACTTCATCTCCTCGTCATATCTCCCTGCAGCGATCGATGCACAGGACCGCAACGATCGCTGCAAGGCGATTTTTTTCTTCGTCAAATCTCCCTGCATCGATCGTCACAACAAGTGCAACGATCGACGCAGATCTTCAGACTCGTATTCTGCAGTGAAAACACACCAAAAACAAAAACGAAACGTAAAATCCTAACAAAAACACCAAAAAGAATACGTACAAACGAAACAGTGGGTTGCCTCCCACTCAGCGCTTGTTTAAGGTCATTAGCTTGACCGGACGAACGAGATCAGGCTCCTGGAGGTTTCGACAGAGGCTGTGAGTGCCTCCGCGAAAGTCTCCTCATCCAAGGTGGAGAGTAAGCATTGTCAGCGTGAGCTCGTCCAAGGAACGAAGGGATGCGATGTTCTCCTGCATTCACAGCAGTAAAGTCAGTATAACTGAGTTTGGAAGACGCGTACCTTTGCTTTGGTGAGAATCTGATGTTAGGAGCTTTCTGCTTAGAAACAGTTGCAAGCTCTGGAGATGTTAGAGTGGAATCTTCAGAAACCACCATCCTCTCTTCTCCAGGATCAGAAACTAAAGTCTCACTCTTCTGCGCTCCATGTCCATCCTCAATGCTAAAGGTTTGACCATCAATCTTTGGCTTGCACAGCATATCCATCTCAAAGTGTAGAGGCTCATCTCCCAAATGGAGATCAATTATACCATGCATCACATCAATCTTCGCACCAGCTGTGGCCAAGAAAGGTCTTCCCAGTATTAGAGCATCATCCGGCTCACTATCATACTTAAGCACCACAAAATCTGTCGGAACTAGGTATTTTCCAACTCTGACTGGGACATCCTCAAGAACTCCTTCTGGAATCCTTATTGACTGATCAGCTAGAACCAGAGAGGTCCTAGTAGGTGAAAAATCTGTCATCCCCAGTTTCTCTGCCACATAGTATAGCATGAGATTTCCAGCAGCTCCTAAGTCACACAAGGAGCGCCTGAAGCTATCCGCAAAGATGGAGCAACTCAGCACAAATATACCAGGATCAGGTAGCTTCTTGGGGATCTGAGTCAGCAATACATCACTGACCTGTTTAGGGATCACTATCACCCAATCTTTCAACATTTCGTCCATAGGTAGCATCTTCTCCAAGTATCTCTGCACACAAGGGTGATATGGTGGATCATCAGGTTGTGGATCTTCTCCCAACTTCTCATCCATTACTTCCAGCTGTCTGGCTTCATCAAGTTCTTGTTGAGATATCTCAAACACCTCAGGGAAAGGTGTAGTAGGCTTGTGAGCCTTCTCTTCAGCAATACCACGAGAAACAAGTGAGGCTGATTCTTCACGATATGCAACGATCGATGCATTTTATGCAACGATCGATGCAGTTAATTCATCACTGATTTCAACCGACACTTTTGTTTCAGTCTCGGGTTTTTCAGCTTCTTCCACGAGTTCAGCTGTATTAAACTCAAATTTCTCTCCTTGGTTTGATCCATCATCAATCTGAACTGACCAAGCTTTGATGTGGGTGTCCATGACATTCTTCCCTTTGACTGAGCTTGAAATTTGGTTCACTTGTGTATCCAACTGCTTGACATGTGTACTCAAGGATTCAAACTTCCCATTAAGATCTTCATACACATCATTCAGCTTCTTGTTGAAGTCTACAGCAGTCTTAGTCTGACCCTCTAGCAACTGCTCCATCATGGCTTCCATCTTGCTCTCATGAGCACTAGCAGCAGGAGGTGCCTGATAGGAGGATGATCCATAAGTCCTCTGATAAGAATTACCTTGCTGAAAAGGTTTCTGATAACCAGCAGTCTGACCATATCTAGAAGAGTTCTGGTTGCTTGTGAAAGCACTCTTCCGTCCACCATTAAAGAACTTGTTGCCTTGCTGATTTCCAAACCTGTTTCCTTGAAATCCAGAGCCACTGATGTAGTTCACATTCTCTTCCTGGTGATCTTCTTCAGCCTCAAACACATCAACTTCCTGAGCAAAGTGGACAGCCTTCTTTGCAGTCAACAAACTGTGAATAGTGTCCAGCTTATTCCTGATATCAGCAATCTCCAGATTATCGATCTTTCCACCTGACTCTTTCCTTCTTCGATCAGCAGTCTTGGTGCTATTACTGCTTACCAAGTTATCAATCAGCGTCCTAGCCTGTTCAGGAGTCCTTGTATTGAAATTGCCATTGCTGGCATTATCCAATGCAGACTGGTAATGGAGATCAATTCCTCTGAAGAATATGCCTAGCAGCGTCACTTCAGAGAATCCATGATGAGGACAGTCACGTTGGTACTTCTTAAACCTCATCCAAGCAGACTTAAGAGGCTCTGTAGGACCTTGGGTGAAGGTGAGAATATCCTGTCTCGACTGATCAGAGCGAGCATCATCATAAAAGTGCCTCAAAAACTCCCTCTTTACAGCATCCCAAGTAGTAAACTTCCCAGTTGGAAGTTGTTTCAGTCAAGCTGCAGCCTCTCCAGCGAGAGAATAGGGGAAAAGTTTGAGATACAAATAGTCATAGTTTACCCCATTGTCCTTCATTCCAGTGATGAAGTCTTCAAAATCATCAATATGATCCATGGGTTGCTCATGTGGGAGACCATGGAAAGGATTCTGCCTCAGAAGAGAGTAGTAGACAGTCTTGATCTCGAAGTCATTCCTCTCAAATGTTGACCGGTTAGCATAGAACTCATCCGGACGGTTGAAGTCAGCAAGAGTCCTCTCATCAGCAGGAGGATTAATTATCTGCCCTTGACCTTGGGGCTGTTCAGGCGAAGGTTCAGGGATCACACGTCCCTCAGCATCAATCCTTAGCCCGTCATTATTGTACCGGTTGTTCTGTTGGTCTCTCAGAACACCGTCAGCATCAGGTCTCAAAATCAAGCGATTGCTCATCATCCTTGTTCGTTGACCTTTTCTGTTTGTTCTCCCTAGTCTAGCAAGTTCCTCAAGCCTGAGATTCACGAGATTCGCGTTCGGATCACTTCTGGTCTCACGCTTCTGCATAAACCGTCGGTAATCGCACTGCAACGATCGATGCCAAGTATGCAACGATCGATTCAACTCGGGATTCGCCTTGTGTCGATCGATTCAAAAGAAGCGTCGATCGATGCTAAGCGATATCAGACCTGAAACACACGGAGAAAAACAGAGAAATTAGTAACAAAAACAAAAAACGAAAAACCTAGTCTAAATTTTAAATTCAAATCTATCGAAGACTCAAAAGAGTCCCCGGCAATGGCGCCAAAAACTTGATATGCTCAGAGTTTACTTCCCTAAGTTCAACTGCAAGTGCACAAAACAATTGTAGTATCTAGGGGTCGAATCCACAGAGACTCAAGAAATCTTACGATAGACTATAGAACGTCAAGTTAAGCTAGGTGATACTAATCAGGAAATAAATAACTAAGAAGAAAGTAAATCAGTAGCAAGAACGGTTTTGTGAAGCAAGTACTAAAAGCGTCAAGTCTAGTGAGTTCTCAGGAAATCAGACAAGAAGATCAATTATCAGTCAGGATCAAATAAAGCTCAGTTCTAGAACTCAAACACAAGATAGAACTAACCAACTTTCGTTGAGAGAATTCTCTAAGTCTAATTAGCATAAACCCAAATTTCTTTGCAATTCCTAACAGATTAAACTAGCCTTAAGTGCAAGTTTGATTTGTTCACAATTCAATTAAACCAAATTTATTTGCGGATAATTAAATTGCTCAACCTAAATAGATCAGATTCTAAACCACACTTTCGTGTCAATTTATAAACCTAGAGTCTAGATTCTAAGTGATCAGGTTAGAAACTAGTATTAAGCACAATTCAGGTTGAAGAACAAATAAGATATGAATTCCTTAACTGATAAATTAATCTAGCAAGTCATGAGATCCCTAACGAGAATCCCTAAAACTAACTATGAATCTACTTAGACATGATTAATGGAACACAAATCAATGAATAAATAGATATCATAAAATCAAAGAGTAAAGAGTAAAAGAGGTTCGAAATCTTCTCTCTGGAGTACAAGAACGATCAGCCTCTCGGTCTCTCTCTCTCTCTAAAAAGCTAATAGTATGAATGCCTCTCTAAAACAAAACACCAAAAACCTAATTATAAAGCCTTAATCACGCTTGGGGTCTTTTTGCAAATACTGGAACTTTCTGGGGCAAAACTGCAAATCTCCAAAGTTTTCATTAATGTGCTGGCGCAGAGGTGTGTCGATCGATGCCAATGATGCATCGATCGATGCATGGGTCGTCCAGACTTGGTGAAATATGCTCTCTCGGCTTAAGCTCCTCATTTTTCCCAAAATGCTCCAATATCACCAATAATTCTCCAAACGTGCATGTATCTAATAAACACCTGTAATGACTCTAAAGACACGACAAAAGACTCTAAAACACACTTATATCATGGCTTAAAACAGGTAAAAATCATGATATATCAGTTAGCGAACAAATCTCCAAGAATGGATAATAAAGGATTGTTTGATACTCTTCCCATTGCTAGCTTCCCCACGAGCTGCTGGTGCGACAATAGTAACACGAACACCGTCAGTGTTTACTCCTGTAGAGAGAAAAAGAATGAGCAAATCAAATTGTATAATCAAAAGTCTATGTCAAAAGTTCCAATTAGTTCAGTTAAAAAAACCTTTGAAAATACTAAATCAGAACAAATCCACTCACCTATTTTGCAGCTCAAAGAGAATCATCTATGAATCACATACATAAGAACTCAGAAGAGAGAATAAGCTTGAGAACCTTCTTGAGTGAGAATTTGAAAGAGGTTTTACAAAAGAAAGAGAGAGAAAGAGAAGGTTGTAAGAGAAGAGAGAAAGTGAAGATTTTTTTTTTGATGTTATATGTGTGTACAAGATTAGGTTTAGATAGGTGGAGAGAAATTGGAGGGAATTTTGCCGCCAGATTTTTAACAATTGAAAATTTTAAAATATCCAATATCAGACTTCATATGCAGTCTGAGAATGAACTTTTCAACTAAGGGGTAATTCTGAAATTTTCAGGCAGAAATTTCTCGCCTTTCTAAAAAGTTTTCATGTGAAAATTTTCAAAAACTTTCAAATTTCAGACTTCATATACAGTCTGAAATAAGATTTCATGAGAAGTCTAAATACTTGAACCAGATTTACCTAAAAGTCTGAGAAACCCTAAATCTAATAATTTCTACTTAAATACCCTCATTTTATATAGAAAACTTATAATAAACATCAAACTCGTTTAACATAGTCACAAACTAACCACTATATGTAAATGTAACAATATGAATGAAAATTCACAAACTCTCAATCTAACCCTACAGATAAAAATATGATATTCAACTTCATATGTGAAACATAGATCAAGCTACATGGTGTTTTGAACCAAATATATCTTCAATGGTTAAATTTGACTAAAGTTTATGTAATTTTAATTTATAAACGTCAAAAATACTTATGTTTAATTTATGTATCAAAAATTTGTATCAAATTGTAAAATTACATAAACTTATAAAAATATTTAAACAAAATACCTATGAAACATCAAATTCGTTAAATATATGCACATTATAACATACATGTGCAAATATAAAATTTTCAAATGTGAATTTGGTAAACCATGTTATATGTAAGTTATATGTAAATATTTTACTAAAAAGCATTTTCTGAGGTTTAGAACCTACTCTACCACCTTACATATTTTTAATATGATTCATATTTACGAAATTTAATTTATATACTTCACAACCGTCTATATTTAATTTCTGTGTAATTTGTTTTAACAAAATAATTTTTTTACTATTTTAAATTTAAATTTACTAAATTAATCTGCTTCAGACTTATTCAAGAAGTCTTAAGTCTTTTGGATAAAGACATATTTTAACTAACATTGTTTAATTTGACTCAATTTTACCAAATTTTAGTTTTTATACTACTAAATTGTCTATATTTAATTTTTGTATATAAAATTTTTGATAAAATTTTTTTATAATTTTAAAATTAAAATTAACTAATTTATTATGTATCAGACTTCTCTTATAAAGTCATTTAGACTTCTATTATAGTAAAACTAATTAGACTTCTATAGAAGTCTCACACAGGTGAATGTTATAATGGTAATTGCGATTTCTTTTTTTTGTCATAAAAGCTTCGCATTAATTTTCTTAGGGAAAAGAGGCAGTTTTGTATTTGATTCAATTTTGGGATATAGTTTTATTTAAAATCAATTTTACGAGCATTTTTAGCAATTCCCCTACTCGTTTGCCTTGACGGTTTGTATCTTTTTCGCAGTTTGTATTTTTTTTTTTGCCTTGACAGTTTGTATCTGGGTTTGAAATCTATTTTAAAGTAAAACTCTACTTTCATATATGAAAATTTACAATTTGCAAAAAATATATATATATATTAAACTTGTTACAAAACTAATTTAACTGATATAAAACAACTTATAAACAAAAACAAAGGCGTTCTTTTAAAACAGTAAATGAAACAAAACAAAAACTTTTATTTCTAGCAAGTCTTACATAACTTTGATCTATATCAAGCTCTTATTTCTAGATGCATTGGAGGATTCTCACATCCTCTTAAAATTCTTGAAAACAAAAGCAAAAACAAAGACAACCAGTTGCGCATCGCAGAACTCACTTAGTAAGAAGAAGAGAGTAAAGCTAAGAATCTAAACCAAGTGGTTCCCACTGAGGAACTCTCTTGCTAAAGAACCTCCCGATAACTTTGGAATCAAGAATCTTAAAAGCTTCTCCAGATTTAACACATCTTGGAGTCTTATACTGATTCACTGAAGATCCTTGTGAGATACAGAAGTCCATTAAGGCATCAAAAGTACCCAAACTAACCACTCTTATCTCCAATGGCCCTATTGACTTATCCTTGTTCCTGCATCTCCTGTACACGTAGTCCAAACAATCCTCCACCTCAGAGCAACAATCCTCCATCATTTTGTCGTCTAGCTTCGGTGGGTCATTGTCCTGACGGGGCTTCAGCTCCCAGAAGAGCACGTAATGCCCAGGGATTGATGTTGTGTCTGCATAGCTCGTGTACTCAGTGAGCAAGAGGCCTTGGAGGTGGTTGAGTTTGGCTTGTGTCACTGCCTTCATGAGATCTTCTTCGCTAGTTTTATCTGTGTCGATGCTTATTACAACGTTTCTTCGCTCCACGAAACTGAACTGAGGTGCATTGTTGTGGAAACCGGTCACCTTAAGGATATCGCCTACTCTGTATCTGTATAAACCTGTTTAGGAAAGATGCCAAGACAACATATGTTACGTTACAGAATTAGGGACCATAAAATAATTCGTTTATCCAAAATGAGATCAACCCGAACCAAACCAAACAAAACCGGAATGAACCGAAAACCCGAATGTAATCAAGACCTGCGAATGTGGTGATGATGAGTTCATAGTACCGTCCGATTTCCACATTAACAAGATCGACAATACGAGCAACACCATCGGCAGAACGAGATTCAAGGTGAGCCTCTTCATGAGATTTATCGTCAACAGGCAAGAACTCAAAGTAAGCCATGTTAGGAAGAAGTGTGTAAGAAACATCAGATGGCTGACACAGAGGATTAATGTTGATACCAAAGAAACACTCAGATGAAGCATACATAACCGAAACCAAAGGCAAACCTCCGCTGTAAAACTCAAGTGTCGGAATATATTGAGCCATCGATCCAGTCACAATCACCTCTATATACTTCGTCTTAGGCCAAATCCTTCTCAAGATTCCTTCCCAAGACTTGGCATTGCACAAAGCCTCGATCTCATCAGCCAATTCTTCATTTGGACCGTTAAGGATCGACAAAACCGAGTCACGACAGGCTGAGTCAGTGATCCAGCTCGTGACAGTACCGGTTCTAATATCGGCACATAGCTCAGTGAAATGATTCTCCAAGAACTTGACCGCCCGAAGAAAGGCGGAGGCGAAAATAGCACCGAGTCTTAGGACATGAGAACGCTGGACTAAACCGCAGAGAAGCTGACAATACATACTTTGCTTGCTGTCTTCACAAAGAATGGTCTCGTTTGGGCTAGTGATGACATTGTACTTGTTGAAAGGCCTGTTCTTGAACTGTTGACTTTTGTAGTAACTGGTCAACACAGGACGAGCCTTAAGACCTGAGGGAGTCTTGATCTCTGGTTTTATGAACAGAAGGTACATCCCCTTTCCTTCATCGAGCCCATTTACATACCTACAAAATAAATCACGAGTAATCCATTACAACAACAAGGTGTCATTCTTAGGAGATTTGACCCCCCAAAAAAAAAATTGAGAAAAGTATTAATTAATGGTTACTTGTTCATGACGGGCACAAGCATGTTGTAGAAAAACGTCTTCCTATCCAATTCTTCAGCTGTAGAAGGCATCAATTTCGGTTTACCACCAGAAGTCCCCGAACTGCATTCAATATTTATACAATAAATACTCAACAATAACTGAATAATCCAAGAACTTCAGAGTTTTCATACTTTCATATGTACATGCTTAACAGTTATCTAATAATTATCTACTTATTTAAGAATGTAACGTAAAAAGCACACAACAGTATATAACACCTGTGGTACACTGTTAACTAAGATAACGTAAAATTATATGCTGATTAACATTATTGGTATTTATATGTCAAAATGATTATTTCTGTATATTGAAAATTTTAAATTTATAATAAAATAAAAGTTCACTCAATTTTTTTTTTTAAATAGGTGATCAGTCAAATTAAAATTACTCTGAAAACATATGGTTAATAAGAAGAAAAATGAGAAGGTTTTAAAAATAACCACATTTTGATCCCGCTAAAAAAGCGCGAGTTTATATTTTTTAAAATATTTTTTTATCTTAAATTTATAATTTTATAAAATAAATTTAATAACCATTTAATCCAATATATATTAAGTGAAAAATATGATGATATTGTGCTAAATGTGAGATTTTTTTTTGATATTGTTTTATTATATTTTTAGTATTTATGGCTTATTGTTATTCTTAGTAGATGCTTAGCTAACCTTATTGATATAAAAATGTTTGTGTATTTTATTTGATAATTTTTTATTTAAGTTAAATATAACTTAGTTCAACTCATCATTTCATTCCTAAAAGTCTAAAAATTGCTAAAATCAATTGAAATTAGTTAATATATATTTTTAACATGTCTTCTAATAGTCAAAATTTATTTTTAATTGTATAGATAATTGAAGTCAGTTAACTTTTTAACATATATTAAGTTATGTTTTTAACCCATCTTAAGTTATATTTTATTTGATAATTTTTTATTTAAGTTAATTCTAACTTATTTTAACACATTATTTCATTGCTAAAAAGTTGCTAAATCAATAATCTTGTATATAATGTAATTTTAGTAATATAAAATGTTATATTTGATCCTGTTTTAATAATATAGATTAAGGATAACATAATTTGTATCGAAATGATATATTCTTTACAGATTTTTTTTGTTAAACATTTCGTTACATTTTGTGTAGATAATTAATTAATATATACACAGTGTCGTTTAATTACCTAGTGAGAAGCTCAGTGATGGGTTGAGCAGAGAGGATATCAGATGATTCTCCATCAGAGATCCGTTGGATGAATGGCTTTATGTCTTCATAATTCACCACGGGGGCTTTGTTCTTGAAGGTTTCTTGAATATTGTCAGATTCTCCATCAAGAAACGACCTGAGATATTCAGTTTTGAAGTTTTGAGAGAGTATTTCGTGGAGAACTTGTTGTTGAATGGCATCTGCATTTGTGGTTAGATCCTCAAGGAGCTTGAGACCAGCCTCTGTATTGTTTGGATCGTAACTTGGTATCATTTTATTGTTGCAACGAAAGAAAAAAAAAAAAAGGAAAGACTTTTCTCTTTTAGTTGAGAGAATCACTTCAAGAATGGTTGAATGAGGAGAGGGAAGGGAGACAAGCGATGGTTATATAGTAAAGTGTTGGAGAAGATTTTTCAGAAATGATAAAATAATTATTAGAAAAGATACTAAAATAAATTTTGATTTTGACTAGTATACAAAAAATGTTCGAACTTGTTATTTAAGAAAACATAGAAACTAATAAAAACAAATTTAAACAAAGAAACAAATCTTTTCTGAAAAATATAAATTATTTTTTTGAAGAAAAAAAGGAAATTTTTCTTTTTAATTTCGGAATTATATTCCTTTTTTGTTTCTAGTCAATATAAAAAAAAGGTTGGAAATCTATTTGTGAACATATGTAAGAAGATTGGAAAGAAGATGTAACGTGATTGCAAAAAGTAGTGTTTATGGAAATTTGAATTTCCAAAAATATTTATGTAAACTTTAACTGGCAGTGTCCACTGTACAGTGTATATTCTTTAAACCTGAGCTGGTTTTCTAAAAGAGAAAATTATTTTTAAGAGGTAAAATCGGGTAAGACTCTCCAAGTTAAGATTCTATATTTTATCCTAAAAATAGAATTACTCAAATTGCATTTTACTTTTTCTCCAGCGCATAATTCCATTTTTAAAATTTTACAAAATATATTCCAAGTATTACAATTGTTAACAAAAGCAGAAGTAACAGTTGCGTCCTTACATATTGTAATGTCAAATATAATATGTATGGATTCCATTGTTATTATGCAAGTTCAATAACTTATTAGTTTATATATATATATATATATACACACACGGAATTCGTTCGATTGTAAACATATATAACTCTAACTATAGAGATAATAAAGTACTTCTGTCTTGTCTTTTAATGTTTTCAGTATCTCACTTTTATTGATGTAAACTTATATCTTTATTATCATAATTTAAATTGTGCATATTATTAAGACAAGTATGGTTTTGTCTGGCTGGTTCTAAAGGTAGAATTTAGACTTGCGGTACAAAAACTTTATGGATATAGTGTTGTATAACTTTAACTCTTCTAGTTACGATGTAGTCACACCACCGGACTCAAAATCAGTTAAGGACTGAGTGGTCTGATCTACTAGTTAAACTCCATGTTCGAAAAATCGCCCGCCTAGGCGATTAATCGCCCGCCTAGGCGCTGCGCGGGTCTGACCCGACTCGAATACACTGTAATCGGGCTATATAATCGGTCAACGCGTTTTACGTTGAGGCGCCCGCGTTTTAAGTCGAGTCAACGTTTTATTACAAAAATCGGCCACAAAACTAAACTAATCGGGCAAAAAAACTGGCCAAATTTGATATCAGATTGGCCAATTGGTTTGTTTACATGTCTTAAGCCCATCTCTTGGCCCAATTAAATCGACCAAAACATTAGCTATCTCTCACTCTCACCCGAAACCCTAATTCCCTTGTTCTTCCCCAAATCGAAACATCCAGAGAACATCGAATCGAGGGTTCTCCTTGGACACGCTTTGAAGATTTTGTGAGTTTACCGATTTCAGAAGCTTTATGTCGATGATCGACCTTATTCTTAGAAGCTTTTAAGCATTTATTTGTTTCTTTTGCATGATTGTTACTGAAAGTAAAGGCGAGAGGAAATCGAAGAGAAATCAACGAGTCACAAGTACGAGGGCCACCATCCACGCTTCTCCTGAGGTTAGTATATTTGTGTTAGTAGCTTATATTGTCTGAGTCTTAGGTTTATAAGTTTATGTTTATCCGTTCGTGAGACAAAGTGATGTTGTGTATGAAGTTATGATAGATCATATATGATAGATTTCGTATGATGAACTGTGTTTGTGAGATATATTGTGGTGATTGATCGTGTATGATAGACTCATAGACATAGATCATATAAAACGTGTGTTTGAGGTTTGAGCAGTAAATATTTTGATATGAATCAATGTGTATGATAGACTGAGTATGTTATATTGTGGTGATTGATCGTGTATGTAGACTCATAGACATAGATCATATAAAACGTGTGTTTGAGGTTTGAGCAGTAGATATTGTATGATAGATTGAGTATGTTAAATTGTGTGTTCTGAGATGATAATGTTGCTTTCATTTTGCTTGATGATGTTGCTTTCACTTTGTTCTCAAAGTGAAAGGGAGATAATGCTTTTGTAGATTGGTATGATTTCACTTTGTTCTCAAAGTGGAATCAAGATGCATTGCAGGTGGTTTATAAAGACTATTGTTGTTCTGTTAGTCTAGGAAACATGGATGATCCGACAGATACACCACCCCTGAAGCGCAACTCAACTGATGTAGGCTGGGATTACGATGTGTTAAATGATCCGAGAATGCCAGATAAAGTGAAATGCATTCTGTGTGGTAAAGAGTTCTCTGGTGGTGTGTATAGATTTAAAGAGCACATCGGCCATGTCAAAGGAAATGTCTCTGCCTGTCCACGGTCTACTCAAGATGATCAAGAGAAGTGTAAGAAGGCTATCCTTGAAGCTAAAAACAAGAAAACTAGGAAGAGGCAACGAGATGAAGAGTTGCGAGCAGAGGTGAATATTCACAAGGATAGCTTAGTAGATGAAATGGAAATGGAGTTTGGAACTCTTAAAAATCCACACTTCCAAGGCCCTATTGATCAGTTTGCAACCGCAATCAACCCTGAACTTTGTGCAACTGCAAGGAAACGACAGCAGAGTATACATGATGCCATTTCTAAGGAGAAAACACATACTGTCCATCAGTATTGTGCTCGGTGGGTATTTCAAGCAAACATACCATTCAGCGCCATCGACAATGAGTCCTTCAAGAAATTCTGTGAAGCATTAGGTCAGTTTGGACCAGGTTGGGTTCCCCCTACACAGTATCAGCTGAGAGAGCCTCTGCTAAATGAAGAAAAGCAGAGAACGAAAGAGAAGTTAATGACTCTAGAAGAGGAATGGGATAGAGAAGGATGTTCTGTGATGACAGATGCATGGACTGATATGAAGAGACGCAGCATTATGAATTTGTGTGTGAATTCGAGAGGAGGAACATGTTTCTTATCTTCTAAGGATACATCTAAAGACTCTCATACCGGTGAATACATCTTCAACTACATAGACGCCTGTATTGAAGAAATAGGGCATGATAAGGTTGTGAAAGTAGTGACTGATAACACAACCAACAATGTATCAGCTTCAAGAATGTTAAAGGAGAAAAAGCCAAGAATATTTTGGTCTGGATGTGCTGCACACACTATGGATCTCATGCTGGAAGGTGTATCTAAGCTACCTGGTTTCTCTAAAGTCATTGACCAAGCCAAGGCCTTGACAGTCTTCATCTATGCCCATCATAAGACTTTGTCTCTGATGAGATCTCACACAAAGAAGCGTGACATAGTTAGGCCGGGGGCAACCAGATTTGCGACATGTTTCTTGACTCTCAATAGCCTTTACGAGAAGAAGGCTCAGTTAAAGACCATGTTTAATAGTGATGAATGGCATGAATGCAAACACTCTAAGTGTGTGAAAGGTAAGATAACAGTTGAGACTATTATGAGTATCTCATTCTGGAATAATGTCTTACTGGTTTTGAAAGTATTCAGTTCCATGGTGAAGGTGTTGAGGATGACAGATGGTGAGAAAATACCATCTATGGGGTTTGTATATGGCGAGATTTTAGAAGCTAAGAAGGTTATAATGGAAGCCACTGATATGTTGGAGAGGAATTACCAACCTATATTCCGGATTATAGATGAAAAAATGAAAGGACGATTGGATGCTCCTCTTCATCTTGCTGCTTACTTCCTTAATCCATACTACTTCTACAAGGATTCAACCATCCAATACGACATGGCTGTTATGGAAGGGTTTATGGTTTGTGTAGAGACCTTCTACCATGGAGACTTTGATAAACAAGATGCAGTGGTCAATCATGAAGTTAGTCTATACAAAAACAAGATTGGCTCTTTCGGAAGAAGCTTAGCCATAAAAGGGTGTGAGAAAAGAGATGACAAGTTTGATCCTGGTATGGTACACTACATATTCTTACCTTGAGAGCTCGGTTTATAAAGACTAAACTGCTTAGCCTTATTTGCAGGAAACTGGTGGTCAATATATGGCTGTGCTGCTCCTAATCTTCAGAGATTAGCAACTCGGATACTTGCTTTGACATCTAGTTCTTCAGGTTGTGAGAGGAATTGGAGCAGCTTTGAAGCGGTTAGAAGTCAATAGCCTTGAATACTTCCTGTTTTTACATCTTTGTCTCTTACATCTTTGTCTCTTACATCTTTGTCTAACTATATACTTCCTTGTTTCTATTGCAGATACACACAAAGAGAAGGAATAGGTTAGATGTGAATCGCCTTAACAGTTTAGTGTATGTTTAGTTCAATGCAAGGCTCTTTAACAAGCAGAAGAGGATAAGAGAAAGTAATGCAGATGTGATATTCGATGATGGTAATGAAGATACGGTTGGAGACTGGCTGGTGGATCATGTAGAAGAGATAGATTCTGATGTTAACTTTGTGCTTGCTACTCACGCTCCTACAATAAGAGGACTATACGATGATGATTTTGAATCTGATGAGGAAGATCTACTAGACATGGAGTTTGAACCAGATTTCTACCAACCAGATGTTGTGTTTCATGAAACACAACCAACAACTTAGCTATGTAAGTTTGTTGTTACTTCTTATGTCTATTGAGTATAGTGAACATATCTTGAACTGTATGCATGTGAATGAGTCTTAGAGTCTATTGCATTTTGTACAAATTGTTGAACAAAGAGTCTATTGCATTGTTGTTCATAAACCGTAAGAATGTGAATGAGTTGGCGTCTATATTGCATTGTTGTTTGTTATTAACTTGTTGTATTTGTAATTGTCTATTGATAAGTTTACATTTTTGTTTCAGGTGTATCAAACTAATCAAGACTTCTGACACATTGACAAATCCACTTTACCAAGATAACTTGATCTTTGAAGAACAAAAGATTGAATATATACAATCTTTCTTATGCTTTTGTATGTTCTCACAAGATCAAGACATTATTTTTTTTTTGTAACAATCTTGAGAGTTGTGTTGGAATTGTGTCCAGTAATCTCAGTACTGTCTCTAGAAAGTAAGAGTATGTCAATGATCAGACATAAGTCATATAATACTGGGGGTCATGATGGCTTGCTAGAGTCCGCTCATGATCTATAAGTCTTGGACTTATTGCCTTTATTATATGATCCCATATGGGTCACACGCCTAAGCTAACAGGAAAATGTGTAGGAACGGCTTAGCAGAAGTACGGTAAAAGTGCCAGGCATTTGTCGTACTTAGAGAGAGATTAATGGGTCTGATTAAATCCAAGGGATTTAATCAGATTGGTATTTGGGCCCAAAAGCCCAAAAGGAACTAGACAAGTTTTATAAATAAAACTTAAGTCTGAGTTTCCTTCTAACCCTAGCCCCCTCTGCGATTTCTCTCTCTCTCCTGCGCCTCCTCTCTCTTGGTCTAGCAGCCTTCTTCCTGCTTGGTGTGCGTGTGTGAACCTCTGGAGGAGTTATCACTTGGTGGCTCTGCTGATCTCTGACCATAGCTTCCATTTCCGCTGCATAAAACAGGTATAAGGTGAGATCCATTAAGTTTCTAGCAAGAGAACCTAGATCTGGCATGTTTAGGATCTATTAATCTGATGAATTGAATCTGGATTAACTCTAAACATTCCCTTCAGTGGTATCAGAGCTATTGGTTCTGTGGTTTTTCTTGTTTAGAATCATGTTTAGGATTGTTTAAGAAGTGTTTTTGAATCAATCTACTGATAAGGAAAAACACTTAAGAAACAAAGAATTAAAACCTAAACTAATGAAAATCGCATGACCAAACTATATGATTTGGTATGCGTCGGCCGAGTGATGATCCGATCAACCAAGCCGATCGCATGTATCGATCAAGGATCGATGGCGTGGATCGCGTTGGCCGGTCGGATCGATCGACCGTGAGGCGCAAGGCAGATCGCTTGCGTCGCGTCCCGTCCGATCGCGGAGAGATGGGCCGATGATCGCATGGATCGTGCGATAGCCGATCGCATGGATCGCGCCTCGTCCCGATAGCATCGTCCCGCGATCGTCCCGTCCCGTCCCGTCCAGCAGCCTGTCCCGAGCGTCCCGTCCGTGCATCGTCGCGAAAGACATGGACCGATCTTGGATCGCGTCCGTTGCTTGCGGCTGGCCGATGTCTCGTCACGCTTGCAGCTAGGTCACGACCATGATTGGTTCGTGACCAATTCGGTTCGGTTCGGTTTAAAATTTTATTAATCTTAATCGTCACGGTTTAATAAACAGATTTAATAAATTTATTAAGTTCTGGTTAAACCGGGATAAGAAATCCAAAGTCGAAATATTGGATTTTGTGCCTAAACCAGGATTTTCTAATTTTATTTGGTTGGACCAAATAAATTGAGAAAATCCGGTTTAGTAAATAACCGGTTGACAATTGTGGTCATCGTAGTAATTAATTTTGGTTAGACCAATTTTAATGAACCAGACCGGTTATGTCATTTAATTGGACTATTGGGTTATGTCTTGGACATGGACCAATTCTTGGGCCTCGGGCCAAGAAGTTAAAACAATTGGGCCAATTATTTGAGTCTTTTCTTCAGATTAATTTAAAATTTAATTTATAAAATTATATAAATCGATTTTAAATTAAAGTTTCCGAAATTTTGAAATTAGAAAGTTTCTTAAAATAGAAGTTTCTAGATTTGCATGTTTTGGATTTTAAGAAATTTCTAAAGTTAGAAAGTTTCCGGTTTTAGAAAGTTTCCAATTTTAGAAAGTTTCCAAAATTAGTAGGTTTCCCAAAATGGAAAGTTTCCCAAAATAGTAATCTTCTATTTTGGGAATGAAATTTTTAATAAACCTACAAACCTCAAATAATATCAAGCGTTGGATGTCTTGTCCAGTCTATGTCAGCTGTCGAAGCCCATTCAATTGTATTCATGGCCTTACAGTGTGAGGGTGTCTGCTTTTGCGTGGATAAGACGGTTTGTGATTCATAAATGTCATTGGGAGTCCCAGACATTAATGATTACATGACTGTATAGTCTGGTTTTCTTGACTAGGCCATCGGGAGTCCCGGGCCTTGAGACATCAGAGTGGATTGGGCCTCGGGCCCAGATTCACAACCAAGAGTTATATCACGGATATAATTAGCCGACATAGGGCTTACCGATATAAGCTAAGGTTGGGTGATGGTCAGTGGCCCACTTTGATCTTAGTTATATGTGGATCTTGGAATCATTATATTCTATTGAGGGTAACTTATGTTATTGAATATAATGCGTGATTAATCATATTAAATTAATACGAGATTAATCATATTGAACATATTAACTAAAATCCTTTTTATCTTATATATTTCAGCTATGACTACTACAAGCACTCAAAACACATTCTCAATCCGGTCTGTTCTCGAGAAGGAGAAGCTGACTGGAACGAACTTCCTGACGTGGTCAAGGAACTTGAGGCTGGTCCTCAAGCAGGAGAAGAAGGATTATGTCCTTCGTGATCCCCTCCCCGAGAGGCCTCCTAACAATGCTGCCAGGACTCTGCATAATGCTTGGGAAAAGCATTCGTCAGATGAAAATGATGTCTATTGCCTGATGTTGGCGACAATGACTGTTGAGCTGCAAATGCAGTTCGAGAGTGTGTTGTCACCCATCGAGATAATGGCAAGCCTGAAATCGCTTTTTCAGGAGCAAGCAAGGACTGAGAGGTTTCAGACAGTTAAGAACCTCTTAGACTGTAAGTTGGCTGCAAATGCGGCAGTGAGTCCTCATGTCTTGAAGATGATGGGTTATCTCGATCATCTTCAGAATCTCGACTGCCCTATCAGCCAGGAACTTGCCTGCGACATCGTTCTGCAGTCTTTACCTGCAAGCTATGATCAGTTCATTCTGAACTTTAATATGCATGGCTTGAGTAAGACATTGCCTGAGCTTCACGGAATGCTCAAGACTGCGGAGCCCAACTTGAGGAAAACCGCCAAGGACCCCAATGTGCTTATGGTGCAAAAGGGCAAGGGGTTTAAGAAATCCTCTGCTAAGGATAAGGGAAAGGCCAAGGCTGTCCAAGTCGCGGACAAGGACACGCCAAAGCCCAAGCCCAAGTCCAAGGCTGGGCCAACTGACATATGCAGGTTCTGTAAAGAACCAGGGCATTGGAGGAGAGAATGTAAGAAATTCCTGGAAGGTCTAAAGGAATTAAAGAAGAAGACTCTGGAGACTTCTTCATCAGGTATTTTTGTTATAGAAGTTAATACAACTACTTCTGATAATACCTCATGGGTTATGGATACTGGTTGTGGGGCTCATATTTGTACTAATATGCAGGCACTCAGCAACAGTAGAAGGCTGAAGCAAGGACAAGTGGAGCTACGAGTTGGGAATGGAGCGAAAGTTCCAGCACTAGCTGTAGGCACATACTTGTTGTCTTTACCTTCGGGATTGGTTTTAGAACTCAATAATTGTTATTTTGTACCTGCTATAAGCAGGAATATTATTTCAATTTCTTTGTTGGATTTGGAAGGTTATGATTTTCAGTTAAGAATAAATTATGTTCCTTCAATCGCAACAATTTGTTCTATGGTTCTGCCCCTCTTATGAATGGGCTTTACATACTCGATCAATCCGCGCCAATTTATAACATTAATACCAAACGGTTCAAACCTAATGAGGAGAACCGAACGTTTCTATGGCATTGTCGTTTAGGGCACATCAGCGAGAAACGCATCAAGAGGCTCCATTCGAATGGACTTCTTGGCTCATTTGACTTTGAGTCATGTGAGAAATGCGAATTCTGCATGATGGGCAAAATGACACGGGCCCCCTTTAATAAACCTAACGAGAGGGCCAGTGACTTATTGGGCCTGATACACACTGACGTGTGTGGCCCAATGTCCACAAATGCAAGAGAAAACTATCAGTACTTCATTACCTTCACTGATGATTTCAGTAGGTATGGATATGTTTATTTAATGAAACATAAGTCTGAATCTTTTGAGAAGTTCAGAGAATTCCAAAATGAAGTACAGAACCAACTTGGCAAAAGCATTAAGGCTCTTCGGTCCGACCGAGGAGGAGAATACTTAAGCCAAGAATTCAGTGATCATCTAAGAGAGTGTGGGATCGTATCCCAACTCACTCCTCCCGGAACACCTCAATGGAATGGTGTGTCTGAGAGGAGAAATCGGACCTTATTGGATATGGTTCGATCTATGATGAGTCACACAGACCTTCCAATATCCCTTTGGGGATATGCTCTGCTAACAGCAGTGTTCACTCTAAATAGAGCGCCATCGAAAGCAGTAGCAAAGACACCATATGAATTATGGACTGGAGTGGCTCCAGTGTTGTCTTATCTTAGAATTTGGGGTTGTGAAGCCTATGTCAAGAGATTAATCTCAGACAAGCTTACACCAAAGTCTGATAAATGCTACTTCATTGGTTATCCGAAAGAAACCAAGGCTTATTACTTCTATCTACGTTCCGAGAACAAGATTTTTGTTGCCCGGGATTGTAACTTTCTTGAGAGGGAGTTTCTCTCTAAGAAAGACAGTGGGAGTAAGGTACTGCTTGAAGAAATTCAAGATGAACAGGATACTGCTCAACCTAATGAGGAAGAGCAGCAGGAGGACCTACAAGAAATTGTAGAGCCTGAACCTGTAGTACCTGAAGTTCGAAGATCCGGGAGGATCCGTCACGAACCCGAGAGATATCAAGGATTCCTCGTGACTAACTGTCATGATCTTCTGATCATTGATGGTGATGAACCATCGAACTTCAATCAAGCCATGATGGGCCCAGATTCCACTAAGTGGCGTAAGGCCACTGATTCCGAAATGGACTCCATGTCGGTCAACCAAGTGTTTTCGTTGGTTGACTTACCCGCTGGTGTAAAAGCCATCGAGTGCAAATGGATCTTCAAGAAGAAGATTGACGTGGATGGAAATGTCCAGATTTATAAAGCCAGGTTGGTGGCAAAAGGTTTCAGACAAGTTCACGGTGTGGATTACGATGAAACCTATTCCCCAGTGGCAATGATGAAATCTATTCGGATTCTACTAGCAACTGCAGCTTTTCATGATTATGAAATTTGGCAGATGGACGTGAAAACCGCCTTCCTGAATGGAATTCTGGAAGAGGATGTGTATATGACACAACCTGACGGTTACATAGATCCAAAGAATGATGGGAAAGTATGCAAGCTTCATAAATCCATTTATGGATTGAAGCAAGCATCGAGGAGCTGGAATCTTCGTTTTGATGAAGCGATCAAGCAATTTGACTTCATCAGAAATGAAGAAGAACAATGCGTGTATAAGAAAACTAGAGGGAGCAAGATAGTATTTCTTATTCTGTATGTCGATGACATACTGCTTCTCGGAAACGACGTTCCAATGCTGAAGTCAGTAAAGGACTGGCTTGGAAGTTGTTTTTCCATGAAAGACATGGGTGAAGCCGCATACGTTCTTGGAATCAGGATCTACCGGGATAGATCTAGAAGGCTGATAGGCTTGTGTCAAGATTCATACATTGACAAAGTCCTACAAAGATTCAGCATGAAAGATTCCAAGAAGGGCTTCACGCCAATGGTACATGGCACAACGCTAAGCAAGAAGCAGAGCCCTACGACGGCTGCTGAGCTTGAGCGCATGAAGAATATTCCTTATGCATCTGCAATAGGATCTATCATGTATGCCATGATCTGTACTCGTCCTGATGTATGCCATGATCTGTACTCGTCCTGATGTTGCTTATGCATTGAGCATGACGAGTAGATACCAGTCAAATCCAGGTGAAAGCCACTGGATTGCCGTAAAGAATATCTTGAAGTAACTAAGACATACTAAGGATAAGTTCTTGGTGTACGGTGGAAGTGATGTGCTTAAAGTCAGTGGATTCACGGACGCAAGTTTCCAGACAGACCAAGATGATTTCCGGTCACAATCCGGTTATATCTTTTGTCTGAATGGCGGTGCAATCAGTTGGAGAAGCTCCAAGCAAGACACCGTTGCTGATTCCACTACAGAAGCTGAATATATCGCCGCCTCAGAAGCAGCGAAGGAAGATGTTTGGATACGAAAGTTCATTATTGAACTAGGTGTGATACCAGATGCGGCTGAGCCTCTGGCACTATTTTGTGATAACAATGGTGCTATTGCTCAGGCAAAGGAACCAAGATCACACCAGAAATCCAAGCATGTTCTAAGAAGATCTCACTTGATACGTGACATCATTAATAGAAAGGAAGTCAAGATCAGCCGAGTTCAGACAGATGATAATGTCGCTGATCCGTTGACAAAGCCACTCCCAAGGCCTAAGCTCGAGTCCCTGACTGAAGCTGTAGGCATTAGAGACATTGAAAAGTAATCTAAATTTGAGTGGGAGTTTGAGGGCTTTATTTAGTTATTGATATGTTCTTGTAAAACATTTTATGTTTAATGAAATTATTATTTCAAGATTATTTTAACTGTGATGAAATAATCGTTCCAAAATGATATGAACCATTTTATAGGTCATCGAAGTAAGTGACTTGATCTTGAGTTATCAAAGTCATTTAGCTTGATCATGAGACCCTATATTTGATAGATGGCTTATATCATCATGTCCCTAGTCAAAGGTTGTTGAAATTAGAACACCAACAACCGTGTGAGACTAGATTCGTATGTGACTTATGACAAAGTCTCAGTGTGTCATAGATGCGCGGCATCAAAGTCAGTACATAGGTGTATGTAGGGTACATACGACCGGACAAGACCCGATTATAAGAACTCTTCAGGATATTTATATCTGTGTCATAAGAGATTCTTACTACGACTATAGAGTATAGTCCTTAGACCTGAGTTCGCATGCATGTGACCGCACATGGACTGATGCACTTTGATCATTGTCTAACACTGTCGTTCTGCGATAGTTATAAGGACCTTGTTTGGGTACATTATGAAATGAGTAGTTTACAGTGATGGAACAAGACGGAATTTGTCCCTCCAATATAAATGGAGTGAATATCTCTAGGCCAATCGGAGATTTGAATACTGGAAAATGCATGGCCATGCTCAAACGGACTTTCCCGAGTCGTTTGGATTGTCAGTATCAAATCAGAGTCCGATGAACAAGATTAGGCTTTATAAGGATGACACTAATCTTGCCTTATGACTAATCGAGATATTGTGACAAAAGGATTATGAATACAGAGATTCCAGTACAAGTGGGAGATTGTTGGAATTGTGTCCAGTAATCTCAGTACTGTCTCTAGAAAGTAAGAGTATGTCAATGATCAGACATAAGTCATATAATACTGGGGGTCATGATGGCTTGCTAGAGTCCGCTCATGATCTATAAGTCTTGGACTTATTGCCTTTATTATATGATCCCATATGGGTCACACGCCTAAGCTAACAGGAAAATGTGTAGGAACGGCTTAGCAGAAGTACGGTAAAAGTGCCAGGCATTTGTCGTACTTAGAGAGAGATTAATGGGTCTGATTAAATCCAAGGGATTTAATCAGATTGGTATTTGGTCCCAAAAGCCCAAAAGGAACTAGACAAGTTTTATAAATAAAACTTAAGTCTGAGTTTCCTTCTAACCCTAGCCCCCTCTGCGATTTCTCTCTCTCTCCTGCGCCTCCTCTCTCTTGGTCTAGCAGCCTTCTTCCTGCTTGGTGTGCGTGTGTGAACCTCTGGAGGAGTTATCACTTGGTGGCTCTGCTGATCTCTGACCATACCTTCCATTTCCGCTGCATAAAACAGGTATAAGGTGAGATCCATTAAGTTTCTAGCAAGAGAACCTAGATCTGGCATGTTTAGGATCTATTAATCTGATGAATTGAATCTGGATTAACTCTAAACATTCCCTTCAAGTTGAAAGTGGTTATTCTTTTGTTTATTTTGGTAGTGTATGTGTTTGAGAAGTTGTAAGTTGTAATTTGTAAGTTGTAACAAACAACCTTTATATCAAATATCTATTTTGTATCTTTTTATGTAACTTATATTCTTACAAAAACACAAAATTCATAAAAAATTGTGTGTTATATATATAAAATGGTCAAAACATTCCGCCCCGCGTACTCCCCGCATTTAGTCCGATTTTTCAATAAATCGCTAGGCCCGACCTCTCCGCGCGTATAGCGCCTAGCGAATTTTCGACCATGGGTTAAACTAATGAGACAGTCAGAGCCGGCTCAGAGCCAAGTAGGTAAACCATGGGCTTGCAGCTGTACATAACTATATCCAACTGCGAACACTAATTACTCAAAGGCTTTCTGTCACCCAGTAATTGTATCCCATTGTGTAGTAAAAGTTGAAAGTTCAAGTCAATTCAGCTGTATCTTTGTATTATTTATTTTTATTTTATTCTAATTTAATAAATCTAACCCATTTTTTGCTCTTTATCGATTAAGAAAGATAAAAAAATTTAGGATAAGAAAAAAAATTAGAACAAGTGTTAGAAATCCGTTCGATTGATTCAATATTGATAAACTCAGAAAAACGGGTTATGGTTGTCTTAGGTTTCGATTGGCAATACTTGAACGACTAGCCAAAGAGATAATATTAAGGAGTAAATGATCAAACACAAAAGTCAAAGTAAACCTATATGGAGAGAGAAAATTCAATCAAGACACTCGACCTTAGTATCAAGGATTTAAATCAAATATTCCAATTTTGCTGGAGAAACAATCGTTATACCCGGATGAACTCATTATTGTTTTAATAACAATTATTCTATATTGATACCCAAACTTTCACGTTACGTAAATTGACTAATTAAAAACACTAACTTTCACATAAACAGAAAAACATAAGCGAAGCAAGATGAGAGAAGATATTGTGAACTTCTCCAAAGCTATGTTGCGCAAAACCCGCTGTCGGTATGGACGAAGATCAAGGATTAAAATAGAACCTAATCAGCGAAAACTGAAAGGATAACATTGACCATTAAAAGCTGAGAAAAGATGAATAGATCGTACAAGAAAGTAAGAGATGAAAGATAGAGAATAATGTAAATAAGATGCAAAGACAAACCAATACCCAACAAAAGAATTCACCAAATAGTATGTGATGCAGCACAGACACTTACGTGTTTGACGAGTTTTCTTTATTAGCATTTTAGTTATTTAGATAATATCAAATTTTTATGATATTGCATTTAGTATCTGTCTTTGATTCTTTATGAAGTTAGGATTTCTATATATTCTCTTGTAAAAAATAGATCGGCATAGTCAATGTAACAAATATGCTTCCTTTTATTATCAATCAACATAAGAGTCTTATTGCACCTTGAGGAGTACTCGAGACATTTCTTGCCTTATACGAAGAATCTTTGTCTAAGATAAACTTCGGATCACTCAAACTCACCTCTGAACATGTTGTGAACTTGTTACGCTTTCGCATCTCTATCAGTTAGTATCAAGACTCTTTTTCTGTACTGAGAATTTTCGAACTGATTCAATGAAAAATGGGTACAAATAACAAAACCAATTGGCAAGGAAAACAACATGCAGCTGGTGGGACGGGGCAATAACAAACCACACCCATGAATGACTGGTCGTAATTGCGCTTAACTCTCCTAGAGATTCAGGAATATATCCAAACCACAATCCACGCCTCAATCGTAGAGATGGGAGAGATACTAGTGGTACCCCTAGGAGAACATGAACATGCTTGTGGACAACAACGAATTGAGAGAATCAATCGCCAGTGAGACTTGCAATCCCAGGCCAAGTCGAGGAAGATAAACACAATCTTCGAATTCAACACAGCGAGTTACAATCTCGTTATGTCTTAGATCGAACTGAACGGTAGGAGAACGCTTTTAGAGTGGACATACCATGTTTTGTGGAGGGATCCTCGGTGATGAATTGATGGACTGGCTAGTCTCGGTGGAAGAAATACTTGATTTTAAGATGATCGTCGCGTCTCTTTGGTGGCAGTGAGGTTTCGTGGTCATGATGCGTCGTGGTGGAAACATCTCAAATCCACAAGGATTCACACCAAGAAAGAACCAATTCTTTCTTGAGAGAAAATCAAGAAACATTTTAGGAAGCGCTTTTACCGCATAACTACGATCATACAATGTAGAATCAACTGCAAAACCTGCGACAAGGATCTCATAGTGTTGATGATTACGCGGAATAATTTTTCCTCCTCTGAACTCGCAATGCGTTATATGATAGTCAAATTCAGTTAGTATCACAGTTTATTGGGGGTCTCAGACAATAAATCCAACAGCAATGGCCCAATTTAATCCTTCAACAGTAAATGAAGCTCATACGGGAGCAGCCTCCTTTAAGCAACAACTCAGCAGCAAACACTCTGCAGCAACAACTGGGGTGGAAAAATTGTGCGTACTCGCACACATGATACAAATCAGACATCGCAAACAATAAAAGATGCTGACACTCCGGGTCCTAGTAATTGACCAACTGAACCCGTTGTTGAAAACCAATTGTGCCACTCTACGAAACCAAATGTATTGCACTGTTACCGCTGGGGTGAACCAGGTCATCGTTAGACATCGTCCAAATCAACCTCGTGGTAGACTGGACCTAGACGACTCTAAAGGTGAACGAGAATACGTATATGATTCTTGTGAAGAAGATGATCAAGGAAACGATAACTTGACTCACCACAAACCGGGTGACAAGGGTCATATGCTTTTCTTGTGTCGCTCTTGAATAACGCCTAAACAGCATAACGGACACTGGTTAAAAACTAACATATTTCATTCTTTTTGTACAATTAGACGCCCCATTTGTAGCTCCATCATAGACTCAGGAAGTTTCTACAATGCTATCTCTTACGATGTTTTCGCCAAGTTAGGCATCAATGAGAAACACACCCAAAACCATACACAATAGGGTGGCTTAATCATAGTGTTAATGTACGCATAACACAATGCGCTTTGGTTCCTCTCTTAATCTGTGAATATTATTGCGAATGTACCTACTGTGATATTGTGCTAATGGATGTAAGCCATCTACTCTTGGGAAGACAATGAGAGTTTGATCGAAAGGTGATTCAAGATGGAGCTAAAAATACTTATATATTCATTTGAGAATACCACAAGATCTTATTACTTTCGTCAAGTGAGATGTTGTTGATTGCTCCCCCATCACCACCAAAACAAGAACTGTCCATACACATAATTATGCTATGTTCTTACTTGATCTTCCTCGCAGAGTTTCAAAAGGAAGGTTTCATGCTTGCCCTTCTTTGAGCTTTTCCTAGTTGCACTCTCACAATCGCGTCTGCTTCAGCTTATTCAGCAATCCTGACAGAGTTCGTGGATGTGTTTTTGGATGATTTACCGACATCACTTCCTCTGCGTGAGACTCATCACCATTGACCTATTCCCAGACGCGATTCTCCACAATCATCCACATTATCGTATAATCTCACTAGAGCACAAGGAATTGCGCCGACATGTAGACTTACTGCATAAAGGTCACATTCGCGAGAGTCTTGCACCATGTGATGTACCTACCATGTTAATCCCTAAAATGATAGATCGTTGTGTATATGTGTTGATAGTTGTACCATCAACAAGATTACAGTCCCGAATTGTTTCTCTATGTCGAGGTTATACGAATTAGTACGGCCATTGTATTCTCCAGAATTGATTTGAATAGAGACTATCACCAAATTCGAATTCGTCTAGGAGATGAGCGGAAAATAGCCTTCAAAACAAGGGAAGACTTTTCGAGTGGTTAGTAATGGTTTTCAGGTTATCAAACATATTGAATACATTTATGAGGTTGATGAACCAAGCTTTGCGTCCATACATACACAAGTTTGTTGTTGTCTATTTCGTCAACATTATGATATTTAGATCTTCTGTCGATGACCATGCCAAGCGCACACGACATGTTTTTTTTTATCATGTGTCAAGATCATTTTCCGCGACTAAGAAGAAATGTGTGTTCGGCATGCAAGATATCCATTTCCTGGGGTACGTCGTGTCGTTTAAGTGATTATCAGTGGTTCTGTCGAAGACCAAAGCGGTTTGGTCCTGGCTAACACCTAAGTTAGTGACAAAAGTCCATAGTTTTCACAGCCTTGTTTCGTTTTATCGACAATTCATTAATCATTTTAGTTCGATAATGGTTCTAATCGCTATATGTATGAAGGAAGAGAAGTTTATGTGGACTCCGGGTGTTGCACGAGCTTTTGGCCTCATCGAAGAGAGCTCACAGCATCCCTAATTCTTGTCCTACCAGACTTCGCAATTACTTTCAAGCTGCAGTGTGATGCTTCTAAACTCAGCACTGGGCAGTTATCAACCAAAGCGGTCGTCTAGTGGTGTATTTTTGCGAGAAACTCAGTGGTGAAAGGACTCGCTACAACATATGATGTGGAATTTTATGCGATTGTGCTTGCAATTAAACAATGAAGGCAATATATTGTTCATCAATAATTTATATTACTCGTAGATTATGATGCCTTGCGTCACTTGGATAGTCAATCTAAGGTCTCTTCGCGTCATTCTTCATGGTTGTCGTGCCTCCAACAGTTCACATTCTCGATTCGTCACATATCCGGAAAATCCAAAAAAGTTGTGGATGCATTGAGCCGCAAACATGGTCTGGTCACCACTATGTCCATCTCTATCCCGTCTTTTCTACCTTCGCTGATTTATATCATACGGATCCCTTCTTTTCGTGCGTTTTTGCTGATGTTAAACAGGGACTGAACGTTGATTACACAGTTCATGATGGTTTCTTGTTTTGTGGCAACAGACTTTGAATACGTACCTGAGTGTATTTTACGACTTCAGATTATCACTGAGCTTCACAACAAGGGGAACATAGGCAAATATCTCACTCTCAAGCCCATCACTTAAACACACTTATGGCCTTCGTTACGATGTGACGTTGAGTGTAGTTGTCGTATTCTTTCAAGAGATTTATCGTCTCTATTGGCTCCCTCTCGCACTCTTTTCTGACTGTGACACTCGATTTCTAAGTCATCTTTGGCGATCCATGTGGAAGCTTTTAGGTACAAATCTTAATATGAGCACAACGTATCACCTTCAATATGATGGCCAAACGGAAGTGAAAAACAGAGCTTTATGTAACATGTTTCATTTTTTAGTGGGTGATAACATCAAATCTTGGGATGTCAAGTTGTGTTAAGCTGAATTTTCATATAATCATTCTGTCAATTGTAGTTTGGGTTTCTTTTCGTGTTGTGTACGGAGTGATCCCTTGTTGTCCCATGGATTTGACAATGGTACTAGATAAGTTTCGTCATCATGGCGAGGCGATAAACTTTGTCACAGATCTTTAGACTATTCATCACGTTGCCAAGAGAAATTTAGAGTCAGCCGTGTCTATTTATAAAGGAGCAGTCGAAAATAAGCACCACGCGTTTCTTTTTGAACCGGGTGATCTTGTGTGTATCTACATTACACGCGATAGTTTGCCTTTGCATGAGTATAATATGTTGGGATTATGTCCTGAAATCACATTGTACTCACTCTAGAGATAGTTGTATTGTCGAGATCGGACAATTCATATGATACTGGGTAGTCATAATGTTTTGCTAGAAACCGCTTATGACAAATGAGTTGTAACTCATTTCCAGTATCGTGTGAACCTACAGGGTCACACACCTAAGCAAGTTGGACATAGTTCGTATGGGATTGATCATTGGCATATGGTCTGGTCAATGTGTATTGGATATACATCGAATATGAGGTTTAATGAGGTGTGTCGATCGACACCATTGGGTGCGTCGGTCGACACAAGATGTGTGTCGATCGACACCACTAAGTGTGTCGGTCAACACAAGGCCGAAACCGAAACTGATGTTTCGGTTTATGTCGAGGTCGATATATAAATGGATTTGTAGATTCGACCTAAACAGACGAGCGCCGCCCAGACAGTGTTTTCTCAGAGAGAAAACACAGAAACCTCGAAGAACTCAGTTCCCAGGAGATCCGAGCCCCGGTACTAGCATCCCAGCGGATTCCAACTTGTGTGCGTGTGGACTGAAGTAGAGGCGCAGCATCTGAGGCGCTCCAGAGATCTCGTTTATCTGACCATCTTCCGCTGCCAATCTCCAGGTAAACACGAGATCAGATCTTTGATTCAATTAACTAGACCCTAGATCCTAGGCTTCGGGAACCTGACAGCAATTCTGAATCTGATAGAATTGGCTCGAAGTTCCTACATAATAAACTAATGATCTGCAAGATTGGAGGAATGAAGATTCTAGCGTGTATCAACATGAATGCTTATCGTGTGGAGTTGCCACCGAACCTCCCACTTCCAACGTCATCAATGTCAAACACTTGACCCTATTTCGCAGTGATAAAGACTCTACTTCGTTGATGAGGTCTTCCCCATATGAAGAATCTCATGCAGCTCATACTCTTACGTAATTGACAAATTTCCTTTCATTTTTAGCTGTTTTAATTAGTCTAAATGTTATCAAATATTTATGATATATCGTTTAGGATATATATTTGATTATGTAGGACGTTATGATTTTTGGCTATTTTTTATAAATGGATCAGCTTAGTCAATGTAACAAGTATGTTTTTTATTACCAATTAAATTAAGAGTTTTATTGAGACCTTTCTTACCTTATACCAAGAATCTTTGGCCCTGTTCTTTTCTTCAGATGGAAACTGCGTCTAGAAACTGCATCCACATACAGTTTCCGGATGTTGCATCCAGATGTAGTTTTTTGTGCACTTAGAAATTGCGTTTGAAAACTGTGTTTGGATGCAGTTATGTTTCTTTGTATGTTTATGTTTAGTAGTTGGATGCATTATTTTGCGGTTATGGCGGGACAACGAGATTTTGCGGTTTTAGCGGAAAAACACGATTTTACATTTTTGGCGGGAAGAAAAAAGATTTTGCAGTTTTGGCGGAAAACGTGATTTTACGGTTTAGGCGGAAAAACGCGATTTTGCGGTTTTGCCGGAAAACGCGATTTTACGGTTTTGCCGGGAAAACACGATTTTGCGGTTTTGGCGGGGAAATGCGATTTTGCATGTTTGGCGGAAAAACGCGATTTTGCGGGTTTGGCGGAAAAACGCGATTTTGCGGGTTTGGCGGAAAAACGCGATTTTGCGGGTTTGGCGGAAAAACGCGATTTGCGGGGTTGGCGTGAAAACGCGATTTTGCGGTTTGGGCGAGAAAACGCAATTTTGTGGTTTGGGCGGGAAAACGCGATTTTGCGATTTTGGCGGGAAACCTTTATTTTGCGGTTTTGGCGGGGAAATACGATTTTGCAATTTTGCGGAAAATCATAATTTTGCGGTTTTAGCGGAAAATGTGTTTTTTGCAGTTTTTGTGGAAAAACACAATTTATTTGTTTTGACGGGAAATCGATATTTATGGTTTTAGCGAAAAATGCTATTTAAAAAAATGAAAATATTTTAGATTTTTGGTAATCGAGACGCACTTTGGTGCGTCTCAACTCACCTTTCAAATATAACCAGAATTTCTAACTATTTTGGATATAATATCTGATTTTTGCATTTGGATGCACTTCTTAAATACCATTAGAAGAACAACATCTTGTTTTTGCAACCGGATGCAGTTTCTCAACGCACAAAACAACAGCACATTTGTCTACAACAAACTTTGGATCACTCAAACTCACGTCTGAGCTTGTTGTGAATTCGTTACGCTTCCGCATCTCTGTCAATATGTTATCCTAATATCGCTCACGATTAAAACGAAATAAATTGAGAAAATCATTTATTTGGACAAGTTTACGAAATATAGGAAGAATATTGATTTGCCCCTAATAAACAGCACGACTAAAATATGTCTTTTGGGGCCGTGAGGCTTTGGAGCATATGCCTATTTTCAAATCTGCATACTGATATAAAATCTCATATTTAGCCATATTTCTCTCACTATGAAGTAGTGATATGCCTCATATATAACCATATTTTATTTGGTTTTTATATATTTTAATATAAAACTATTTAGGTTTGTTGTATTTAAAGGCTTTTTACTGATAATTTGGATATTTTGACAAAAGGAGCTAAAAATAGGACAATTGAATCTAAAGATATGTTTAGTCTGCATGCAACAAGTAAAGAAACACGGTGATCCACTCAGGATGATCGGTCGATCACCTTCTTCGCAATTTTCCAAGAGAGATCAGGGCATCCTATCCGATCGAACATCATCTCTCTGGAAAAGATGGGAACTTTTTTTTTTTACATGTTTAGCTTTGGATGATGTGACACATAAATATCACAAGAGACTTTCCTGGTAATCTAGTCAGTATAGCTCCTCTAGATCGAGAGGGATCGGATCTACCTTAATTGGGCTTGTGTCTTTCTTCTCATCGTTGTCATCTCGCTCCTTGCCTTTCATGGCTCTGGATTCAAGGAGTTTCTTTCGATAGGGCTTATATATAGTGGTATCCAGGACCAGGATGTAACTTTGAACCATAGCTGATTCTCTAAAGTAATGATCATAAAATCAAGAGGTTAGATTCGTGGAGTCATACAACAAATTGGTTCATTCAAAGCAATGAAGTAAGAAGGCCCGTGGAAGAAATGTTCACAAAGGATTCTACTTTCTACCTCATCAACTCCTCCGCAAACTTCTCAATCCTAAATCCCCAGATATTAGACTTTCCTGCAACCGTTGAGCGATTGGCAGTCTCAGATCAATGAGACCAAAGTCCTTGAAATAGTAATGGTTTCTACTTGCGGGTACCCACAGGAGCAAACACTGGAAGCTGGTTTGAGGTTGTGTCTCTTCTGAATCTAGCTTCCCGAGGTAAAGCCAATGTCATTCTGTCTTCGTTTCTTAGGCTATCTCTGTTAGGGATATTTACCAGCGGACCTCCAAAGAAGATAGAGTCACCTGTATACGTCAGCCTCTCTCCTTGCTGCGGTGGAGGAGGAGGAGCCTTCCCTGATGAAGAATCTTGAGGTGGAAGAACGGATCTTGGATTCTGAGTGTTGTTACCCATGTGTGAGCTAGGTATTGGCTGGTGATTTGAAGTTAATCTGGTTCTTGCCTCAGATGTTGTTGCAGGTACTGATACATATCTACCTGCTTCTTGATCCCAAACAACTGATGTTCTTCTCACATCTCTCAGAAGAGAAGTTGTAGGAGCAGGGTGAAGCAATGGATCGGCGTTGTTTCCTTTCTGCATTATCTTTTCATCAAAGGTCATGTGATTGGTTGCTTGATTGAGAGGTGGCCGGGGAGCACTCGTTGAAGCTGCCGCAGCAAAGCGGTGGCCAGCTGAATGATATTGAGGGAGAGGACTAAGCGTGACAGCCTCCTGAACATGACTTGGGCTGCTGAAACTGCTCATACTGTGGGTCTCTGTCTCGTACTCGTCCTTGCTACCATGGCTTGCGGGGAAAGAGTTTCTAGAAATAGGCAACCTTGGATCATTGTTTCTCATATCTTTACTCAACACCGCCGCATTTGCATCTGTGCTTACACTACTGATGACACTGATGGTGCCACTGGAACTAAGATCGTCCTCTTGTGCATGACGGTTTTCTATTGGCCGTAGAACAGATGATGATGCCCTGGCTCTGGCTGCTGCCCTTGTGGCTTCATTTGAATTCAACTTTGCGAGTTTCCAAGCACTAATTTTGACAGGCCTCTTTGGGATCTTGTTGCCCCTCTCTGCTGATTCAGCTGCATCTGGATCTACGGTTGACGGAACCATTCCAGGGTCCAAATGAGGAATCACTTCATCCTGCAACGAATGTAACAAGTATCAAGCCCACATAGCAATAAATGAAAGCTATACCAGATTGATGTATTTAGGGTTCTTGGAAAACCAAATGATACCTGATAATCAACAAACACTCTAGGTGGAGTGCACCAGGCTCCCTTGTATGGTAGACCAAGTGAGCTACCACCACTAAAGCCGGTCGTGGCAGATCCAGAGGGAGAATACAACACATTAGGCATTTCCTCATCAACCGAACCTCCGGGTGGCACCTCGCTCATTGCTCTCATTGCCACAACGTACTCATAAGTTGTAATGCCCTATTGGTAATAAACAGGGAAAATGAGTTCACATTACTCCGAACATGCGATAAGCCCAATTACAAACGAAGTAAAGGGCATATATTTTGTACCATAACCACATCTTCTAAGCGTGAGACGGGTTAGGGGAATGGATCATATGGTCTTAATCCTAAAGGGAAAAGAAGGCTTTCAAAGCAAAATAAAACAAGTCTATCCTCACAACTATGAAAGAGCATGCAACTTTTTATATGCTACTCAATTTCATAAGCTTAGGTATGGGATTAAAATAACAATGAATGCTTTTTAGATGATCTTAGCAAGATTCATATGAATCAAGCGAATAAAATCGAGAGTGACTTCTTCCGTACTCACCTTTTTAATGAGGAGCATGTGGAAAAAGAAAAGTTCACCCAGTGGAAACAAAGCCAGAATGGAAACAGCAGTGCAGAGACCCTGCATAAATCGCAAGAAATTATCAACAATAGAGGCTCACACTCACACTATTGCAACTGCTTTACACTGACGAATACTTACAACAACCGTAGCAAAAGGTGCCCGAGAAAATCCATTTCCGAGTCTATTGACGATCTCGGTTTCCATGCCCTTCTTATTAACAAACACACGAACTATAACTGCAATTCCAACTGCTGCTTCAATAAGGAGCTGAAAAGGGAGAAATATTTTATTGATTGCTAAACAGTGAGCTTGATAAATGAGATATCACGAACATATACGTACCCAGAGAAGACTGACAGCCATCAGCAATATAAAAGTGATATAATTTTTGCGACCGACACAATTGTTAAGCCACTGTAACATTTAAACAAAGCTGTGTCATTTGGTTTGGTCACACTCCAACAAAAGTCAAATTGTCACAATGACACGAAGATTTACCCGACAATGATGATCGAAACAATCTACACATTTGTCGCAACTTCGACAATGCTTGCTAAACTTACGGACCTGTCACAAAGAAGGAATCAAGTTGAGGCCTCTTCAATTTTGTAATGCTAGTTATAGGCAGTAAAGAAGCATAGCATAATACCTCAGCATTGCACAAGGTGCAAAACAGAGCTTCTTCCCTGTCCCCTTGCTGTTCATCTATCTCTTCTTTCTTGCGACAATCTTCATAAACAAACAAACCACAAAGGATTGCCAAAGGAATATAGCAAGATTTTCTTCGGAGAGGTTCAACTCTTTGAGCGTCTCCAAGAGAAGTCCTGGAGGCAATTGAAGGAGAAGATTGCAGGTGGCTGCCCGTTTCACCAAATCTCCTCGCGACATCTTTGGCATCTCCGCCTGCTCCTCTTTCGAATTTGGACATGATGCCTGGATCCGCAGGATTGATGGCAGTACACCGAGCATAAAGAAGGAAAACAATGAGAGCCTGCAAAGACATAACAGCATCAGATAGCCATCTAAAATGTAATGATTCAGATCGTTTGAAGGAAGAATATACCACAGGAGAGTAAAGAGCGAGCAAGATATACTCCCAGATGCGTCCTCCAGCAAAAGGAGCGAAGAAAGAATAGTATGCTACAACCAACAAGCAGAACACCGTGATCGCAACCACCTATCAACAAATTTTATAAAGTAAACCCAAATGTACCAATCAAGAGGTAGAAAAGGTTGAATTGAATAAAGACCTGAAATTTGTGAGCTGGAAGTTGCCAACCGTGTTTCCTCACCATATTTGCCCCAAAAATCCAAATGAAAAACCCTAGTCTCCGACGGCGGCGCTTGTTTGGTCGACGATTACGCGAGACGCAGAAGGAATAAATGGACTGAGAAAATATCTTGTCTCTCGCTATTCGTCGCTCTTACTATGGTAGGTCAGTCATTCTAAAGTGACGAAAGAGGAAAGTAGACTGAAGAAGATTTTTTTTAAAGAAAAAACAATAATATTGAAAAATTAGAAAGACCTATTTTAAATTAGCAGCAAAAGCAGTATAGTGGAGAAGTGGCAGAAAAAAAAACTTACAGAGGAAGGAGAAGAAGAACAGCCATGGCGAGAGTCCAAAGAGTTAGCTGGAGAAAGAGAGAGAGAAAGAAATTGAAAGGAATTTTTCGAAGAGAGAAAAAGGACAAATTAGAAAAGCGTTAGACAGACTAAAAGCCAGAGACGGACAAATGAAAGTGGTTTTTTTCTTTGTCAAAAATTAAAGTGGTTTATTCTTCGCTTACGTGTCTTTTCACATCTTTGCTATTTTTTTTTTCTCTATGTCAAATGATATTTCTCTTCTTTTTTTGCTTCAATGTAAACCCATTTTTTTGTTTGTGTATGTTGGGCTCCTGGTTGGTTTTGTCTCTTTTCTTTGGTTAATTTTCTCTTCCTCGTGATTCCAAATGTGAGGATGGAGCTTTGACTCTTCGACACATGATTTGATATGTGAGAATGGAGTTTTAGGAGTTTATTTTGTTGAGTGTTTTGGTGTAGAGTGTAGTTTTTGTATGATTATCTAGTTAGTTTATCGATCTCATCTCGTGTTTGTACAATAGCTATCTGAAGTTCAATTTTCTAAAACAAATTTATCAATGACAAACAAATAAGTTGGCTTATCTTTATTTTAAGAATTGTTGTCGGGTTAGCTCGATCCAAAATTGTTTGAAGCTTGTATGTGTAAGAAAGCCTTTTGGATGTTTATGAAGTCTCAGAACGAAACTGTTGTTGGTTCGTTAATGTATTGTAACAATTTTTGATATTTCCACTTGCTTAACGCATATATCACCATTTGTTTCTCGTACATTGTTTATGTTAAATCTTTTTTTTTACAGCAAATGAAATATTTCATTAAGTAGAGGAGACTATACGGTTTGCTGCTGGAGCAAAACCAGTCTGCCTAATCAATCTTACATCAGAGAAAAGATTATTGCGCAAACGTGCCTCTTTTGCTAACATATCGGCATTAGAGTTTAGAGATCTCGAAATATACGGAAGAGTGAAAGAGTTAAAAAGCTTCGAAGATACTTGAAATCATCCAGCTCCACATCTAGGATAGGCCAGTCTTCATCATTCTATATAATTCGTACTAACTGTTGACAGTCCATCTCAAAATGGAGGTTTAGGTAGTTGTATTGAATCTGAGTTTCCATTGTCCATGTGAGTCCCTTAAGTTCAGCGTGCAGAGCAGATTTCGTTCCTGACAGACCTCTTTGCCCCTGCATTTCGATCACGTTATCAATCACAAGTTGAAACCCCAGTCATGTCGTTGCTTTTCCCCCCACCCAAGAAGCATCCACTGTGCATCGTGGTCCAGAGCTTGTCTGTGATGTCGGGTTCGTCACGTTTACGCCTTCTATCTCCTATCTTTCGAGCACTGGTAACAGGTGGGCAACTTTCCATGATGTTGCTTCACTTCGGGCCAGCAGTACGGTGTCCAAAGGGGACACATCCTTACCATTAAAAACTTTTTCGTTTCTCGCCTTCTAAATTAGCCATATGATCCATGGGAATAACTCAATGTCGTCAGGTGAAGATTTAAAGTCCTTTAGCCTCCAAAGAAGGTGGTCGAAATTACGGAACAGAGAGCTATACGGGAATAGTCCCGGAGATGTCATAAATGGATTAAGTGTTTTCTATGTTGTATATCTTATAAACTCCTTATTGATGTTCTTTGCATTCTATGAATTTTTTTTTGTATTGTTTATGGTTGCAGCAGTTTGAATTAAATGAACTAAATGATAAAAAGAAATTTCAGCTCTTTAAATTCGACTAATGTTTAGAAGAAAAAAAACAACTTTTAAAATTAGAGAAAACAATTTTGTTTTTAGAGAAGCAATTTAAAAAAAAAACAAGTTGAAGAATCCAAAAGCCCTTGAAGAGCATTTTTTAGACTCCAATCAGTCAAAAAGATAGTCATTCAAAAAACATATATAAAAATATAGATCAAATTATTATAAAAAATAAATAAATAAATAAAAGGAGGCGAGCGAATATCGTGAACAATAGCATGGAGATAATAATAAGTATTTTGAGGATAGAGTATCTTGATGAGGGACATTTAGTCCGATAGAATTTTGACATCCTCAAGGATTTTAGATCGAGTTTGGACTATACCTTTTTGAATAGTCCACACTTCAGCCACAAGTAGGGATGTTAAATTGGGTTTAAACCCATATGGGTACCCAAATTTATGACTTATGCGTTTATGTTTTATCCATGAAAATAATATGGGCTTAGAGTGGGTTGAGTTTTATTATTGGATTTTTTATTCAGATTTAGCCCACGGGATATTAGGTATCCGTGGGTATTTTTTTTAACAAAATCAGTTCCCAAAAACGACGTCATACATGTGATTTCAAATTCCTAATTGAGTTTCGATTCCAAATCGTGAGAAATAGCGAAGAAACCTGAGATCTGTGACGGTGTGATATCTCTTTGTAGCTTTGATTCAATGTTGTTGCAATTGTTTTTGTGATTTTTAGATCTCTTCTGATCAATTCGTTTTTTAGGTTTCTTCCGAGATATAGGTTTATGTGCTGCTGTTTTATTGCTGGAGAAATTCTCCCCAGAAAAGTTATTCATTGCTAGTCGCTATTTTGTGAATCTCTGCAAAATTGGGCGTTGTATCAACTCTTGTAAATATATATGATTATGATTTGTCTAAATGTTTAGAAGATTAGTATTTGTGATGTGGGTTTATCATGATTTATAGTTATGTTGCTATGGATTTATATGGGTTTATCATGATTTGTCTATCTTTAACTTTTGGCTTTTGTTTTTGAGCATCGAGTGAAGAGCTTATATAATATAGCTTTAAAGCTTGTAATGGTTTAGCGTTTCTTCATCACATTCTTGTTAGGTTGCTTATCCTCAGAGATAGTATGATAGCTTAAGAGAAGAGCTTTCAAAGATAGTAGGTTGCCTAAGTTCAGAAAGATTCCTTATGTATTCTTATTCTAAATGCAGGTTGTTCTTATTGCTGGTGAAACTAGTTGTGGAAAAACTACTCAGTTGTGTCTTTTTCCTTGTTGTTTGTTTAGGCGAAGCCATATATTTCTTTAATCTAAAAATATGTGACTATGTGACACGTTGGGTGTTGAAGTTGGGCTTTCTTACTCTAATCTTAATTCTGTCAGCTCGTCCATTTTGACTCTCAGTTATGACATAATCATTAGCTTCTTGCTTCCATGTTTTGTCTGCAAAAAGTTTTGTTCATTTTAAGTTGTGTATATTTTGTTGTCAGATTCTGGATTGTTCTCACCTTATCTTTCTTTAAGGGTAAAGCAATATTGAGAAGATGTTGTTCAATAACTTGAATGTCAACTTAGAATGAATCAAAGAAGCAAAAGGAAGCTTTTGCTTTAAAGTTTAAAACTAAAAGTATGTTATCTTCGGAAGGAATTTTGTACTCATCGACCATATGTCTCTGTTATTTATGAAACTAGGTGCGGTACCCGTTGGTTGTTTGAAAGGTTACGAAGACTATCAAAAGTCTCTCTCACACAATTTCACATTTATAAACTACAAACAACTTTTTCTCTTGCAACACAAGTAACAAATTAAAACCCCAAAACCAAAATTAAAACCTAGAAACCAAAAAGTAAGACAGAACAATGTCCAAGAAAATAAAACAGATCATAATGTGTAAGAAACATCAACAAAAACGATATTTGTACACTTCACGTACAAGTATTCCTCTACATCTCCATCTTCATCATCCTCTTTCTTTTGTTCATCCTCTGCTAACAATCAATTAGAGTTTATTCCAGGACCTCCATCGTAAAATAATGTCCCCAATCATTATTCTTATTAACCTCAACATCATAGCAATTCAATTTATCAATGGAATTATTGATACTTTAGTTCTTTCAGATTATTAGGGTTGTCGACGACCTGAATATTCCGAAAGTAACTCACTTTTGTGAACCCTTCATCAGGAAATTGACCACCTCCCATTTGCGTGGCCGTGTGGTGACCATCTTCTTCCATATTCACCACTTCTCTGCCCCATTCTATTATTGATGCGTTGTCCGCTAAGTAGGAGAACATAAAGCTTAACCAGTATCCCAACACATACCCATCACCAAACTGCATCCACCAGTGCCCTTCTTTCGGATCCTACAAGAATATGTTCCCAAGTTAGTCGGTTTGATTCATCAGATCACAGTTCCATAAAGTTAACATTAAGGATTCCATGAAAAGAAATGGATAGTGAGAGAAGATTCACAAATGAAAACCGATTTAATTCATCAGGTACAACACCCGAATTTATAAAGTATACAAACCAGAGGTTAAATAGTTGAGGTTTCAACTATGCCCTAAAAATAAATGGTTCTTGCGAGGAGCTTACGAAATAAAACCTGGTTTGATGCGTTAGACAAAATCACTGATACATAAAGTTTACATCATTGAGGTGCGAAAGCTGCGAGCGGTTGTTTGAGAGCTTTAGTAAATCTAATCGGTTTTTACCTTCCAAATGGTAATGTTGATATCGTATTGTGGGTTATGGAAGCCATATCTCAGAGAAATATTGGCTCCCATTGCTATTTTACTGTTGATTTTTATAAACCTGAGAAAATGAATTTGTAGCAACCAATACCTTGATAACCATCACTTTGTATGAAATCTTACGTTAGCCCAAATTACAATATAAACAATAAGGATCATCAGGAAAAAAGTTAACAGGTTCTCGAGAATACCGTCCAGTATGTGAATAGTCTTGTATTGTTATCACCATACAGATCCGGACTAACCTGATTTGTATAAACATATGTCAAATATTGTAAGATTTAATGGGAAGAAATTAAAATGGTATAAATTTATACCCAGCTGGTTACCTGCCAACCAGCTCGCAACTCGCCAAGGGTAGCATAATCTGAAGAAGCGAGTATGGCCACAATATCTAAGTGAGAAATTTCTTTAGATGGGTAAGAGCGTGAAATATTGAAATAGTAAGAGTCGTTTGAGGGAGGAAAACATAATGGAGATGAGTACATGTATCTTCTTGGGAAGATTTTATAGATGCAGGAACGGTTCAGAGGGGGCTCTGTATGTTTTGAAATTAATGGTAGTAATATTAGAAGAAATTATGTGTTGGGATGGAGAACGTGAATAGAGTGAGTAAATAACGTTGAAGTGCCAGACAGTTGAGATTAATAGCTCATATAAGGTTTGTAGGGTTTGAAGAGACATTGTTCGTCAAAAGGAAGAAGGTGACAGTTGAATGGAAAAGGGGAGATGAGATCCTATTTGAGCTTCTTTTGGGGCTTTGTTTTGAGTTTTCTTTTTGCCCACCAAATAGACAAAAATAAATCTTTTTATAGAAAAATGAAAAAACATAAATGTGGCGTGTGTGATTTTTTGTTTACGAAAGAAGAAAAGAACATGAATAAAAGACTTGACACGTGGATTAAAAGAATTTGCTGAGGTGGAGAGTTGAGAGGAAAGAAAAAATGTCTTCCATTATATTGCTTTGAACAGATTTTCTTTTGTTCCTTACTCATTTGGTGAGCTTTTTCTTTATGTGCATTGAGAGGATATTATTGAACGTATTAGTTTGTCTGTTTGTATGTTGTTTTGCTGCTACTGATTGGTCAGAAGATCTGTAATTTAATTTAGAGCATGCTTGTCTTGTGAAAATTTGATGATTCTTTAAGTTTTTCTGTCTGAATTTATGATTAAGGTCTCTTGAATGGATTCACAAACGCAACAATTACTTGCCACTCCTTTAGCTCAGTATGAACATATGATGGCAATGGATGAAGATAACGATCAAGAAGGAGAAATGAAGCTATAAGAAGCATCAAAGAGGGAGACTCAATCGATTCAACCGATTCAAACATTTTTTGATTCTAATAAACGCCTAAAAGCTGATATTTGGAAAGAGTTTATACATGTTGAAACTGTAGGAGAAGATGGAAAAATTAGAGTTATTTGTGTCCATTGTAGTAAAAAATGGTCGCTGGAATTAGCTCATGAACATCGGCTTGTAAGCGCCATTTAAATTTTTTTCCAAAGAGACCTAGAACCAAAAGCAATGATAACAGAGACATGCTGACAAAGTAGATCGTCAAATGACTAGCAAAATCATAATCTACCATGATTTGCTGTTCAAGTATGTTGAGTATGAGAAGGTTCGAGAAAGAGATAAGTATCTGAACCCGTATTGTAAGCCTATATGTAGACAAACAGCTAGTGATGATGTTTATAGGAGATATAAAGTTGAAAAGTCAAAGTTGAAAGAGGTTTTGGCAAGACACAAAGGTCGAATAAACTTTACTTAAGACTTGTAGTCAACCTCTAGCACTATGATGGATTATGTATGTCTAACAGCATATTACATTGATGATGGCTGGAGGTTAAACAACAAGGTTTTAGCGTTTTATGAATTCAAGCCTCCACACACCGGGGAAGAGATTGCTAAGAAAATTTTGGATTGTTTGAAAGAATGGGGTCTGGAAAAGAAGGTATTCTCTATCACATTGGATAACGCCACCATTGTTGACAATATGCAGAAGATTTTGAAGCACCGTCTTCAAATGGTTAATGGTAATAGACTGTCGTGCGATGGGAAGTACTTACACGTGAGATGGGAACTATGAGATTTAGAGTTCGTGAAGTAAAATGTCAATCTTCTCAAGAAATTTGATACTCCTCAAAATCATCAAAATTTTTATTTGTAAACTACTCCTCAAAATCATCATGTTTCATTCATTGTGATTCTACTGCAGTTATTTACATAGCAATTAATGCAGGTTATAACTCATCAAAATCATCAATTTTTCTTCCTTGTAACTCGTTGGGTACATATTATTTCACCGTTACATTCGTGGGGAGCGTGTGGGACCATATCTATGGCCAAGAGGTGGGTGTGAGGGTTTGAAAACCTCGTTTGAAATGTTTGTCATATCTTCAAATGACAAATGCTTTCTTCAAAAACTTTTGCATATCTCAAGATCATCTACTACTCTGAAAAAGAAACTCTCTACAGAAAGTGCACTCTTTTATGTCTTTTTCTTCCCAATGATGATGTTGCTTAAGAAGTAGAGGACTACCATCTTCAAACGATTCAAAGAAGGCTTTCGTTTCCCTTTTATTTTTGGAATTATCTTCTCCACGTCTTCATATGTAATTTTTCGCTAATCAAAAATATTTCCCAACAATGATGAACCACCTAAGTAATTTTCATATTTTTAGGATAAGAATGGCAGTATCATTCATATATCATTGCATGTACTAAGAGAATAACGGATTGGAGCACCGTTGACAATAAACCATCCATCTTCTTATCTACACCTGATGTCCTAGCAAGACTCATCCACATTCCAATCCATCTGGAGTATGTCTTCTTATGCATACATAAGATATGTTTGAATTGGGGGGGGGGGGTGCTCTAAGAACCATTTCAGCTCATCTTCTAACGACCTTAGCAATATAACACTTTGAAAAGATTTTTATTATTTTAACATACTCAGTGGGAGAGAAGTACTTCTTCAAAGGTTGCATTGGTTCCACTTCTTCCTCTGAATCCTTCAAAAAGATATGTTGCACTAAGTATCACTAAGTTGTACATTTTCCAAACTAAGCCAAGTTGTACTAAGTTTTACACTTTATTTTCAAATTTGAAAACATACATTGGGTTTTGATGACTTAAATTCAATGTTCTAAAAGGTAAATAATCAAAGTTATACTAAGTTATCCTTTGTTTTTTTTTAAGTTCCAAAATTAAACTTATACTAAGTTTACTTCCAAATTTTAGAAGAAACATATTGTTTTGGTTTCTTTAGAGTCAACTGATGTCGTTTTTCCTCTTCTCCTTGTGGACGACTCACCCTCAAGACTTCTGCGTGATCTAAGGCTTTGAGACTTCTTATTCTACTTCTTCACCCCCTTCATTTTCTCATTCCTATTCTCCTTCATATCCCCCTTCCTCTCCCACTTCTTCTTCTTGACGAGACATCTTCTTTTCTCTTTGAATATTTTGGCAGAGTTGAACTCTTTGTATGAGGCGCCATCACAATTTCTCACCTTTAATAATGAACAAATCAAGTACAAATCAATCAAGGAAGATGAAAGGGTGAAAGGTAATAATTGAATCATTTGATTTATGAGTTTAAAAAATATGAAATCCTGAGCACCTACGTAACAATTATAAGGATTTTGATTTTAACTTGATCCGGTTAAAACGGCTCAAATATGGATACCCAATTTCCTTTATTAAACTGTAAAAAAATAATTTGTCATATTTTTAATCACACTTACACTTAGGTCATTTCCAACCCAAACATCAAATTTGGTGTTGTTTTGGTGTCCCAAATTATTTTTCATCTCCAACCACAACACCAAATTTTACACCAAAAATAATATTATCTAGTATTATATTAATAAATATAAGATTTTGTTTATTTTTAATAGTTTTAATAAATAATAATTAAAACTTATAACTAACTAATTATAAGTAAAATATAAAATTACAATTGGTAAAACCAAATAAAATTCATGTATTTTTATTCTTAATTAATTTACTTATTAGTATAGTTTTTCAAATTAGTATTTTATAGTAATTATTATTAAACATTATTATCAAAACTAAACTTTTAATCATTTGAAAACAACAATTTAATCATATTATAAATTTTTTATCTATTGATAAACAATAATTTAATTTTTTTTTTAAATGAATAAAATATAATTTTTTTTATGGTGTTTTGGTAAAATATAATTTTTTTTGAAAAACAATATTTTTATTTGTTGTTTGATATGGCGTTTCACCGAAGCAATATAGACAGCAAATTTGCTGTTATACAGTTTCGTTGGAGTTGCTTTTGTTTTTCGAACTTAAAAGATATTAATTTTTTTTTCTTGTAAAACAACTTCTGTAAAATTTACCTTTTGTCACGAGCATTTGAGTAGTGAAATCTATCAAGCTTATATAACAGCGACGCGCAACACCTTTCAAAATGGAAAATTGTTAGAGAGTCAGAACAGAGGTTTTCGCCACGTAGCTCTACGTGTCTCTTCAGGGCGAAAAACAGCGATTTCCGGCTACTCTTCGCCGACTTTCGAGCCGGTGACCTTCTCCTCTTATCTCACTTTTTTCACTTCATCTTGTTGCTCTTCTCTTGGATTTTGTTCTCTGGTTGCTCTGTTCTCATCTCCGATGGCTCGCGAGCTCTGGCTTAGTCTTCAAGATCTTAATTTGGGCTCTGATCGTCAGCCCCGTCGTCTATCTCTAGCCTTTCAGCGAATCCGGGATCTTAATCATCGCTTCAGCCTGGTGGTCCAGGGCCTCAATCCGCCTCATCAGAATCCGGCTGGCCTTCGTGTTATGCTCCCTAGGGCTTGGCGTCTTGAAGGCAGGCTCACCAGTCGTATTAATGAGGATGATACGGTCCAGTTCTTCTTCCGTCATGAACATCAACTGCTAACTGTTCTTGAGAACTCACCATGGAGTTATCGGGAATGGATGGTTGTGGTTGATCGCTGGACTCGACGTTTGGAACCTGACTATTTACAATCAATCCCTTTCTGGGTCAGGATTCATAACCTTCCGGATGATCTTCGTGAAGACCGCGCTATTAGAGAAATTGGCAGTGAGCTAGGTCACGTTGTTGACGTTTCAATTCAGCAGCCTACCCGATTTCGCGAAGGAGAGGTTTGGGTTAGGGTCTTTGTCAATGCTTACGGTCGCTTGTTCTTTGTTCGCTACTTTTACCTAGAGAATCATGATGAGCCCACCCTCCTTCGGTTTACTTATGACAACCTCCGTCGATTTTGTACCAACTGTGGAGGATTAACCCATGATGCTGACCGCTGTCTTGTTCCACCAGCCCATTTACCACCTCCTGATGATTTCCCCCAACCGGCTAGTTAACCACCTTCCCCAGTTCTGATACATGAATACCAACTCTATCCTCGTTTTGAAGCTCCTGTTTCTCCTGTTGGTCCGTTACCTATTGATGCAGTGGAGGAAAACTCAGCATCGAATGAAAACTCCGCAGCCTCTTCTGGTAATCTGGAAGTTATTGTTACTGCATCAGAAGCTCTTGTCCCTCCTTCCAGCCTAACTTTTCCTCCTCTCCATCAAGAAGCTGTGCAGGAACATGGTTCTTCTTCTGTGGCAGCACCTACTCGAGGGCTTAAACGCAAGACTAGCCTCCCTCAGCTTGATGAGGAAACCTCCTCTTCTCGCCCAAAGACTGCGGGCTCTTTCACTGACACTGGTATAGGCTTGGTGGCGCCTCCTAAGCCACCGGATCATCAATGAAGATCATGCATTGGAATTGTCAAGGACTTGGGTCCCCCTTGACAATCTCCTACTTAAAGGATATCAGTTATACATATAAACCTGATATTCTGTTTTTGGTAGAAACTAAGAATAAGGACCCTTTTGTAGAAGCTCTTGGACATACCCTGCACTATGACCATCATTTTGTTGTATCTCCTGATGGTCTCAGTGGAGGCCTTGCCATTTTTTGGAATGATTCAGTGAAGTGTGATTTTGCCTCATCACCAACACTTCATTACTCGGATATCTCTATTTCTGACGGTGTAAAGACCTTTCTTCTCACTTATGTTTATGGCCCTCCAAGAAGACCTCAGCGGCAACGTCTTTGGACACATATGACTGCCCTGGCTCAAACAGGTATGTATGCTCACCAGCCTCGTCTGGTACTTGGTGATTTGAATGAACTTTCCAGCAACTCGGAACACTTGGGAGGTAGAGTGAAACCTGAATGGACCTTCTCATATTTCCGTCGCATGCTCTCTATTTCTGATCTTCATGCTTTGCAAACCTATGGTGGTCCTTTCACTTGGATGGGTACCCGGCGCAATGGACACATCCACTCTAAACTTGATAGGGCCATTGCAACCACGACCTGGAAGGACTTGTTTCCCAATGCTTATGTCCAGCTTCTAGGATGGATTGGCTCTGACCATCGACCTCTTCTGATTCAAACTGCGGCCTCTCCGCATCAGACAGGTAAACAGTTCAGGTATGACAACAGATGGCATGATTTGGAAGAAGTTCGTCAACTCATTCACCACACCTGGCTTACTGAGGGTCCTCGTTCCACTCCTTATCACTTCTCTGCTCTTCTTGCTCTTTGTCGACGTGCTCTTTCCCGATGGAGAAGTACTTACAACTTTAATTCTCGCAGGAAGATTATGGCTCTTCACCAGGCTTTACAACATGCTTATGACTGTGTTCCATCAGATCTTCCTCTCATTGCTGATCTTCAGTTGCAGCTTAACACGGAGTACAAACTGGAGGAGGAATACTGGAGGTTGAAAAGTCGTATACAGTGGCTCCAAGGAGGTGACAGGTGACAAGACCCCTCCCGGCCATAGGGCCGGTTTGGATTGCCACTACTTAACCTATTTCATCTTGAGGTTTCATAAGAACCTCAAGTCCATTTTAGTCATACTTAAACGTTTTCCATTTCAATCATTCAACAATTTCGATTCACAATATAGACTAAGGCAAAAATAGACATTTTATTAATAAGTAAAAGGTACCAAATACAATTGTGGTTCAATTCGCATTATGCTAAAGTATTCGGTCCTAAACAATGTCTATCCAACTAAACACCACTCGCCCCAAGTCTTGTCCGCGCCTAGGTTCGATCATCATCATGATCACCTGAAAGTCAAAACATGTTCATGAGATTTCCATAATCAATTCATTTCGTTTTCATGCAACCTAGCATTATATCATTTCTATATGATCCCATGAACTATATATTATACAATCAATCCTATCCATTCTAAGTTCTAAATCATAAGCCACTTTGTTCCCATACACGTTTAATGATCCGCGATCGCAACTCGGCCCGTGGTCATAGGCGTGCGTTCGCGGTTAAGCCCATACGGACGTGTGCAGTGCTGTGCGCGATCGTCTGCGGTCAAGTTTACGGTCGACGGAGCGTTCATGTGCGCGTACCGTGTGATCGTGACGCATGTCCGTGACGGACGTACCGTGTGATCGCACGCTTGACCTTACGGTCGCGTGGAATGATCGGCACGGACGTACCATCCGAACAGCGACGATCGCTACGTCGCGCTACACGTTCGCGGTGATCGTACCGGACTTGATGCGCGATGGGCCATGATCGAGGTGCAATCCGCGAACGGATGCAACTGATCGCATGAACAGACACGATCGTCCGCGGACGGTTGCGATCGGTCTTTGTGTCCAAACTTGCGATCACGGCCACGATCCTTACGCGACCGTCCATGGACGGACCGCGATGCGCATACACCACAAACGGCCAGTTGACGGGCGGTTACACTTTAAGGCTCGCTGAACTTTCCCCGTTCATACGCGTACCGACCGGTCATGCCTTGGTCCCTCGGTTCTCGGTCACTGTCCACTTGACGTGCCGTTAAACCGCTCGGAACGACATCGACCCTTGGGCCGGATATGCGCTTGGCCTTTCTAGTGCCCGCTTGTCCACTGCCTCACGACCAAGGCCTTAAGGCCGGTCATGTATTAAGGGTCAAGCGCTTATAAGATAGAGGGGAGAAGGAGTATTCCGGTCATGACGCGACCAGCCTTAGACCGCTAGGGTTTTCTCCAAGGCCGAGAAGGAAATGGACCGGTTCTAACCTTAGATGTGGTCGTGGTCTTGCCGTGGGTTGTGGATGCCTCACCGGCCATCTTTTCTCCCCTTTCCTTGCGCTTTAACCACCACCAAATTTCCTCTTCAAACCGCCGGCCTTCTCTTGGAGATTCCGGCTTCTCTCTCTCTCTAGAACTCCCTCAAACTCTCGGTTTTTAATGGCCTTTGCCTTTGGAGAATTTGTGAGCGATTTCCCTCTTTTGGGCGTGGGCGAAAATGGCCAAGTGATGGCCTATTTATAGGCTATGTTGGCGCCAACTTCCCTTGGGAGAAAGGGTGGGAGTTGTTGGCCGAATGGGTGCATCTCTTCCTTGTACCCATTCGCTTGGTAACCGCTTGGCCAGCTAGTGTCACTAGCTGACCAGCTGGCCCAAGAGCTTAACACTCCCGCCAGCTGAGTTGAGCTGGTTGCCAGCTGACCTAGTTGTCCAGCTGGACTGTTCAGCTCAGCTGAGCTGACTCCTTCACTTCCACACTTAGCCAAGCTCCTTCCAGCTGAGCTTTGGCTTCAAATCGCCCATGGAACACTCGGATTAGTCTCTCCGGACTTCCCGTTCATGTTTTCTGGTTCCATGGCGCGTCCCGACTTCCTTAGGCTGGTCGGGGGATACTACAAGTCTCCCCCCCTTGAAATGGATTCGTCCCCGAATCCGCGTCAAGGTTTTTGTACCACTCTGGATAGTCGGCCTTCATTCGATTCTCGGTTTCCCAAGTAATCTCTTTGATCCCATTATGGATCCATTCCACTTTGACCATCTGTACCACTTTCTTTCGGGTTGCTTTTTCCATCCTATCTAGGATTCGGAGTGGTCGGATTTCGATGGTCAAGTTGGGCCTAAGTTCTCTTGGAATCTCAGGTTCAACCTTGTCTTGATCCCCTAGACATTTGCGCAATTGTGAGACATGGAACACATTGTGGAATGCATCCATCTCACTTGGCAAGTCTAACTTATAGGCGACCGCTCCAACCCGTTCAATGATTCGGAACGGTCCCAAATATCTGGGATCAAGCTTACCACGCTTAGAAACCCTGGCCCGACCCTTGAAAGTGATCATCTTCAAGTAGACTTGGTCGCCTACTTCAAACTCAAGGTCCTTTCTTCTCTTGTCTGCATAGCTCTTTTGACGGTCTTGAGCCTCTTTCATCTTGGCCTTGAGGAATCGGATTCGTTCCGTAGTTTCCTCTATTATGTCTGGTCCAACTATGCTTGACTCTCCAACTTCGGTCCAGCATAGTGGGGTTCGACAAGGCCGTCCATACAAAGCCTCATAAGGCGACATTCCGATGCTTGTGTGATAACTGTTGTTATACGCAAACTCGGTCAAGGGTAGAAACTTCTCCCATGAGTCGCCCCATTCAAGAACACACGCCCTTAGCATGTCTTCTAGGGTTTGTATGGTCCTTTCGGATTGACCGTCCGTCTGGGGATGGTAAGCCGTACTCATGTTCACTCTCGTTCCCAGGGCCTTCTGAAAGGCTTGCCAGAAATAAGAAGTAAACCGGCCGTCCCGGTCTGAAACTATACTTGATGGGATCCCATGAAGTCTCACGATCTCATCAATGTATACCTCAGCCAACTTCCCCACTCCGTCCGTCTTCTTGATGGCCAAGAAGTGGGCGGATTTCGTGAGCCTGTCTACCACAACCCAAATGGCATCTCGCCTGTTCCGGGTCGTAGGCAAACCGGTCACAAAGTCCATAACTATGTTATCCCATTTCCATTCCGGAATGGGAAGACTTTGTAGCAGACCACTCGGGACTTGGCGTTCAGCCTTGATTAGCTGACAGGTTGGGAACTTGGCCACCCAAGCAGCTACATCACGCTTCATCCCAACCCAATGGTAGTACCGTTTGAGGTCATGGTACATCTTGGTATGGCCGGGATGAATTGAGAACTTAGACTGATGAGCCTCTCGTAAGATGGCTTCCTTCAGTTCCCACACGTTTGGCACACAGACTCGGCCATTTACCACAATCGTCCCATTGTTGGAGATTTGGTATTCCGTATGGTTGTTCTCTGCGGCTTTCACCAAATCCTCATCATCCTTCTGAGCGAGTCGGACCTTAGTCAGAATATCTGCTTGGTCCGCTGCTCCTAAGCCAACTGGCTCCTCTCCCACGGTCAATGCACTGAGACGCAAGGAACGGACCAATCCGACCAAGGTCTCTGCATCCCGTTCACTAGCCACCTCGGTCCTTTTCCTACTTAAGGCGTCGGCCACGAGGTTGGCCTTCCCTGGATGGTAAGTAATGTCCAGATCGTAATCGGCCACTAGTTCCATCCATCTTCTTTGACGAAGGTTGAGCTCAGGTTGGGTGAACACATACTTCAGGCTCTTATGGTCCGTAAATAGTTGCACTTTCGCTCCGTAGAGATAAGATCTCCAGATCTTAAGTGCAAAGACTACAGCGGCCATCTCAAGATCATGAGTGGGATAGTTCCCCTCATGTTTCCTTAATTGCCTTGAAGCATATGCAATCACTTTCCCTTCTTGCATCAACACACATCCCAACCCATTGATTGACGCATCCGTGTAGACCACGTAAGGCACATCATCTTGTGGTTGGGTCAGAACTGGCGCCTTAGTCAACATCTCCTTGAGTTCCTTAAAACTCTTCTCCGCGGCATCAGTCCATACAAACTTCACGTTTTCCCCGGTCAGCTTCGTCATGGCCTTGGCCATACTTGCAAACCCTTGGACAAAACGTCTGTAGTAGCCGGCCAGACCTAGAAAGCTTCGGACCTCAGTCGCGTTTCTCGGTCTTGGCCACTCCTCAATTGACCGGATCTTCTCCGGATCAACTGCCACTCCTTCCGCCGACACTATGTGTCCTAGGAAGCCAATCCGCTCTTGCCGGAAACTACATTTACTTAGTTTGGCATAGAGCTTCTGTTCCCGCAACTTCTCCAACACGATCCTAAGATGTTCCCGGTGTTCTCTAGGGTTCTTGGAATAAACAAGTATATCAATGAATATGATGACAAAACTGTCTAACCATTCCCGAAAGACACCGTTCATCATCTTCATGAACGCGGCTGGTGCATTTGTTAGACCAAACGGCATGACTACAAACTCGTAGTGTCCATACCGAGTTCGGAACGCGGTCTTCCTCACGTCCTCTGGTGCTATCGGGATTTGGTGGTATCCCGAAGCGAGGTCGATCTTGGAGAACACGGTCGAACCCTTGAGTTGGTCTAACAACTCGTCTATCCGAGGCAATGGGTACTTGTTCTTGACAATAACCCGGTTGATGCCTCGGTAGTCTATGCACAAGCGGAGGCTCCCGTCCTTCTTCTTGACGAATAAGACAGGCGCTCCCCAAGGAGAACTGCTTGGCCTAATAAAGCCTTTGTCCAGCAGTTCTTCTAACTGCTTCTTCAACTCAGCCATCTCGGCTGGGGCCATTCTATATGGCGCCTTGGATAAGGGTTTCGTTCCGGGTTCAAGTTCAATGACGAACGGATCAGACCGGTCAGGCGGTAAGCCTTCTAATGGTCTAAAAACGTCCTCAAAGTCCTTAACCACTGGGATTTCCCCAACCTTAGCCTCCGGCCCTACTTCCTTGATCGTGATATTGGCTAAGTATGCTTCACATCCCTTAGCCAACATCTTCTCTGCTTGGATAGCAGAGACGACCAAGCTTCCCGAGGTTGGCCGTATTCCTTGGAACACAACCTTACCCTCAGGTTTCTCGAACTTCACCCTTCCCCGGTGACATTCAATGGTGGCTCGGTTTTGACCGAGCCAGTCCATACCCAAGATCACTTCGTGATGGTTGAGTTGGACCACCACTAGGTCAGCCGGCATGCTCACGCCCCCAATGGAAACGGGCACATCTCTGACTAATCCTAGCATAGGCATTACTTGCCCACCGGCGGCATTCACAATGCCTTGGCCGGCCACTTGTTCACTTTGGAACAAGCCTTTCCCAATCATCCCGGGACTCACAAAACTGTGTGTAGCCCCGGAATCAAACAAGGTCAATGTTTCTACACCGCCTATCAAAACGGTCCCTACACATCGCCCTCAAATGTGTAAGCGCATCCCGCTTTTTCCCCAATATGATGCAATGCATTATTCAAATATTGAAGAAGGTTAGGGTTCCAGTAACGTACCAGTAATCGCGTCATATGAGCCGGCCTCCTCTGAGTCCTTTACCAGTGCGTAAACCCGAGGTTTCACAGTTTGACCCTTGGCCGTAGCCGCGCGGTCTCCCTGACCCCGGTTCACTTCTGGCGCCCTTTGCTTTCCATCTTGGCGCTTGGGACACTCACGGATGTAGTACCCAGCTTGGCCGCAGAAATAGCATGTCACTGGTCTCTCGGTCACCTCTTCACGCCCCTTGTTCTGTGGACAGCTCCGTGACTCGTGGTCCTTGCCGCCACACTTCGCGCATGCAACATCGGCTTTCCAACCTTCCCTAAGTGTCGTTTGCCACATGTGGCACATCTGGCGTGGTCAGAGGAGGGAACATCAGTCGTCTGATCTCTCTTCCTCTTTAGGTCCTTCCCGGGTTGACTGGACACCTTGTCCTTTGAGCCAACGCGGTTCTCCTCAGCCAAATTGGCTTCCACCGTAGCTGCCCTCTCGACTAGCTCGGAAACACTGTTGTAGGTACAAACCGAGCAGTGGGTACGTAGCTCCACTCGCAGGCCGCGAAGGAAGCTACGCACCTATGTCGGCTCGTCCTCAACATCCCGTCCCACGTAACGTCTGAGACGGTCGAACTCGGCCTCATACTCACGGACCGACCTGCGGCCCTGGACCAAGCCCAAGTATCTACCTTCCATACGATCCCAGGCCTCTGCCGGGAAGTACTTCCGGTTGAACTCTACCTCAAACTCCGCGTAGGAGTTGATGAGGCCCTTGGTGCGCCTGTCAACTGACAGCCACCAGTTGTGAGCGTCCCCTTCCAGGAAGTGGGTCGCTATGTCCTTACGGTAATCTTTAGGGCAACGGGTAGAACGGAAGTTCTGGACAAGCCGTGACCTCCATTCATCAGCCTCAAGTGGGTCAGCACTTCCCTTGAAGTATTTTGTGCCCAACTTGGTGATGTGACCTAGAACGTTGAGGTAGTCCACCTTTCGAACCTTTTTAGGGTTCGGTGACTCTACCACTACTACGTCCGAGTCATCATCACTCAGACTCGCGGTCTCAGGAACCACGGTCCGCGGCTCACCCTCAGCCGGTTTCTGACCAGAAAGGCTCTGGTTCAGTACCGTGAGCTGGCCCATCACTTCCTTTAACATAGTCCACATCTGACCGACGTTCGGGACTGCTGTCAAAGGCTCACCGTCACCACCACCTGTGGCGTCATCCATCTCATGGCCGGTCTCATCTCGAGCCGCATGAGATGAAGACTCCCCCATATGCTCATCGTTCCCGGTTAGGACGTGTGGTTGTTCAACCCTAGTCCCGTCAGGAATCAGTGTAGCATTGGGCTCAGTGGCCGTTGGGACAACCTCAGGACCGGTTGCCCCTGGCGTGACAGGAGTGGTCTAGACTCTCGGGCCGTGGCCGGTCGCAGACGTCTCCTTGTCCTTATCTTTTGTCCTCTTGGACTTGCTTTTTCCAACCTGAAATTCAACAAGACAATTCCATATATATCCAATCAAATTTTCAAGTCCTAAGCAAGTCTAATTTTCTATGCGGACAATTCGGACTTGGACGAGTGGTGTAGCCCCTAACCCCAGCCTAGGAAATAACTCCGCTCTGATACCAACTTGACAAGACCCCTCCCGGCCATAGGGCCGGTTTGGATTGCCACTACTTAACCTATTTCATCTTGAGGTTTCATAAGAACCTCAAGTCCATTTTAGTCATACTTAAACGTTTTCCATTTCAATCATTCAACAATTTCGATTCACAATATAGACTAAGGCAAAAATAGACATTTTATTAATAAGTAAAAGGTACCAAATACAACTGTGGTTCAATTCGCATTATGCTAAAGTATTCGGTCCTAAACAATGTCTATCCAACTAAACACCACTCGCCCCAAGTCTTGTCCGCGCCTAGGTTCGATCATCATCATGATCACCTGAAAGTCAAAACATGTTCATGAGATTTCCATAATCAATTCATTTCGTTTTCATGCAACCTAGCATTATATCATTTCTATATGATCCCATGAACTATATATTATACAATCAATCCTATCCATTCTAAGTTCTAAATCATAAGCCACTTTGTTCCCATACACGTTTAATGATCCGCGATCGCAACTCGGCCCGTGGTCATAGGCGTGCGTTCGCGGTTAAGCCATACGGACGTGTGCGGTGCTGTGCGCGATCGTCCGCGGTCAAGTTTACGGTCGACGGAGCGTTCATGTGCGCGTACCGTGTGATCGTGACGCATGTCCGTGACGGACGTACCGTGTGATCGCACGCTTGACCTTACGGTCGCGTGGAATGATCGGCACGGACGTACCATCCGAACAGCGACGATCGCTACGTCGCGCTACACGTTCGCGGTGATCGTACCGGACTTGATGCGCGATGGGCCATGATCGAGGTGCAATCCGCGAACGGATGCAACTGATCGCATGAACAGACACGATCGTCCGCGGACGGTTGCGATCGGTCTTTGTGTCCAAACTTGCGATCACGGCCACGATCCTTACGCGACCGTCCATGGACGGACCGCGATGCGCATACACCACAAACGGCCAGTTGACGGGCGGTTACACTTTAAGGCTCGCTGAACTTTCCCCGTTCATACGCGTACCGACCGGTCATGCCTTGGTCCCTCGGTTCTCGGTCACTGTCCACTTGACGTGCCGTTAAACCGCTCGGAACGACATCGACCCTTGGGCCGGATATGCGCTTGGCCTTTCTAGTGCCCGCTTGTCCACTGCCTCACGACCAAGGCCTTAAGGCCGGTCATGTATTAAGGGTCAAGCGCTTATAAGATAGAGGGGAGAAGGAGTATTCCGGTCATGACGCGACCAGCCTTAGACCGCTAGGGTTTTCTCCAAGGCCGAGAAGGAAATGGACCGGTTCTAACCTTAGATGTGGTCGTGGTCTTGCCGTGGGTTGTGGATGCCTCACCGGCCATCTTTTCTCCCCTTTCCTTGCGCTTTAACCACCACCAAATTTCCTCTTCAAACCGCCGGCCTTCTCTTGGAGATTCCGGCTTCTCTCTCTCTCTCTAGAACTCCCTCAAACTCTCGGTTTTTAATGGCCTTTGCCTTTGGAGAATTTGTGAGCGATTTCCCTCTTTTGGGTGTGGGCGAAAATGGCCAAGTGATGGCCTATTTATAGGCTATGTTGGCGCCAACTTCCCTTGGGAGAAAGGGTGGGAGTTGTTGGCCGAATGGGTGCATCTCTTCCTTGTACCCATTCGCTTGGTAACCGCTTGGCCAGCTAGTGTCACTAGCTGACCAGCTGGCCCAAGAGCTTAACACTCCCGCCAGCTGAGTTGAGTTGGTTGCCAGCTGACCTAGTTGTCCAGCTGGACTGTTCAGCTCAGCTGAGCTGACTCCTTCACTTCCACACTTAGCCAAGCTCCTTCCAGCTGAGCTTTGGCTTCAAATCGCCCATGGAACACTCGGATTAGTCTCTCCGGACTTCCCGTTCATGTTTTCTGGTTCCATGGCGCGTCCCGACTTCCTTAGGCTGGTCGGGGGATACTACAACAGGAACACGAAATTTTTTCATAATGTTACTAAACAGCGCCGCTGCCATAATAGAATCTCTTCCATTGCAGATGATCAGGGCCTTATTCATACTGATCTTTCTAAAATCCAGGCTCTGTTCCATACATACTTTGCCTCTATTTACTCTCCTTCAGGTCATACTGCCTTGGATCCTCTACTTCAGCATCTTCCCCTTCGGGTCACCTCAGAAATGAATCAAGCTCTCACTGCCCCGACATCAGAGGAGGAGATTTCTCATGCCTTATCTCACCTCAATGTTGATAAAACACTAGGAGCTGATGGGTTCACTGCTGGTTTCTACCGCTACCATTGGCCTTCAGTTAAAACAGAGGTAATATCCTTTGTTAAACTCTTTTTTAATACTGGCCATCTTGATCCAGAACTCAATCGTACACTGCTTTGCCTCATTCCTAAGACTGCATCCCCTACTAAGGTTACTGAATTCAGGCCCATTAGCTTATGTAATGTGGCTTACAAGCTTATTTCCAAAATTCTTGCTGACCGGTTAAAACCTTGGCTTCATGTCCTCATTTCAGAATTTCAAACTGCTTTCATTCCTAACCGTCTCATCACTGATAATGTCCTGATTGGACATGAGTTACTTCACTCTCTGCAGACTAAGAAGCTTAAGCATCCTTACATGGCTCTTAAATTGGATATCTCTAAAGCTTTTGATAAGTTGGATTGGAACTTTTTAGCTGCTCTCCTTAGCAAGATTGGGTTTGCTCCACAATGGTGTCAATGGGTGATGACTTGTATTTCTTCTGTCCCTTATGCAGTCTTATGCAATGGCTCTCCTGGTGAAACTCTTATTCCTCAAAGGGGGCTCCGTCAAGGGGACCCCCTTTCTCCATATCTTTACCTCCTCTGTACGGAAGTTTTATCCTCTTTACTCTCCAATGCAATGCGTACTAATCTTATCCACGGTTTTAAAGCAAGCAGGTCTGGACCCCCTATCTCTCATTTGCTTTTTGCAGATGACTCCTTGCTCTTTTGCAAAGCCACGGAAGAGGACTGTCGCAACCTTCTCCACCTGCTCTCCCTCTACTCTGAAGCTTTTGGCCAATTTATAAACTTCACCAAGTCTGCTATTCTCTTTGGAAAGACGGTATCTCCTGCTCTCCAACAAAGTCTTAAGGAGCTTACAGGCATCAACAAAGTAGGTGGATTTGGTCGCTACCTTGGTCTCCCTGAAGCTATTGGCAGGAACAAATATGATGTATTTTCTTTCTTAGTTCAGAGAGTCCAGGCCAAACTGGAGAGCTTGTCATCTCGTTTCCTCTCACCTGCAGGCAAGGAAATTCTCCTCAAGTCTGTTGTGACGGCCTTACCCACTTATTGTATGAGTTGTTTTCTGCTTCCAAAACGCCTCACATCTCAGCTTACAAGCTTAATGCGTCGCTTTTGGTGGTCATCATCCCCTGACAAGCACAAACTCCCCTGGATTTCTTGGGATAAGTTGACACAACCTAAACGACAGGGAGGTATGGGTTTTAGGGACATTCCTAAATTTAATATAGCTTTGTTAGCCAAACAAAGCTGGCGTATTCTCTCTGACCTTAATTCCCTTCTCTCACGTGTTATGAAAGCTAAATATTTTCACAACTCTTCTCTTCTTGATGCTGGCCTAGGTTCTAGGCCTAGTCACGCTTGGAGGAGCATTCATAGTGGGTCTCAACTTCTCAAGCAAGGAATTATATGGAAGGTGGGCACTGGAGCATCCATTCGTATATGGCAGGATGCTTGGATTGACAATCCTCCCCGCTCACCTCGTGCTCTCTCTTCCAATCCCTGCTCCCAAGTAAGTGTCTCTGAACTATTGATCCCTCATACTTCTCAATGGAATGAACCACTCTTGCGTTCACTCTTTGTACCGCAAGATGTTCCTCTTATCTTACGTATTAGGCCTTCTCTGGTGCAAAGCATATACCGACCTCTCTGGATTTATGCCCGTAATGGTGTTTATTCTGTGAAGACAGGCTATACTCAGCTTGCTCAACCTATCCTTCCCCCTGATCCTAATCTCCTTCTCAGACACGCTATGTGCAATAAGATCTGGAAACTTAATGTTCCTTCCAAAATCAGACATTTTTGGTGGCGTGCTCTCAATAATGCTTTACCTGTTTCTGCAGCTCTTAAGAGACGACATTTACATGTTACATCGGAATGTCTTACATGTGGTGATTCACAAGAGACTTCTGCTCATCTACTTTTCCACTGTCGTGTGGCCCGTGAGGTCTGGGAACTGTCACCAACGGCTCTCCAGCCAGGTCAGTTCAATCCAGATCATTCTTTTGCTTCCTGTTTGCAAACTCTTTTCCACAGTGATCATCCTTCGTCCCCTGGAGATTACCTCTTCCCTTTCATTGGCTGGCGTCTCTGGAAGGCCCGAAATGATCTCCTCTTTCACTCTCGACGTTGGCACATCACAGAGCTTCTCCATCAAGCTCTCCTTGATTACCGAATGTGGCACCAGGCTAATGCCTCTCCTGTCCATTCTGTTCAGCCACCAGCTCAGTCTCCTGCTCCTACACTCACCACTTTTTCTGATGTTCTGCACTCTTCCTCGTCTCTTTGTTGTTGCACAGATGCTTCGTGGCTCTCATCCTCGGCCCCTATTGGTATTGGTTGGACCCTGCATACATCTTACGGTCGACACATTCTCAATGGCTTTGGCTCACTTCCTCCCACAGACTCAACGTTAGTAGCTGAAGCTGTTGCACTCCGTGAAGCAGCTCTCCAACTTAAGGTATTGGGATACAAGGACGTGACATTTTGTGTTGACTCATTGCAACTCTATCAATCCCTTTCATCTGGCAACAACACCTCTGTTCCTCATACCATTAATGGTTTGCTCGACGACATCCTCCAAATTGCTCCAGCTTCCTCCCGGTTTCAACACATTTCCCGCCAAGCTAATACACTTGCTGATGCTCTTGCTAAGCAAGCACGTGTTTCTATTTTGTCGCTAAAAGTCTCTTGGATCTTGTAATATAACTTAACGTTTTCTCGTTCATGGTTAATAATATTTCCACAGTTGACAAAAAAAAAAATATAACAGCGACGCGCTTAAAACGCCAGACGCGCCTTAAGGAAATCGCGTTGGAACCAAACGCCGTTTGGAGTGAGAAAAGGGCGAGTAGCGATTATAATAAGCGAAAAAAACATTTCAACAAGATCCCTCAAAGTTCCAAAAAAGGAACCCTAGATTTTCTCTTCTCACGCTCCTTGTCTCCTCACTCGCTCTTCGTCTTCTTTGCTCTGCTCTTTTCACGTGTGAGATTTTACTTCTCTCTCTGTCTCTCCCTTTGTCGCTCTCTGGGGGGGTGGCCGAGAAAATGCAGGAAAAGCCTGGGCAAATCCAAGGCCCAGTCCCCTGAATTTCACGGTGTCTTGCCTTATAATACATAAATTTTGGATCTTTATGCTTAATACTAACGAAAGTAAGCTCCTTTATTCTCTGCTGCCAAAAATTCACGGACTTTTTGAAAAAAATTACTAGCTTTTGGCTTAGAACCTAATTTTTTTTTGAATCGCTAGAAGTATTTTGTTGAAATTGTTCACTTTCCTACTGCTACATGTGTTTCAGAAGTTCGTTTGGTTTGATCGATTATTAACACCCTTCAAGTTCGATGCCTTGGGTGCTTATGAAGTTTGGTTGTTCCATTTTCAGGTGCTAATGTAAATTATCTATTGGAAAGGATTTAGTTTCCAGTTGTTTCATGGGAGTCCATGGTGGGTTAGTTGCTTTTGAGTGTGTTAAGGTTTCTACTGAACCCAAATGTGGCTAACTTAGAAGATGGATTTGCAAGAGAATAATAATCATCAGGTGAGAAATGCAGGGGATGATAATATGGTCGACGTTGTGGTTGAATCGCATAATAACAGCAGGGATGTAGGAGTTGTTGTCGATGATCTCAGAACAGGAGATCTTGGCTTTAGTGGTGATCTTGATCTCGAGCCAAGGGATGGTATTGACTTCGAGACACACGAGTTAGCGTATACATTTTATCAAGACTACGCGAAATCTATGGGTTTTACTACCTCTATTAAAAACAGCAGACGATCCAAGAAAACTAAAGATTTCATCGACGCCAAGTTTGCTTGTTCTAGATACGGCGTTACTACTGAGTCCGAGAGTGGTAGTAGTAGTGGTCGAAGGTCGAGTGTTAAGAAAACAGATTGCAAGGCAAGTATGCATGTGAAGAGAAGACCTGATGGGAGATGGATAATACATGAGTTTGTAAAGGAACACAATCACGAGCTTCTTCCTGCTCTTGCTTATCATTTCCGGATTCAGAGGAATGTCAAGTTAGCTGAGAAGAATAACATGGACATTTTGCACGCGGTTAGTGAACGGACCAGGAAAATGTATGTTGAGATGTCGAGACAATCTGGTGGATATAAGAATATGAGGCTTCTTCCTCAGACCGATGTCAACAGTCTGGTTGGTAAAGGTCGGTATCTGGCTTTGGAAGAAGGAGATTCTCAAGTACTGCTTGAGTACTTCAAGCGTATTAAGAAAGAAAACCCCAAGTTCTTTTATGCAATAGATTTAAACGAGGAGCAACGGTTAAGAAATCTGTTTTGGGCTGATGCTAAGAGCAGAGATGATTATATGAGTTTCAACGATGTTGTGTCCTTTGATACTACTTATGTCAAGTTTAACGATAAATTGCCGCTAGCTTTATTTATTGGGGTGAACCATCACTCCCAACCTATGTTGCTCGGCTGTGCTCTGGTTGCCGATGAGTCGAAGGAGACATTTGTGTGGCTGCTAAAAACATGGCTTCGAGCAATGGGTGGTCGAGCTCCTAAAGTTATACTCACTGACCAAGATAAAATCTTGATGGCTGCTGTGTCGGAGCTGTTACCAAACACTCGTCATTGCTTTGCTTTATGGCATGTGTTAGAAAAGATTCCTGAATATTTCTCCCATGTGATGAAACGGCATGAGAATTTCTTGCAAAAGTTCAATAAGTGCATCTTCAAATCGTGGACGGGTGACCAGTTTGATATGAGATGGTGGAAAATGGTCAGCCAATTTGGACTTGAGGGTGATGAATGGCTGCTATGGTTGCACGAACATCGCCAAAAGTGGGTACCGACTTTTATGAGCGATGTTTTTCTGGCGGGAATGTCGACATCTCAGCGTTCAGAAAGTGTGAACTCTTTCTTTGATAAGTACGTCCATAAGAAAATCACGCTTAAAGAGTTCTTGAGGCAGTACGGTGCAATTCTCCAGAATAGGTATGAAGAGGAATCTGTTGCAGATTTCGATACTTGCCACAAGCAACCTGCGTTGAAGTCTCCCTCGCCTTGGGAGAAGCAAATGGCAACAACTTATACCCACACAATATTCAAGAAATTTCAAGTGGAGGTATTAGGGGTTGTCGCTTGCCATCCTAGAAAGGAAAAAGAAGATGAAAACATTGTGACGTTTAGAGTTCAAGACTGTGAAAAAGACGACGAGTTTCTTGTAACGTGGAGCAAGACTAAGTCAGAACTCTGCTGTTTCTGCCGTATGTTTGAATACAAAGGGTTTCTCTGTCGGCATGCCTTGATGATTCTGCAGATATGTGGCTTTGCCAGCATCCCACCTCCATATATTTTGAAAAGGTGGACAAAAGATGCTAAGAGTGGAGTATTGACTGGTGAAGGCACAGACCAGATACAGACCAGAGTTCAGCATTATAACGATTTGTGTAGTCGAGCCATTGAATTGAGTGAGGAAGGCTGTGTGTCAGAAGAAAACTACAACATCGTATTGCGCACACTGGTTGAGACCCTGAAAAATTGTGTTGATCTGAATAATGCTAGAAACAACATCACTGAATCTAATAGCCAGCTTAATAATGGTGCTCACCAAGAAGAAAACCAGGTAATGGCCGGCGTAAAAGGAACAAAAAAGAAGGCTGTTGTTAGGAAAAGAAAGGTGGTTTTTTTTATTGAAACTTCTCTGCAATCTAAAACCATACTCGTACATTCTCTTAGTTTTAAAGACGTAAGAAAGTACACTCAAATTGATCTTGTGCAGGGACAACCAGAGGCTAGCCAAATGCTTGAATCTCAACAGAGCTTGCAACCAATGGTTTGTGCTTTGTTTGGATCTTATCTTATTCATTTGATTAACAGTGCATTTTGTATATGAGATAAAGAGTAGGATGTGGGTCTGCTGCTGGTTTTGTGCAGGAAAATATAAGTTCAGAGGGAATGAGCATCAGTGGTTACTACGGTCCTCAACAGAACGTTCAAGGATTGGTTAGTTGATTATTACTAAACCTGGCTAAGCGACTCGACATCTATACTAAACATGTTTCAACTGTGGATATAGTTAAATTTAATGGAGCCACCTCATGAAGGCTACTATGTAAATCAACGAACCATCCAAGGCCTGGTGGGTTTATATATATATATAGATGATATTACCAATGATCCATCACCCAAATATGTGCTGAGCAGAAGTAAATGTGAATGATGAAAGATTTGTCATGTTTTGATTTCAGGGACAATTGAATTCCATAGCACCAGTGCAGGATAACTTCTTCACGAATCAACAAGCCATGCCTGGGCTGGTACATTATCCTACCTTAAACTCATCCACCAAAAGTGATTTTAGAAGCATCTTATGAGTGATCTTATTGTCTTGTGCAGGGCCAAATCGATTTCAGGCCTCCTCCCAATTTCACTTACAATTTACAGGTTTTCAGCTCCCTGAATAAATTCTTAAGTTGCTCTACTTTGAGTGAAAATTATATCTTTTGAATGCGTTGACCACATGTTGATATTGGTTTCTTTTTAATCTTTTCAGGATGAGCATTTGAGATCTGCTCAACTGCCTGGTAGTTCATCAAGACGGCTATAGTAACTTGTTTGATTGCAATGACAGGGAAAATATCTTTTTATATTGTTTGTGTAGACTATGGGATCGTCTTTGATGTATGAAATATTGAGTTGTGTGTCATTAAATAGAAGCCTCTTTAACACAAACAAGTCTCATGTGTTGTATATTTCAAAAAGTTAGTTGGAATGTTCATAATCTCGCAAAAATAATCTCACTACGCACAAACACGAGAGAATTCATAACAAACAAGAACTAACTTGGTCGAGTTTAGAAATAGGGACAAACGAAACAAGATCGGTCTTCTAGATGATGAATCTGGTCAGAAAACTGGGTTAGGTGAGTGGGGCCTTTTTTATACCGACCGACAGGTTCTCAAGGCAGAAACGACATTATTAGAGTTTGGTGTCACATTTGAAAAAGAGAGAGAGAGAGAGATTGAAATGGAGAGAGTGAATGAAACATTCTTCTTATCCCATGGATCTCCCACGTTGAGCATTGACGATAGCTTAGAAGCGAGACAATTCTTCAAATCATGGACGGACAAAGTTTTTCCACAGAAACCCAAATCGATTTTGATCATCTCCGCACATTGGGACACCAAAATTCCAACCGTCAACACTGTTCTCCGCAATTCCACCATCCACGATTTCTATGGTTTCCCTGATCCCATGTACAAGGTCTCTCTCAAATAAACCCTAACTTTCTTCTGACCCTGATTCTACTATGAATATGCCTAGATTGAACAAATGCATTGATTTTCAATTTTTGTGGTCATTTACATAAAAAAGATTCAATTTTGGAATTTGCAGCTGAAATACGAAGCACCAGGAGCAATTGAATTGGGAAAGAGGGTGAAAGAGTTGTTAATGGGAGGAGGAGGATTGAAACGTGTTGATGAAGATAAAAAGAGAGGACTTGATCACGGAGCTTGGGTTCCTTTAATGTTGATGTATCCAGAGGCGGATATACCGGTTTGTCAGCTCTCTGTTCAGTCATCACAAAATGGGAGTTACCATTACAATATGGGCAAAGCATTGGCTCCATTGAAAGACGAAGGTGTTCTTATCATTGGATCTGGAAGTGCTACTCACAACTTGAGGAAGCTTGACTTTAATATCACTAATGGCTCCGCGGTTCCTTGGGCTTTGGCGTTTGATCACTGGCTCAGAGATTCACTCGTGCAAGGGAGGTATAAATTACAATCACAAATCTTTTTTATTAACTTTATGAGAATCATTAATTCTTTATGTTTTGTTCCAGATATGGAGATGTGAATGATTGGGAAGAGAAAGCTCCGAATGCAAAAATAGCGCATCCATGGCCCGAGCACTTTTACCCGTTACATGTTGCAATGGGTGCAGCTGGTGATGATGCTAAGGCAGAGCAAATCCACACAAGCTGGCAACTTGGTACCTTGTCTTATTCTTCTTACCGCTTCACTTCTTCCCCTTGATATATCTATCTCTCCTTCAATACTTGTTTGTCTTCTTTCATGTAAGCTATGTGTATTCCATCTATTGTATGCAAATACAACTCTTCTTTGTGATATGATGTCTCATGTATGAATCTGCTATGTGAATTTAAATAAACTGTATTGTTTGTAAATCAATAGAAGCATTTGTAAAAATTGGAAAATCCTATTTTGTCCACACAAATTTTATATCTCAACAATCAATCAAAACAAAACTTCTCTCTCTCTCTCTTACCTCATCTTTTCTCTTCTCTCTTCTCTCCTCTTCTTTGTCGACAAAATCCAATCCTGAAACCTCCAAAATCCATCCTCCGATTTTTTCCCTAATCCGAGCTCATCCTCTTACAGTCTCCCAATCTCACCATCAAAAACCAGGAGGTTCAAGGTAGTTCTTCAATTTATTATGATATTATAAATATATCCCGAGTATTTTTTGTTGTTGTTGTTGACCTTGTTTTGAAATTGGTGTTAAAAATTAACGATTATAACCATGTTTTTTTTATGGATTAAGCAATTGAATGGATAACTAATTGACAACATTTGTTTAATCGTCGTGAATTGAAGACCCAAATTAGTGTTTTTAATCCGAAGAAAAAGTAAAAAAATTTAGTAGAACTTGATAAAAATATCATGGTAGAACTAAGTGTTAATAGCATGGTAGAACTGATAAAACTTGGTAATAATACTATAGTAGAATTGATAGAATTTGATATTACTGTTGCTAATGCATATTTTCTTTCATTTTTCAGAAGAGGAAGAGGATGACATTATTCAAAGACCGGAGATGATTATGAATGGATTCCAATAGAACTCGGTTGTATGGTATATCGTTTAAGACATCATCGATGAAGGAGATAACTTATTCACTGTTAGTGGATATTGTAAGCAGAAAGATTTCGATAGATGATTCTTCAAGGAGGCTGAATTTGAGTTATATTCCATTGGTAGTGAAATCTCAGAGACAATCATATATTTTTTAATGACGAGGATGTTTATGTGTATCTAACCTCTGTGGATTAAGGAAAACAAAAAAAAGTGTTTTGCATGCAGAGGTTATCAGATTTGAAAATATTTCTAGTGGTCGAGCAACTTTCAAGAGTAGAGAGGGAAAAACGAGATGGTGGGAGTTATGGTGAGCTTATTTCTAGTGCTAGGGATAATATTGGGGTTAATTCTTGTGGGCTACGCCTGATGTTGGCGAGGAATCAACAAAATAACCTCATGAGCCGATTGAACCGTTGGAAAATGTTGATATTGGAGATGGTGATAATGTAAAACATGACGATGTGCATATTTCTTGTCTTGTTGAATTTGTTGAGCTTCCACGGGATATAGAAGAGAGAAAGCGTTTAGATGAATGGGAAGATGGTATGGGTTTCGAAATAAATCAAGAATTTCAAAGAAAAGAAGATGTGAAGTATTTGGTTGATAGAGCCGCAAATGAGAATTGTTTTGGAATTGTTATATCCAATTTATATATGAATCGATACGTCCTGAAATGCCGTGAAGAGAAAGAAGGTTGTAAATGGCAGTTGAGAGTTGCAAAGGTTACAAATTCAACCATTTTTCGGTTAGAATATACATGAAGATGCATTTATGCTCTCGGACAAGTTCAAGTGGTGTAAGAAAAAAAAAGGAAAGGTACACCACAATTAGTTGCAAGCATCTTGAATGAAGACTATCCTAATAACTTTGATACTCCATAAAATGATCGCCAAGCTTGTCTAAGGAAGAGCTGGTGTGGAAGTGGCGTACTCTACGGATTTTGGAGGAAAATACCTTGTTGTTAATGATATCTGTGGTAGTCTAGATGAATGTTTCATTCTTATTTTTATATGTTGGAGAAGGTGAATCATGGTACAAAAACAATTTTGTTTCTTGATGATGGAAAAATGTTCTAAGTACCTATTCATGGCTTTGGGAACTTTCATTGAAGGGTTTCAAGCGAAGAGGAAAGTGATAATTGTTGATGCAACTTTCACTAAAAATGTATATGGAGGTTTCTAATTTTTGCCACAATGCAGGATCTGAATCATCACCACTACCCCATTGTTTGATAGCTCTAATTGTCTAAGTGTTAAAGAAAGAAAAGAAACCAAAGTTGGCTCAATCATCAAAGGAAAGAAAAGAAACAAGTAAAAGGAAAGAAATAGCTAAGCAAAGAAAACTAATACTATAAGTGTTTAAAGACGAAGAAAGTGATCAAAATTGGGATAAGAAGGCAAAAATGCCTTAAGGAAAGGGTATCTTAGAAAATGAACTATATGGGTTTAGAAGAAGAGTTAAGATAATTATGGACACTTGGGTAGAATGAAAATTTATGCTTGTATGCATGAATTGTTTCTTACTCTTAGCATTTTGCTATAGTTCATTATTTTCTTGAGATATCCCTTTGTTCTTGAAAGCCACACATCATTTGAGATCACTTTTATCTCAAGACCTCAAACCCTGAGCCAAATATGTTTATTTGATTTGCACAATCATGATTCACCATTTCTTAATGAATGTTAAAGGGATTGAGGATAGGAATTCATATGTAGGTTGAGACTTGAACTTGATGAATGTGTTGATCAGAATGGCTAACTCTTTTGAAGTAGAGTAAGCTTGATTGTAGCTCTTAATTGCTTGTCTAGACTTTGTTTCCATTTTTGTTTGACAATTGCTTTTGGAAGCTTTGAGCTCTCACTTTCAAACCTTTCTTTCATTTTTGTATTTGATTGTTTGCTTGCGGACAAGCAAAAGACAAGTTTGGGGGATTTGATGTACTCTATTTTTAGGTGTTTTAACATCGTCTTTTTAGCATTTGGTTGTAAATGCATTTAGGCATGGTTATGTGTGTATATACTTGCATTTGTTCATTTTAGGTGTTGGAGTTGTGACTTGGAATTTGGAAGCTTTTGGAGAGTAAAATGAGTGAAGAAATGACAAATGAAGAGATGTCCAATCCATTGGCCATAGCCATCGATCTAATGCTGGCCGATAGCATCATATCGGTCACCACCCATCGGACATCATGCATTCGATGCTTTGGAGCCCTCTCCATTGATCAAGTCCATTGACATTGTGTGTCCGATTTATCCCCGCACGTAACATCAAGTTTTGGAGTCTTGACTTTATCGGCCATGGGCAATCGACCTACATCTAGACAATGAAGCCCACTTTCTCCCATCGACCTCATTCCAGCGGACGAGACCACCCGATACTTTCCGTGTCTGCCCATCAACTATTTTCTATTGGGCAAGTGCAAAACGATGCATTGCCCTTGCGTGATTCCAGGATCATCAGCCAAATAATATCAGCCAAGCATGGTCGATATTGACCCTATTCGGCTGCCCTTATTACCATTTTACACTGAGTGGCTAAACAATATATATACATTTTAGACCTATTTTGAGGGATTATCTTCTACCTTATGAACTTTGTTTACCTCTTTTAGATCAAAACTTTGTAAACATTATTTTGAGTATTAATCAAGTACTTTCTTATCTTTTTTTATAATCTCTTCTTCCTAACCTGTTTTCTCACTTAATCTTTATAAGTTTAGTTAGGAAAATGGTGGTTAGTGAGTAGTTCTCTTTGGGTCTTTGAGATGAGGTAGATTAGGGTTTGATTAGGGATGATCTAAGGGTGTTTAGTAATTAACTAGTATTAATCCTACTCTATTAAGTTGTTCTTTAAGCTAGGTTGCAAGAAATTGTTGAATCTAGATTGTTAGGCTTTTTCATTCCCACAAGGTGTTTGATGAAATGCTTATAAGAACTTAATTAGAGATTTTGCATGCTTAGCCAATAAGAATTGATGTCTAAGGTGTTTAATAGTCATATGAAATTGTTTTGCATTCTTAATTGATTCTTAACAATAATTGAGAGATTGTTCGATTATGAGTAGATTAAGGAGATTTTTGCCTAGAGATAGGATTGATAAAATGATTTGTGTTCTTGACTAAAAATTAAGCTTGCATTGATTGGTGTTAAGATTTAGATTGAATGCATGCTATTATGCGATTTGATACTGAGAAATGGAGAATTGAAAATTAGCATAGAGTTTAAAGCATGACAATGTGATTAGCTACTTGTTGAATCATTTAACCTTCTTGCTTGTGATATTGATTGATTAACACCTCAGTTTGATCATCCCTAGTTAGTCTTAATGCCTTGACATCATCTTTAGGACTCTCTTTCTCTTATTATTGTCCTATCTTCTTGTTTGCTTCCTTGATCACTAGGAACTTATAATCATAAATTTAAACTGAATTTCGCTTAGCTTAAGTAATGCATGTATTCTTGGTGTGTTGTTTCATCTCAAGTATGAGTTGATCCTCAAATTAATACAATGAAAGTGTTCATAGGAATTTTAGTAATTGGTTTAAGAATTGCAAAATTCCTTTATCAAGCTCTGAACATCATAAAGCTAATAACAAAACGGTTACCATTGCAAAGAGATGGCGAATCTCCTTCAAGAGGAAAGGTTTATGCATCTCATGAACAGGGGCCAAGATCCGGGTCATTCCTAATGTTATCATTTGAAAGAAGGTCGCACATGAGAGCTTGTCATTTACAAACGGGAATTTCCCTTTTTTAGTGATATGCCCATGTGAATCTGATGGTTCGAAGTCACGACCTTCACCCAAACGCTTCCTGCTCCTTTTTATAACACGCCCAGTCATAGCTGGAGATAAATCATAGGGCTTCAAACCCACGCGGTTTGAAGGTTCGCATCACCAGCGTGCGCAGGCGGAGGAGGAAGGTTCACATCGCCAGAACGCTCCGTTTTGCTCTTCGAATCCGACCTACACCATTTATTTCCTTATTGGTCATGAATATCATCATGGGCCTCTAGGTCCATGCCCTCTCCCTCGGGCAGGACATAATCGTCAACGGCAACCTTCTCAACATGGCCAACCTCTATCTCCTCGTTCTTTTCCCACTCAACCTCAACCTCCTTATTCGCCTCGACATCCCCATGAGACATTTGCTCGTTAATCGTATTATTGCCATCCTAGGCATCACTCGGATTTGTCTCAAGATCAATTACCAAAAAATCCTCGGCAACTGCGGAGAGAACTTTCCCAACATAGTCAGACAAGTCGACATTCACTCGACCCATCCGCTCCTTGGATTTTCTGCACCTTTTTCGCGAAGGACGGGAGGTCGACAGTTCGCCACTAGTCGAACCCTGAGGAGGAGGAGGTCCCAAAAAATCTACCCAAAGACACCAAGAAGTCCTTTAAAAACTAATTTAGTTTATTAAAAAAAACGGGCAGGGAGATGGAAAAAGAAGTAAGGAAAAAGAAGTCAAACCTGAATCAATCTTTGAGAAGTACCGCCTAACCCTCTCGCCGCGGATGCCACTCAGTCTAATGCGCCGTGAGCTTTTAATTTCTTAAAATCACTAGAGAGATTCAGAAGCCAATGGTCTAAAAGCGAACTATCCGCAAAACAAGATAAAAATCATAAGACAGTCAATACCGACTAACACGCTTAGAGAAAAAGGAAAACTATCAGGGTCATGATTCCATGCCGATATGTAAACAATGCTCGTATCGAACGTAAATGCATCATTCATTCGTGCAAAAAGTAGTTGTCTTGCCAATCGGTGGTATTGTCTGGCACGCCTAACACAACCTTCAAACCAAGTTTGGGCCTCATAGTCACGTAAAAGGTCCCTAGCGTCCTCTGGTTGGTCGTAATTGAGGTCACCTCTTCAAAGAAGTGAACCAACACATCAATGTCGCACTCGACCAAAAAAATCAGAGCTCCAAGCATATTACGAAAAGCCGCAGACAAAGCTGAGAAATGGCTATCTGCCTCCCCTTGCAATATTCGACTAGGAGCCGCGGGAGAGGGAACCAAAGGTGGCATTCTAAAAAAAAACAAAAATCATACAAACAAACCTAACCAGAAGAAACATCCAGGGCCGTTCATCTGACGTCGGCAAGCGAAGCTCAATACCTGGATGACGAGTACAAGATTGCAAGATCTGATTCGATGAATCATGCCCACAAATGTACAGACGAATCTCTCAAGGAATGATGATTCTCTTCTCCGTCGCCGCCTTTTTTTTTCCTTCTTCTTCTTCTTCTTCTTCTTCTCCTTCCTTGAACTGACTGTTACAGATCGACTACCATAAACAGCTACACTCTGCCCGGAACCAATCTATGTTCCCTCAGAACCAACCGGCTCATCATCACCGCCTCCCAAACTTTCCTCGTCGTCGCCTTACTGACCTTCCTCGTCAAGAGCATCTAAATCTTCATACCCAAGAGACCGAGGAGGAGGAGCATCAATGAAAGACATACAACTAAGATGTTCAACCACCATTGGAGAAACTCGTGACAGACGAGCTGTCCATCCAGATCACGACCTAAGAAAACCAGTCTCATCCCCAGTTGACCTAGATTGAACATGATTATTCCCTTAAGACAGATGCGACGAGGTCATCATTGCGAGAAAACCAGTTACAACTAAAATCTACCCACATGTCGAAGAATCTAAACGACTAGGAAATCGCAACTGCTCGACAAGAAAAAAATATGAGGCAAAAACAAGAAGAGAGAGAGAAATACCTTATCAAAACGGAGAAAAGTAAAGATATGAAAACCTAGAAGAGGTTTTTGTGGAAGACAAGAGGCGTTTATCAGGAAAACACAATCGTCGCGACTCTTCGACTTCTATGGATGTCTTTTCACTACTCAAGAGGCGCGAACCACAAGTGCAGGAAACACAATAGTTCAATGGCACCTAGAAAGCCAAATAAGCCGACCAAATTTCCACCTGACTTAAATACTTAAGAAAATTCGCCAACATCGACTAGAGCTGAAGACTGACGAACTAGGGGGGGGGGGGGCTAATTTTTGGATATATGTTTAGCACAAATCCATAAGCCCATCAAAATTTGCTCTACCCATCTGATTTACTCGCCCAAAAACTAAAGTCCGTTAAGGAGTCAACAACCCAAGAGGAAGTTGACCATTTTTACTATAAATAGAGCATTTATTCTTTATAATGGCACATTTTGTATTCTGCTAATCTCGTAGCTATACTTATAAAACAATGAGACTTAGTAGCTTTTAGAGAATTCGTCAATTGACGACCTCTCTCTTCGTCCATCTTATTCGTTTATCGGTCTTGGCCTAATTATAAATACAGAGAATTTTCGATCCTATCTTTTATTTCTTTCTACTTGTTTATTCGAACCATTTTGACCCCTAATTCTTACGATCTCAGATTTAGTCAAAATTCCGCAACAACAGTCATGGATCCGACGTCATTTTGTGTGTGATGGGGCATATATATTGTAAAAGATCAATAGAGAGAGTTGGCTCAACATTTTGTAAGTCCTAAGAGCAACTCCATCAGCGTTTTTTAGGGTGGGTCTCTTAGAAAAATATAATAAAATATTGTGGATCCCACATGGGGCCCACATGAACAGTTTAAAAACAGTCTCTTAAAATCCTTATATAAGGAACCGTTTCTTACACGTGGCGTTCTCTCATTGGTCAATTTTTTTTTTTAGTCCGTCCGAAAAAAAAAAAAAATTAAAATAAAACTTTAAGAAACCCACCATGGGTCCGCTGATGGAGTTGCTCTAAGACATGTTATATACGTTTTGTTGAGCATTACTATTACATCTTAATATGGTCAACAACCTTAGTATGCAACCGCTCTAAATTATTACTATAGAGTATACACGTATGTATCAATATCATATTTGTTACCATCAAATTTAATAAAACATAAGATACAAATATTTGAATATGTAATTAGTTTTCTTTCTTATTGGTATTTTTTCCTTGTTAAGATAGAATTACTGAAAACAATAGACAATTTGAAATGATAAACTACAAATTCATTTTAAGTATTTTGACACATTATCTTGATTGACTACACTTTATTACTATACACATATTATCACACTAACATCAGACTTAATTTCTAATATAAGACAATATTTGAATACATTATTAGTATTATTTATCTCTTGTATCAAAATTAGAATAATCAATTTAATTTGAAAACTAAAAGAAATTTTGGTGTTCTTTTAATAAATTTACACCAAATTTTCTTTCTTTATTGACACATGTCAAAACTTTATCTACAGTTATTTTAACGGATTATGTTAAGAGCATCTTAATGGAGTTCTTAGATTAAAAAAATAGAAAAATAGAATAAAGTAAAAAAAATAATAACATGACTATCTTATGAGGATACTAGAGGTTCTTTAGTATCCTCATACTATACTTGTCTTCATTTTATTGGTTCAAAAACTATTATAACTTAAAATTTAATTAATTAATAAATATATATCTAAATAATAATATTAAATTGGTTAGATATTCTCACATTAGAAATGCTTAGAGATGTTAATACGGGCTACCCTGGCCCTTTTTCGTTGAAGCCCTGCTCGTTGAAGCCCTGTCCGTTGAAGTCCGTTTAAATCAGTACCCGCTGAGGCCCGTTTATATTAAAGCCCACGGGGTACTGGGAGCCCGTTGAGGCCCGATTATTAAAAACAAGTTCCAGTAATAAAATAGTTAAAACTATTGGGTTACGGTTTGATTTTACATTCATATTGAGTTATGTTTTGATTTTGATTAAAATAATACCCTAGTACCAAAACTTTGTTTTGATTTTATAAACTTACGTTTTCTAGTTCTTTGTTAAAAATATGAGTTACACTAATAAAATAGTTAAAACTAAGTTTAAGGTAAAATGCCAAACATGCATAAATTAAGTTCAAAACATAGATTTTTCAAGTTTAGAAGCCAAACAAAATATAAAAACACAAGTTTTAAAACAAAACAATAGGATAGTGATGTTTCCAATCTTCAAGTCTTAAAAGATCTCATGGCATACTTGAACATCCGGATCTTGAACCTTCTATTCCCGAAGTACTTGTTATCTTTTTGACGTCTTCAGAACCATCGTCTTCAATATGTACCGACAATTTAAAACGTGAATTAGAATTCAATTTACTACAAAACTAAATCTTAAAATTTTACCATCATATTCTGCAAACCCGCGAGCCAATTACGAGTACATAATAGAGATTGAACATTCTTTGGAAGTAACCGGTTTTTGTATGGAGTTAAAACTCGACCTCCAATTCTAAAGGCAGACTCTGAGGCAACTGTAGTAATAGGCATGGTGAGCAAATCCCGAGCCATTTCAGTTAAGTCACTAAGTCGATGTTGATTATCTTTCCAATAACTCAAAATATCTAAATCTGGAAAAGAACTTCGCTCTAGCCTTGGCTCATCCAGATAAATATCCAAATGTGTCTTTGTGTTGCCTGCACCAGCTTCAATGCTTCTCTCTAACTCAAAAAGATCCTATAAAATAAAGATTCATATCAAATGATAGAAAGAATAACTAAACACAAACTTCAGAAATATAAGTGTGTGATTCTTACATATTCCCTATAATGCTATAAATGAACTATCACATACCATAAAACTGATAACAACATGCACGTTAACAACCAACAAGTAGGTCAGAGACAGACCAATCCAAAGGTACACTGATATTTCATGGTTTTTACTAGTTTTAGACCATGATATAGATGTGTTTTTAGTGTCTTTTGTCTTTGTTTAGAGTCTTTTACAGGTTTAATCAGGTTTGGAGCTAATTGGAGATATTTGGAGCATTTTGGGACTTTTGGGACGTTTTGGCCGAGAGCTTAACTCACTGTCCGATTTATTGATCATGCATCGACCGACACACCTTGTGCATCGGTCGACACACTAGCGAGATGGGCCGTACACGTCGGTTTAATGAAGATATGAAGATTTGCAAAGAAGCCCAAGATAGTTCCAGTATTTACACAGAAGCCCCATCCGAGATTATGCCTATATATACTAGTTTTTGGTGTTTATTTTACTGGGGCTTTCATAATTAAGAGCAGAGGATTTTTAGAGCTTTTGGGGCTAATCTTAACCTATTACTTCATCTGTATTTGGAGAAGATTTCGAACCCCTTTTACTATTATTCTTTTATGCAATTTATTCATTCTATGATTATGTTTTCATTATCTATGTCTGAGTAGATTCCTAGTTAGGTTTAGGGTTTCTCACATAGGATTTCATGACTTGCTAGACTTGTTCAAATTCAGTTAAGGATTCATAACTATATCTGTTCTTCAATTTAATTGTGCTTAAAGCTAGTTCTAACCTGATCAATTAGAATCTAGATCTTAGGTTGCTAAATACGTCACGAAAGTGGGGTTTAGGAATCTGAACTAATTAAATTGGGCAATTAAACTTTGCGCAAACGGAAGTTTGGTTTAGGATAATTGTGAACATATCAAACTTGGGATTAATGCTAGTTTAATCTGTTAGTTCTCGCAAACGAAAGTTTGGTTTGCTGCACTTAGACTTAGAGAATTATCGCAAAGGAATTTGGTTAATTCTATATCTGTGTTTTGAGTTCTAGAACTGTGCTTAATTAGATCCTTGCTGAATGAACTGTCTGCTTGTCTGATTTCCTGAGAACGCCCTAGACTTAGCGCTTTTAATTACTTGCTTTCACAACCGTTAATCTCTGCTACTGATTTACTTTCTCGCACCGCTTTCAATTCAATCACATTGCTTATTTCTAGTATTAGTCTCTACTGTTCTGATCTATTGAGACCAAGTGTCCCTGTGGATTCGATAACCCTATATACTACTTTGACATTGCTGTTCACTTGCAGTTTAGAATAGGGATAAACTTTGAGCCTATCAAGTTCTTGGCGCCGTTGCCGGGGACTCTTAGAGTCTTCGATAGGACCGAACTTAGGGGTTTTACTAGAAATTTTTCTTTTTGTTTTTGTTTTTTTTTTCGTTTTGTTTTTATTTTACTAACTTTTTCTCTGATTTCTCTCTGTCGCAGGTACGAATTTCGCCTTGCGTCGATCGTTGCATACCTTGCGTCGATCGTCACTAGGCGATTTTGAGATTGAATCGATCGTTGCACTGATAGCATCGATCGTTGCTGGACGATTACAGACAGTTTATGCCAACGCAGAAAACTCGAAGTAATCCGAACTCGAGCTTGCTTAATCTCGGACTAGAGGAACTTGGACGTCTAGAGAGGACTATCAGAAGAGAAAAGAGAGAGAGAATGGTTCGAGAACGTCTGATCTTGATACCAGATGCTGAAGGTACCCTGAGGGACAATGATAACAACCCATACAATGCTGCTGGGCATCGGGTTGATGCTGAAGGGAATGTCATCCCTGATCCTCCTGAGCAACATCAACAGGAGCTGAACCGAAACCAGGGTCAAGGACAGGCCCAAGGTAGAGAGATGGTGGTTCATGAGAGGACACTAGCTGATTACAACAGACCTGATGAGTTTCATGCAAACCGAGCAGCTCTAGTGCTTCCTGCTTTTGAGAGGAATGATTTTGAGGTAAAGACCATCTACTACCAGCTGATGAGACAGATTGCTTTTCATGGTCTTCAAGCAGATCAGCCTATGGATCACATTGACAAGTTTGAGGACATAGTCACTGGCATGAAGTATGAAGGAGTATGCCCGGACTATCTGTTCCTTAAGCTATTTCCGCACAGTCTTGCTGGAGACGCTAGTGCATGGCTGAGACAACTGGCACCTGGTCAGTATACTACTTGGGCAGCCTTAAAGAGTGAGTTCCTGCGTCACTTCTATGATGATGCGCGCTCGGATCAGTCCAGACAGGACATACTCACCTTTTCCCAAGGAGCTGTGGAGCCCTTGAAGACTGCCTGGATGAGATTTAAGCAGTATCAGCGTGACTGTCCACACCATGGATTCACAGAAGTACAGCTGATTGGTATTTTCTTCAGAGGCATAGACCTCCCTTATCAGACTGCGCTGGATAATTCCAGTAATGCTAATTTCAACACCAGGACTCCTACACAAGCTAAGCAGTTGATTGAGAACCTGATTGGCAGCAACAGCTGCAAGACAATGGATGAAAGGAGGAAGAAATCTGGTGGAACTGTAGAGAATTCTGATATAGCTAATATAAGATCCAGATTGGACACAGTCTACAATCTCCTGACTAGTAAGAAAGCTGTCCACTTTGCCCAAGATGTAGAGGTGATTCAGACTGAGGAGGAAACTCAAGAAGAAGATGTGAATTTCATAGGAGGTTCTGGTTTCCAAGGTAATAGATTTGGTAATCAACAGGGGAACAGATTCTCCAATGGTGGACAGACTGGTGGTTTTCAGAAGACCTATGGACAAGGTACTCAGAGAACCTATGGATCTACATCCTATCAGACTCCTCCTGCGCCTACAGCCCATGAGAGCAAAATGGAGGCTATGATGGAACAACTGATTGAGAGTCAGACCAAGATTTCTGTGGACTGCAACAAGAAGTTGGACGCTGTCTATGAAGACCTCAATGGGAAATTTGAGTCTCTGAGCACTCACATGAAGCAGTTGGACACTCAGGTGAACCAGATGTCCAGCTCACTGAAGGGAAAAGGAGTGGCAGACACTCATGTTAAGGCCTGGTCTGTGTACATTAATGATGGATCTCACCTAGGTGAAAGATTTGAGCTAAGTACAGCTGAGTTGGTGACAGAACAGGAATTTTCGGATATTTGTGAAAAACTCTCGGGTGAAATCTGCTGCAGTGCGTCGATCGATGCAACATCTGTGCCGATCGATACACCCGTCGGGATGGCAAAGATCGACACACCCTTAGTGTCGGTCGTTGCAGGGCGTGAACAGACAGAACCGTCAGATGATAATAGCATAGATGCTGACTTGGAGCTTGATCGCCTATTCAATGGAGCCTCTGAGATTACTCAACAGGAGATCTACGAGCAGATCTTTAGACAACACTCCTCAGCGTCTGAAGTGATTAGGCAAGAGATTGAAGAGCTGAAGAAATTAGAAGGGATTGGTGAAGAATTGGAAGAAATTCCAACTTCTGATGATCCAGCTTATCATCCATGTGTGCAAAGGTACCTGAACAAGATGTTGCCCCTGGATGATGATCTGAAAGACTGGGTGATAATAGTTCCTCAGCATATTGGTGATATTCTGCTAACTAAGGTCCCGAAGAAGCTATCTGATCCTGGAGTCTTTGTGCTGGACTGTTCTATCTTTGAGGATAGCTTTAGGCGTTCTCTGTGTGATTTAGGAGCTGCTGGAAGTTTGATGCCTTACTCTGTGGCAGAGAAGCTGGGTATGCTGGATTTTACTCCCACTAGGACTTCTCTTGTCCTAGCTGATCAGTCCATACGAGTTCCTGAAGGACTCCTTATGGACATTCCGGTGAGAGTTGGATGTTGGGAATGTCCTGAAATCTACCGTACTATCTCTAGAAAGTATGATAAGTGTCGAGATCAGACATAAGTCATAAATACTGGGTGATCATGATGGCTTGCTAGAGTCCGCTCTTGATCTATAAGTTTAGGACTTATTACCAGTATTGTATGATCCCTAAGGGTCACACACCATAGCTAACGGGAAAGTTAAGATGGAACTAATACGGTAAGATGCTAAGGCATTTACTGTATTTGAACAGAGAGTTGGGCAGACAACAAATGGGCTTTTGTCTGATTTGTGTCTTGGGCCCAAAAGACTAATGAGCCATTAGTTTAATTAATTAATTAATTAAACTTGGGCCCATTAGTGAAATAAGACTATAACAAGGATTCAGAAACCCTAGAATTCTAATTAGTCTGCGATTTTGGAGAAGGAGTGGCCGCGGCTCTCTCTCTCTCTCAACCCTCTCTCTCTGTTGTTCATCCATCCGGTCTAGCAGCCATCCGTGCTTGTAAGCGTGTGGATACCAAAGGAGGAACAGGCCTTCATCTGTTCGTTGATCTCGTCATTACCACCAAATTCCGCTGCAAAGGTAATGTCCAGGTTTGTTTTATGATTCGATTACAAGAACCTAGATCCTTGTTTAAGATTATGCGTTAGGTTGCAATCTGGGAATTGAACCATGGAAGAACACTATAATCCTTCAGTGGTATCAGAGCTTAGGTCATTAGATTCTTGTAATTTGGATCATATGAATGTTTTTGTTCAATCGATGAATTAATTATCATCGGTTTGTTAATGTCACGATCATATGGTTCGTAATGTCAAAAAGGTATAATGTCATAATCGTTTATTGAATCGATTACTTGAATCGATTATTGAATTGGATCGATTGTGTATACCCTGCGCGTGTGATTGCTTGGAATAAAGTAGAAACGTGTTTGACTTTGTTTTGATCAAAAGAGAAACGTGTTTGTTTAATTTATTAATGTATGCAATTCGTTTTTGTCAAAGAGGTACGATCGCTTGTTGACTTTTTCTGAATTAATTATCAAACAATCATAAGTTTGCATGATAACATCGCTTGATTAGTTTGTCTTTTAGTGATTCACTTTAATCGTGTTGTTGACTTTATGAATTAATCAAACGATTTGGATTGCATGTGGTGCGTGATGGTTTGTTAATGGCTTAACAAGTCAAAGTCGATCGTGTGATTGAATTAATTAAGGTTTGTTTATGTCATGATCGTCTAATCACAAGCATAAAACGATTTGGAAAAGGTTGGCGATTGTGGTTCGTTTTTCCCAAACCCGCGACAATGAACCGATCAAACCGATTGTGGTTCATTGTCTGCTTTAGCCAAAACCGCAAGTTAGGTCAAAATTGGCTAAAACACAAGGTGTTTCTTCCTGATTTTGGACTTAACCGAACCGATCCAATTTAATTGGTGGTTCAAGCGGTTAACCCAAATCGCGGTTTGCTGGAAATTATTTAATACAATTGGTATTATTTAATTTCTGGTTAGACCGGATTTAAATTCAAAATTGAATTTTAACCTAAACCGAAGGCTGGTCTAAGTTTGATTTGGTTGGACCAAATAATTTAGAGCTGGTCTGGTTTAGTAAATAACAAGTTGGATTTAGTAGTTAATTTGGTCTTGGACCAGAATTAATGAACCGACTCGGTTATGTCAAATTATTGGGCCAATTGGAATTCTGTGGTCTTGGGCCAAGAATTGGGCCTATAATTTGTGACCCAACCCAAAATATTAATAAAATATTAAATTAGAAATTTCTACTTTTAGAATGTTTCTAAATTTAGAAAGTTTCTAAATCAAGTAAGTTTCCCAAAATAGTAATCTTCTATTTTTGGAAATAAAACCTGAAATCCTCAAAACCAATATCAAGCTTGGATGTCTTTCCAATCTTGTCAGCTACTTAACGCTTATTCGATTACAGATATGGCTTACAGTGTGAGGTGTCTGTTTTCGCATAAGTAAAGTAGTATATAGTCACTAATTTCATTGGGAGTCCCAGACTTTAGTGATTATTTGGCTGTAAGAGATTGGTTTCCTTGACTGGGCCATCGGGAGTCCCGGGCCTTGAGACATCTGGTGTATTGGGCCTTGGGCCCAATCCACAACCGAGAGTTATATGGATATAACTAGCTGTGTGTATGCTTACCAAGTAAAGCTAATTCCGGGTGACGGCCAGTGGCCCACTTTGGTTTTAGTTGAACATGGGTCTCGGAATCATTGCATTCTTATGAGGTTAAACAAAGAAATTTTGAATGCAATGCGAGTTTTCTTATAAGTTGTTAAGATTACTCTTTTATGAACTAAATAACTAAAACTCTATTTATCTCTAAATTTCAGCTATGACGAGCACAAACAATCAAAACACTTTCTCGATCCGGTCTGTCCTTGAGAAGGACAAACTGAACGGATCAAATTTCTTGACTTGGTCGCGGAACCTGAGGCTAGTTCTCAGGCATGAGAGAAAGGACTATGTCCTTGAGAGAGCTCTCCCCGAGAGGATCGGATCCAAGGCCACTCATGCAGTATATGATGCTTGGAATAAGCATTATAATGATGAGGTAGATGTGCGTGGTCTGATATTGGCTACCATGGACTCAGACTTGCAGAAGCAATATGAGAACATGGAGTCGCCAATAGAGATGATCAGCAGCCTGAAATTGAGATTTCAGGAGCAGATAAGAGTGGAGAGATACCAGTTGGTTAAATCTCTCACTAGCTGCAAGCTACCAAATGATCATCCAGTAAGTCCTCATGTCAGTAAAATGATGGGTTACATTGATAACCTGAGGAAACTGGATTATCCAGTTAGCCAAGAATTGGCAACTGAGATCATTCTGCAGTCACTGCCGTCAAGCTATGATAAGTTCGTAAGGAACTATATCAAGAAAGGCTTAACGAAGACGTTGACTGAACTGCATGATATGCTCAAGACAGTTGAGCCAAACGTGAAGAGTACCCTGTACAATCTCATGAAGGAGAAGGGTAGGTTTACTAAACCTAATGCTGACAAGGGTGAAGACAAAGTTGTCCAGATTTTGAATCATGGCAAGCGTGTGTCTTCTGAGCCCGAGTCAGATACCTCTTACGTTGGTAAGTGCTACTACTGTAAAGAGACTGGGCATTGGAAAAGAGATTGCATTAAATTCATGGAAGATTATGAGGAGTTGAAGTCGATGTATGAGACTACTTCCCCAGGTATTCATGTTATTACTTCAAGTTATACCTTATAGGTATTGAATACTGGTTGTGGCACTGATATTTGTTATAATATGCAGAGCCTGAGCAACAGTAAAACGTTGAAGGAAGGACAAGTGGAACTGCATGTCTGGAAAGAGCTATGGATGCTGCCTCAGCCATAGGGTTTTCACTTGTAGATGCCTTTAAGGCTTGATTTTGTATTAAGTAATTGCTACAATGTACCTGCTTTGAGCAGAGTTGTTTTTCATTTTCTTGTGAAGAATTTGAATGTTTTTCATTTTGATAAAGACAAATTTTGTTCTTTTGATCTTAATGAAATGTTAATTGTAGCACCCTATTCAAGGAATGGGTTTTATATCTTAAACCAAAGAGTGCCTAAATGTAACATAAATACCGAATTGGTTTAAATCTGATGAATTAAACCTGATTTTTCTTGGCATAAATGTTTTGGTCATATAGAGTAAGTCGGATTCAGAAATCCCATAGTTATGGACTTTTGGGCTCATTTGAATGGATATCTTATGAGACTTGAATTCTGCTTACTAGACCAAAAGACATAGGGCCCATCTTAGCCGAGCTAGAGAAAGGCCCAAAAGCTTATCGGAGATTGAACATACTCATGTATGTGGTCCGATGAGCAGTAATGCCAGAGAAGATTTCCTGTACTTCATTGTCTCTACTGATTACTTCAGTGAGAGTGACTGTGTTCATTTGATGAGACACGAGTCGGAATTCCTTGACATGGTCGAAAGAGTTCCAGAATGAGGTACAGAATCTGAATGACAGAAGTATTAAGACTCTGGATTAGATCACGAGTGAGAATACTTAAGTCATTGATGGTGTGATCATCTGAATGAGTGTGAAGTCGTTTCACAGCTCATTTCTCCTGAAAACCTGGAGGTGTTTCTGTGAGAATGAATCAAATCTTATTAGAAATGATTAAAGATGAGTCTCACGAATCTTCCATGATATTCTTTAAGAATAACGCTCTAGAAATATCTAAGTTTACGCTGAAATAGTTCTACCAATATCAGTTGAAAGACACCACTTAAATGTGGACTGGAAATGATCCAAATTCGTCTTTACTGAGTATTTGTAGTTGAGCCACTTCGCTGGTTGTCCTAGGGAAACTAAGGCTTGTTACTTTTACGTCCATTCTGTTTTCTAAGAAGGGAAGTTACTTTCCAAGAAGAACAGTGGGAGTAAAAGTATAACTCGAAGAAATTCGAGAAATACAGGAGGCTGCTCAACCTGTTGAGGGAGAGCAACGGATGGATTTACAGATTTCTGTAGAATCTACACCTGTAGAGCCTGAAGTTCGCAGATATGAATGAATCAGTCACTAATCCGAGAGTGATTTCTCGTCATTAGTTGAACCTGATGATCATTGAAAGTTCGCATGATCTGATGATCATTGAAAGCGACGAATCTGCGAAATTCAAAGAAGCGAAAGTGAGCCCGGACTCCGAAAAATTACATTTTGTGTAAGTTAGCTTCATTGATCCATTCATGGATGGAAGCAAACACATCGGAGTTGGAATCATCGTTCTGTTGAAGTAGTCAAAGTTTTGACTTGAACAGGAACGAAGTGGAACTGTGCGTTTACTAAAAGATAAGTGGGAGCAATATTGCATTTCTCATAGTGTATGTCGATGACGTACTGATTCTCGGATATAACGTCCCAATGCTGCAGTCGGTAAAGGACTGGCTTGGGAGTTGGTTTTATGATTGACATGGGTAAAGCCACGTAGTTCTTGGATTTTGGATCTAAAGATAGAGATCCAAAAGAGCTGGTAGGACAAAGTCAGGACTCTTACATTGACAAAGTCCTACACGTTTTGAGCAATCCAAGAAGGGTTTTATGCCAATGTCACATGGCATTAAGTTAAGCAAGATACAGTATCCTACGATAACTGCTGAGCTTGAATGCATGGATGAGATTCCATATGCGTAGGCAATTGGATCTATCATGTATGCCATGACACGCACTTGTTTTGATGTTGCTTTAATGTTAAGCAAGACAAGTATAGACCAGTCAAATCCAGCAAAGAATCACTGGATTGCCGTAAAGAATATCCTAAAGTATTTGAGAAATACTAAGGATAAATTCTTGGTTTACGGAGAAAGTGAGGTGCTATAAGTCGATAGAGTCTGAAAGGCAAGTTTCCAATAGACAAAGATAATTCCCGGTCACAGTCCGGCTATATCTTGTGTCTGACTGGCGGTGCAAGGCACTGTTGCTGACTCCATGACTTAAGCTGAACATTTCGCAGCTTGAGTAGCGGCGAAAGAGGTTGTTTGAAAGAAGAGTTCATCACTGAACTTGATGTGATTCCCAGCATAGATGAGACTAGCTGCACATCAGAGGTCCAAACACCTTGAGGGTAGGTATAACCTATTCCGTGAGATAAATGACAGAGGTGTTAAGTAGATAAGCAAATTTCATCGAATGAGAACGTTGCTAATCTATTAACGAAGCCACTCCTTATGCCTAAGCACGAGTTGCGGACTGTAGCTGTAGGATGAGTGAAATTAAGATGTAGTCTTAATTTCAGTGGGAGTTTATAAAGGGCTTTACTTAGTTGTTTTGAAAGGTTCATGTAAACATAATATTTTATGTTTATGAAATCTATGATTTCTGGATTATTTTAACTGTGATATAAATAATCGTTCCAAAATGATTCATGTCATTATATATGGGCCATCGAAGTACATGAGTAGACTTGATCCTGAAACCCCATATTTAACGAAATGACATAAATCATAGTGTCCATAGTCGAAGGTTGTTGAAATTGGAACACCAACAACCACTTGAGACTAGATTGTGTTGAGACTTATGACCAAGTTTCGAGGGGTCATAGATGCGCGACATCAAAGTCGACACATAGGTATATGTAGGGGAGCATATGACCGGACATGGCCCGCTGATGAGAACTCTACAAGATATTAATATCTGTGTCATGAGAAGTTCTCATATACGACTATAGAGTATAATCCTTAGACCTGAGTTCGCATGCATGTGGCTGCACATGGATTGATGCACTTTGATCATTGTCTAACGCTGTTTCGTAACTGGGAGCTATACGGACCTTGGTTGGGTGTATTATGAATTGTGTAGTTCATAGTGATGGAACAAGATGGGATTTGTCCCTGCCGTATAACGGAGGAAATATCTCTAGGCCAATCGGAGACTTGATAGCTGGTAAGAGAGTGGCCACTCCCAAACGGACTTGCCCAAGTCGTTTGCATTGTCAGTATCAAATCTGTTCCGATAAACATGGTCTGACTATATAAGGATGACACGCATCTTGCCTTATGCCAGATCGAGATATTGATGAAGGAATGTTTAGGTTAATCCTGATTCAGTTCTTCAGATTAAACAGTCCTAAACATACAGATCTAGGTTCTCTTGATTAGAAACATAATAGATCTCACCTGTTACCTTGTTAATGCAGCGGAATATGAAGAACAGGTCAGAGATCAGCAGAGCCACCAAGTGATAACTCCTCCAGAGGTTCACACACGCACACCAAGCAGGAAGAAGGCTGCTAGACCAAGAGAGAGGAGGCGCAGGAGAGAGAGAGAAATCGCAGAGGGGGCTAGGGTTAGAAGGAGACTCAGACTTAAGTTTTATTTATAAAACTTGTCTAGTTCCTTTTGGGCTTTTGGGCCCAAATACCAATCTGATTAAATCCCTTGGATCATATCAATAAACTCAAGATCAAGTCACTTACTTCGATGACCTATAAAATGGTTCATATCACTTTGGAACGATTATTTCATCACAGTTAAAATAATCTTGAAATAATAATTTCATTAAACATAAGAAAATGTTTTACAAGAACATATCAATAACTAAATAAAGCCCTCAAACTCCCACTCAAATTTAGATTACATTTCAATGTTTCTAATGCCTACAGCTTCAGTCAGGAACTCGAGCTTAGGCCTTGGGAGTGGCTTTGTCAACGGATCAGCGACGTTATCATCTGTCTGAACTCGGCTGATCTTGACTTCCTTTCTATTAATGATGTCACGTATCAAGTGAAATCTTCTTAGAACATGCTTGGATTTCTGGTGTGATCTTGGTTCCTTTGCCTGAGCAATAGCACCATTGTTATCACAAAACAATGCTAGAGGCTCAGCCGCATTTGGTATCACACCTAGTTCAATAATGAACTTTCGTATCCAAACAGCTTCCTTCGCAGCTTCTGAAGCGGCGATATATTCAGCTTCTGTAGTGGAATCAGCAACGGTGTCTTGCTTGGAACTTCTCCAACTGATTGCACCGCCATTCAGACAAAAGATATAACCGGACTGTGACCGGAAATCATCTTGGTCTGTCTGGAAACTTGCGTCCGTGAATCCACTGACTTTAAGCACATCACTTCCACCGTATACCAAGAACTTGTCCTTAGTATGTCTTAGATACTTCAGGATGTTCTTGACGGCAATCCAATGGTTTTCACCTGGATTTGACTGGTATCTACTCGTCATGCTCAATGCATAAGCAACATCAGGACGAGTACAAATCATGGCATACATGATAGATCCTATTGCAGATGCATAAGGAATATTCTTCATGCGCTCAAGCTCAGCAGCCGTCGTAGGGCTCTGCTTCTTGCTTAGCGTTGTGCCATGTACCATTGGCGTGAAGCCCTTCTTGGAATCTTTCATGCTGAATCTTTGTAGGACTTTGTCAATGTATGAATCTTGACACAAGCCTATCAGCCTTTTAGATCTATCCCGGTAGATCCTGATTCCAAGAACGTATGCGGCTTCACCCATGTCTTTCATGGAAAAACAACTTCCAAGCCAGTCCTTTACCGACTTCAGCATTGGAATGTCGTTTCCGAGAAGCAGTATGTCATCGACATACAGAATAAGAAATACTATCTTGCTCCCACTAGTTTTCTTATACACGCATTGTTCTTCTTCGTTTCTGATGAAGTCAAATTGCTTGATCGCTTCATCAAAACGAAGATTCCAGCTCCTCGACGTTTGCTTCAATCCATAAATGGATTTATGAAGCTTGCATACTTTCCCAGCATTCTTTGGATCTATGTAACCGTCAGGTTGTGTCATATACACATCCTCTTCCAGAATACCATTCAGGAAGGCGGTTTTCACGTCCATCTGCCAAATTTCATAATCATGAAAAGCTGCAGTTGCTAGTAGAATCCGAATAGATTTCATCATTGCCACTGGGGAATAGGTTTCATCGTAATCCACACCGTGAACTTGTCTGAAACCTTTTGCCACCAACCTGGCTTTATAAATCTGGACATTTCCATCCACGTCAATCTTCTTCTTGAAGATCCATTTGCACTCGATGGCTTTTACACCAGCGGGTAAGTCAACCAACGAAAACACTTGGTTGACCGACATGGAGTCCATTTCGGAATCAGTGGCTTTACGCCACTTCGAGGAATCTGGGCCCATCATGGCTTGATTGAAGTTCGATGGTTCATCACCATCAATGATCAAAAGATCATGACAGTTAGTCACGAGGAATCCTTGATATCTCTCGGGTTCGTGACGGATCCTCCCGGATCTTCGAACTTCAGGTACTACAGGTTCAGGCACTACAATTTCTTGTAGGTCCTCCTGCTGCTCTTCCTCTTCAGGTTGAGCAGTATCCTGCTCATCTTGAATTTCTTCAAGCAGTACCTTACTCCCACTGTCTTTCTTAGAGAGAAACTCCCTCTCAAGAAAGTTACAATCCCGGGCAACAAAGATCTTGTTCTCGGAACGTAGATAGAAGTAATAAGCCTTGGTTTCCTTCGGATAACCAATGAAGTAGCATTTATCAGACTTTGGTGTAAGCTTGTCTGAGATTAATCTCTTGACATAGGCTTCACAACCCCAAATTCTTAGATAAGACAGCACTGGAGCCACTCCAGTCCATAATTCATATGGTGTCTTTGCTACTGCTTTCGATGGCGCTCTATTTAGAGTGAACACTGCTGTTAGCAGAGCATATCCCCAAAGGGATATTGGAAGGTCTGTGTGACTCATCATAGATCGAACCATATCCAATAAGGTCCGATTTCTCCTCTCAGACACACCATTCCATTGAGGTGTTCCAGGAGGAGTGAGTTGGGACACGATCCCACACTCTCTTAGATGATCACTGAATTCTTGGCTTAAGTATTCTCCTCCTCGGTCGGACCGAAGAGCCTTAATGCTTTTGCCAAGTTGGTTCTGTACTTCATTTTGGAATTCTCTGAACTTCTCAAAAGATTCAGACTTATGTTTCATTAAATAAACATATCCATACCTACTGAAATCATCAGTGAAGGTAATGAAGTACTGATAGTTTCCTCTTGCATTTGTGGACATTGAGCCACCCACGTCAGTGTGTATCAGGCCCAATAAGTCACTGGCCCTCTCGTTAGGTTTATTAAAGGGGGCCCGTGTCATTTTGCCCATCATGCAGGATTCGCATTTCTCACATGACTCAAAGTCAAATGAGCCAAGAAGTCCATTCGAATGGAGCCTCTTGATGCGTTTCTCGCTGATGTGCCCTAAACGACAATGCCATAGAAACGTTCGGTTCTCCTCATTAGGTTTGAACCGTTTGGTATCAATGTTATAAATTGGCGCGGATTGATCAAGTATGTAAAGCCCATTCGTAAGAGGGGCAGAACCATAGAACAAATTGTTGCGATTGAAGGAACATAATTTATTCTTAACTGAAAAATCATAACCTTCCAAATCCAACAAAGAAATTGAAATAATATTCCTGCTTATAGCAGGTACAAAATAACAATTATTGAGTTCTAAAACCAATCCCGAAGGTAAAGACAACAAGTATGTGCCTACAGCTAGTGCTGGAACTTTCGCTCCATTCCCAACTCGTAGCTCCACTTGTCCTTGCTTCAGCCTTCTACTGTTGCTGAGTGCCTGCATATTAGTACAAATATGAGCCCCACAACCAGTATCCATAACCCATGAGGTATTATCAGAAGTAGTTGTATTAACTTCTATAAAAAAAATACCTGATGAAGAAGTCTCGAGAGTCTTCTTCTTCAATTCCTTTAGACCTTCTTGGAATTTCTTACATTCTCTCCTCCAATGCCCTGCTTCTTTACAGAACCTGCATATGTCAGTTGGCCCAGCCTTGGACTTGGGCTTGGGCTTTGGCGTGTCCTTGTCCGCGACTTGGACAGCCTTGGCCTTTCCCTTATCCTTAGCAGAGGATTTCTTAAACCCCTTGCCCTTTTGCACCATAAGCACATTGGGGTCCTTGGCGGTTTTCCTCAAGTTGGGCTCTGCAGTCTTGAGCATTCCGTGAAGCTCAGGCAATGTCTTACTCAAGCCATGCATGTTAAAGTTCAGAATGAACTGATCATAGCTTGCAGGTAATGACTGCAGAATGATGTCGCAGGCAAGTTCCTGGCTGATAGGGCAGTCGAGTTTCTGAAGATGATCGAGATAACCCATCATCTTCAAGACATGAGGACTCACTGCCGCATTTGCAGCCAACTTACAGTCTAAGAGGTTCTTAACTGTCTGAAACCTCTCAGTCCTTGCTTGCTCCTGAAAAAGCGATTTCAGGCTTGCCATTATCTCGATGGGTGACAACACACTCTCGAACTGCATTTGCAGCTCAGCAGTCATTGTCGCCAACATCAGGCAATAGACATCATTTTCATCTGACGAATGCTTTTCCCAAGCATTATGCAGAGTCCTGGCGGCATTGTTAGGAGGCCTCTCGGGGAGGGGATCACGAAGGACATAATCCTTCTTCTCCTGCTTGAGGACCAGCCTCAAGTTCCTTGACCACGTCAGGAAGTTCGTTCCAGTCAGCTTCTCCTTCTCGAGAACAGACCGGATTGAGAATGTGTTTTGTGTGCTTGTAGTAGTCATAGCTGAAATATATAAGGTAAAAAGGTTATTAGTTAATATGTTCAATATGATTAATCTCGTATTAAATTTAATATGATTAATCACGCATTATATTCAATAACATCAGTTACCCTCAATAGAATATAATGATTCCAAGATCCACATATAACTAAGATTAAAGTGGGCCACTGGCCATCACCCAACCTTAGCTTATATCGGTAAGCCCTATATCGGCTAATTATATCCGTGATATAACTCTTGGTTGTGAATCTGGGCCCGAGGCCCAATCCACTCTGATGTCTCAAGGCCCGGGACTCCCGATGGCCTAGTCAAGAAAACCAGACTATACAGTCATGTAATCATTAATGTCTGGGACTCCCAATGACATTTATGAATCACAAACCGTCTTATCCACGCAAAAGTAGACACCCTCACACTGTAAGGCCATGAATACAATTGAATGGGCTTCGACAGCTGACATAGACTGGACAAGACATCCAACGCTTGATATTATTTGAGGTTTGTAGGTTTATTAAAAATTTCATTCCCAAAATAGAAGATTACTATTTTGGGAAACTTTCCATTTTGGGAAACCTACTAATTTTGGAAACTTTCTAAAATTGGAAACTTTCTAAAACCGGAAACTTTCTAACTTTAGAAATTTCTTAAAATCCAAAACATGCAAATCTAGAAACTTCTATTTAAGAAACTTTCTAATTTCAAAATTTTGGAAACTTATTAATTTAAAATCGATTTTATAATTTTTATAAATTAAATTTTAAATTAATCTGAAGAAAAGACTCAAATAATTGGCCCAATTGTTTTAACTTCTTGGCCCGAGGCCCAAGAATTGGTCCATGTCCAAGACAACCCAATTGTCCAATTAAATGACATAACCGGTCTGGTTCATTAAAATTGGTCTAACCAAAATTAATTACTACGATGACCACAATTGTCAACCGGTTATTTACTAAACCGGATTTTCTCAATTTATTTGGTCCAACCAAATCAAATTAGAAAATCCTGGTTTAGGCACAAAATCCAATATTTCGACTTTGGATTTCTTATCCCGGTTTAACCAGAACTTAATAAATTTATTAAGTCTGTTTATTAAACCAAGACGATTAAATTTAATCAAGTTTTTAAACCGAGCCATTAACCGAACCGAACCGATTGGTCACGAACCGTTCACGGTCGTGACCTAGCCGCAATCGAGACGAGACATCGGTCAGCCGCAAGAAACGGACGCGATCCAAGATCGGTCCATGTCTTTCGCGACGATGCTCGGACGGGACGCTCGGGACGCGGACGGGATTGCTCGGGTCGTGTGGCTTCACGCGATCGCCGAGCGATCGGGACAGCCGGGACGAGAGCGGGACGATGGCGGGACGATCGCAGCTCGGTCCATCCACGCACGATCATCACTCGTCGGGACGGAACGGGACACGATCGATCCATGCGATCGTTTGATCCATGCGATACGATCGGTCCTTCCTTGCGATCGTGTGCCTCATCTCTCGTGATCGACTGGACCACGCGACTCGATCCATCGATCGGTCCGTGCGTCTAGCGATCCGGACGTGCGTTTCAAACCACAATCCGACGCAACCAATTCATATAGATTGGATTTGCGATTTCATTAGTTTAGGTTTCAATTCTTGTTTCTTAAGTGTTTTGCTCTTATCAGTAGATTGATTCAAAAACACCTCTTTAAACAATCCTAAACATGATTCTAAACAAGAAAAACCACAGAACCAATAGCTCTGATACCACTGAAGGAATGTTTAGGTTAATCCTGATTCAGTTCTTCAGATTAAACAGTCCTAAACATACAGATCTAGGTTCTCTTGATTAGAAACATAATAGATCTCACCTGTTACCTTGTTAATGCAGCGGAATATGAAGAACAGGTCAGAGATCAGCAGAGCCACCAAGTGATAACTCCTCCAGAGGTTCACACACGCACACCAAGCAGGAAGAAGGCTGCTAGACCAAGAGAGAGGAGGCGCAAGAGAGAGAGAGAGAGAGAAATCGCAGAGGGGGCTAGGGTTAGAAGGAGACTCAGACTTAAGTTTTATTTATAAAACTTGTCTAGTTCCTTTTGGGCTTTTGGGCCCAAATACCAATTGGATTTAATCAGACCCATTAATCTCTCTCTAAGTACGACAAATGCCTGGCACTTTTACCGTACTTCTGCTAAGCCGTTCCTACACATTTTCCTGTTAGCTTAGGCGTGTGACCCATATGGGATCATATAATAAAGGCAATAAGTCCAAGACTTATAGATCATGAGCGGACTCTAGCAAGCCATCATGACCCCCAGTATTATATGACTTATGTCTGATCATTGACATACTCTTACTTTCTAGAGACAGTACCGAGATTACTGGACACAATTCCAACAATTGAGACAAAAGGATTAGGGAATGTAGGATTCCAGTACAATCGGGAGATTGTTGGGAATGTCCTGTGTAGGATTCCAGTACAAGTGGGAGATTGTTGGGAATGTCCTGAAATCTACCGTACTATCTCTAGAAAGTATGATAAGTGTCGAGATCAGACATAAGTCATAAATACTGGGTGATCATGATGGCTTGCTAGAGTCCGCTCTTGATCTATAAGTTTAGGACTTATTACCAGTATTGTATGATCCCTAAGGGTCACACACCATAGCTAACGGGAAAGTTAAGATGGAACTAATACGGTAAGATGCTAAGGCATTTACTGTATTTGAACAGAGAGTTGGGCAGACAACAAATGGGCTTTTGTCTGATTTGTGTCTTGGGCCCAAAAGACTAATGAGCCATTAGTTTAATTAATTAATTAATTAAACTTGGGCCCATTAGTGAAATAAGACTATAACAAGGATTCAGAAACCCTAGAATTCTAATTAGTCTGCGATTTTGGAGAAGGAGTGGCCGCGGCTCTCTCTCTCTCTCAACCCTCTCTCTCTGTTGTTCATCCATCCGGTCTAGCAGCCATCCGTGCTTGTAAGCGTGTGGATACCAAAGGAGGAACAGGCCTTCATCTGTTCGTTGATCTCGTCATTACCACCAAATTCCGCTGCAAAGGTAATGTCCAGGTTTGTTTTATGATTCGATTACAAGAACCTAGATCCTTGTTTAAGATTATGCGTTAGGTTGCAATCTGGGAATTGAACCATGGAAAAACCTCATAATCCTTCATTGGAAACTACTTAGTTCCAACGGACTTCCTTGTGCTGACATATGACTGTGATCCGGATGAAGCATTATTGCTTGGGAGACCCTTTTTGGCTACAGCAGGAGCGTTGATTGATGTTAGGAACAGCTTGATAGACCTCCATCTGGGAGATGAACCACTGCACTATGAGATGGATAAGCTGCGAAAGCCACTGATAGATGGGCAGACATTCACCATAAGGGACGCAGATTTTGAGCAGCCTGATCATACCATGGTTATAGATCCTGGAGCACATTTCACTCCATCTTTTCTTGGACATGAGCATTCCGCAACAGCCTACTCACCACCTTGGATGAGGAGACTTGAACAGAGACAGAAAAAAAGTCTCTGTCAGGACCTCCTGGTACTTGAAAATTCCCATCCGTCCGGTCAAGCTATTGACCTTAAACAAGCGCTGGGTGGGAGGCAACCCACCATTAGGTACTGGTGTTTTTCTACTTAATTTTTGGTGTTTTTGTTAGGATTTTACGTTTGTTTTTGTTTCTGGTGAGTTTATGTTTGCAGGTCTCGGTTAAATCGCAGTGCAACGATCGACGCACTTCTGTGTCGATCGTCACAACACGAAAGGAATCGCATTGCAGCGATCATTGCGGTCCTGAGCAACGATCGACTATACACGAAAATCGCCAAGTAACGGTCGATGCACTTAGTGCAACGATCGATGCTCAGCGACAGAGGTAACCCGACAGACATAATTTCACCTTTTCAATTTTTATTTTCTTTTTACCGATCCTTCGCTGGACACTACTGGGGACAGTGTGTCTTAAGTGTGGGGGAGGTGCTACTGACTTTTGTTTTCTGTTTTCTTAAGAGTCAGTCCGTTTTTTTCAAAAAAATTTTGTTTTATTGAGTCAAAATTGTTTAAGCAAGAAACTATGATTTTCTGAGAAGATTTACAAGACTTGCAGGAACTTAAGTAACCATTGGGATGAAGTTGCAGGATCTATCTCTGACTATTAGAAAACCCCATCACAGATCAACCTACTGGGAACACCCACATCACTTCAGGTATCAGAGGATCCTTTTACTGACTTCAACCTTAATACTGACTTAGATTTCTCACCTAAGGGCTTGGTATACTTTGTGTCGGATTCCCTTGTTAGTTCTGACACAGCCTGTCAACCTATCCTATTTAGTTCCCTTCTCCCCTTCTGTAAAGTAAAAAAAAAAAAGGAGATAATAAACTGAGGATGAGTTAGTAACTCCGAAGTGGTCATGGGAATAGTAGCAAACACTATTATCTCTCATGTGATCCATGGAATGTGTCCAAAGTACACCCCATAACGGGAAGAACACTGATAAAAAAAATAAAATGATACCCAGTGGGGAAAAATCAGTTGTTAAAGAAGGGAAAGAGAAGAAAGGGACTAGAGAAAGATAGTATGGTGGTCTAGAGCTGATAAGGTAAGAATCCATGTGCCCTTTGATCGATAATCCTTAGGTGAGACCGCACTTAAATACTTGCAGAAGTCAGTAGGGAGAATTTGAATGCTTGAATGTGATTGTGGAGTTTACTTAGGACAGTTGCTAAGTGTGGGGGAAGTACATTGTGGTCTTGATATCCTGTGATTGATTCTTGCAGTGGTTTACTAAGGGGAATCTGAGTATTGTAGCTTCTAGGATGAAATGAGTTTCTGAAGAGTTTTCAAACCTCTTCACCATGTTTTAGTTCTATGTTTTGCTTGAGGGCAAGCAAAGGCTAAGTGTGGGGGAGTTGATATATCATGGTTTTTACTAGTTTTAGACCATGATATAGATGTGTTTTTAGTGTCTTTTGTCTTTGTTTAGAGTCTTTTACAGGTTTAATCAGGTTTGGAGCTAATTGGAGATATTTGGAGCATTTTGGGACTTTTGGGACGTTTTGGCCGAGAGCTTAACTCACTGTCCGATTTATTGATCATGCATCGACCGACACACCTTGTGCATCGGTCGACACACTAGCGAGATGGGCCGTACACGTCGGTTTAATGAAGATATGAAGATTTGCAAAGAAGCCCAAGATAGTTCCAGTATTTACACAGAAGCCCCATCCGAGATTATGCCTATATATACTAGTTTTTGGTGTTTATTTTACTGGGGCTTTCATAATTAAGAGCAGAGGATTTTTAGAGCTTTTGGGGCTAATCTGAACCTATTACTTCATCTGTATTTGGAGAAGATTTCGGACCCCTTTTACTATTATTCTTTTATGCAATTTATTCATTCTATGATTATGTTTTCATTATCTATGTCTGAGTAGATTCCTAGTTAGGTTTAGGGTTTCTCACATAGGATTTCATGACTTGCTAGACTTGTTCAAATTCAGTTAAGGATTCATAACTATATCTGTTCTTCAATTTAATTGTGCTTAAAGCTAGTTCTAACCTGATCAATTAGAATCTAGATCTTAGGTTGCTAAATACGTCACAGAAGTGGGGTTTAGGAATCTGAACTAATTAAATTGGGCAATTAAACTTTGCGCAAACGGAAGTTTGGTTTAGGATAATTGTGAACATATCAAACTTGGGATTAATGCTAGTTTAATCTGTTAGTTCTCGCAAACGAAAGTTTGGTTTGCTGCACTTAGACTTAGAGAATTATCGCAAAGGAATTTGGTTAATTCTATATCTGTGTTTTGAGTTCTAGAACTGTGCTTAATTAGATCCTTGCTGAATGAACTGTCTGCTTGTCTGATTTCCTGAGAACGCCCTAGACTTAGCGCTTTTAATTACTTGCTTTCACAACCGTTAATCTCTGCTACTGATTTACTTTCTCGCACCGCTTTCAATTCAATCACATTGCTTATTTCTAGTATTAGTCTCTACTGTTCTGATCTATTGAGACCAAGTGTCCCTGTGGATTCGATAACCCTATATACTACTTTGACATTGCTGTTCACTTGCAGTTTAGAATAGGGATTAATTCTTGACCTATCATACACTCATGTTAAAACTTATAACAACATGCACGTTATTAACGTGAGGTTAACAACCAACAAGTAGATCAGTGATAACAAAGGTACACTCACGCACAAAACCAAGACAGGGTAAATAACAGCCAACAAATAGATCAGAGACATGAAAATCAAACTAGGCCACCGCTTCTATAGAAATTGATAACCCTCAAAACTGAGCTAAAGATAGCAACCAACACAGGGAAGTCACAGCCAGAAACTAGTCTGGCTAGATCAGAAACAGATGAATCAAACCCATAATCCTGTCAAGACTAATTTAGAAGCAAGAAAAAATAAACTTACATGATCAAAATCCTCTTCAAGTGGAGATTCAGAGACTATATCATGTGGAGTTGGTGTAGATGAAACACCTTAAGAACTTGCCCACTTCCTAATCTGATAATCTTTGTAGAGCATTTCCAAATTCTTTTTGAGTTCTCCAATTTTTGATCCTGAAGTAGTATGATCAACAGATTCATAAGTTTTTTCATGCACTTGAATTTTCAGCCTTGGATCTAACACCGCTCCCATAGCCAAAATAAGATTAATTTTGTAAAGGCTACCTCGTATCAGACAGACTTCCAGCACTTGCCAGTAACTCGAGTGGAGTTCGAAGTTCGGATAGAGTGGCTGCAGTTACTCTGTCTTGAAAACTGTTCATTGCTCCCAAGAAATCTAAACAATCAGCAGCACATAATCAATTAGTCTCTTGTATTGATCAGCGAAAACACAATTGTCGGACATAGAATATAGTCTGAATATCTCAAGTACTCCCTACATGAGAAGATCATTGAAGGAAGTTGTGAATAAGATCAATTAACTAAACAAAAATAGGTTATCACAAAATCAAATCAGAATGTATACCAGAAAAAAACACAGGATTATAGTATTATTTATCTTCTTGGGGTTGAGCAAGTAATCATACAAGGTCTTCTCTTCCCATTCAATAGCTTTGTTCTTGTTAGCAGCAGACACACAAGGTTAGGACCTATGAACCATTTGCCAAAACGTCAGATTTTTATATCAAGTAAAGTGATGACACACAAGTGAAATTACAAATCGATGATGCAAACAACAAAGATCAATTGTTGTAGCAATACCTAGGATTCGAAATCAAATTCTTAAAAAACTAAGAAAAGTGAGACAAGACCACAAATTCGCCATCCCCACAGTACAATATTGAGCTATTTTCAGGATTAAGGAAGACATAAGACGATATCAACGATTAGCGTGCTAATCGACGGATTCGGAAAACGGATCAAATATCATGGATAATTTAATATTGATTGTAACGCACGAACAATTCGGTCCTAGATCTTTTTTGTCAACATATATCAAACTAAAAGGAATCAATGATCCAAGTAGGCGGTTCGGGATCTACATAAATAAGATAAGACGGTTGAATTCGGACATTCCATGCCAAAATATCCGCCTTTTTGTTGTTCGCCCGTGGGATATGCGGGATAGCAAACCCTATGAAGAACTCCTTCCGCTGCGCATACTCCTCTAGATGTATTGCAAAGGCCGGCCATTCTATATGTGTATACACTATCTTCACTAGCTCAGAACAGTCTGTGGCAAAAGTTACTTCTCTTTGTTCCCATCTCTTTATACATTACATAGCCCAATTTAGTGATTCGAATTCTGCATGTAGAGGTGATAGACTTCTTCGTATATTCCTTGCTCTCATCATAACATATCTTTCTCCTTCGTAAATGATGTACCAGCCTTGCCCTGAAAAAATGTCACCGTCCTTCCATGACCATCAGTGAAGCACCAACGACCCCATATTTCTATATTAAGTTCCTTTGGAATATCTGTCCCGTCAAACGAATGTTGAAGATTTAATTGCTTCGTTTCCTCCGATATTTGAGCCTCTTCCCACGCTCTAGCTTCGGATTCAGCTACCTTTAGAATGCTCCTGAGATCCCTATCAATATTATTAAATAATTTTTCATTTCTGCTCATCCAAATATACCAAACTATCCATGAGAAATGCATATATCGGTTATCTGATGGTAGTCTCCAAAACAGATAGTCCAAATTTGCATAAATAGATGACCATGGAAAGTTTCCAGGATTTGATGGGAATGAAGATAATGCCCACGTCTGAAATGCCGGTGGACATTCAAACAAAACATGATTTACTGATTCCTCATCTGCCCCACATCTTGCACATTGAGTATCACATTTTATACCTCTAGATCTTAAATTCTTTGAAACCGCTAAACATCCAGTTATAACCTGCCATATAAAATGCTTGATCTTAGGTGGACATTTAATCTTCCATGTATAGGCATGCAAATCCTTAATATGTGGTCCATGAATCAGTGGTCCTTGTACCTTCCTAATTGAGGTTTGATGTTCTAAATTATAACCATATTTAACAAAGTACCTTCCGGATTTTGTATAATGCCATCCAATTGTGTCTGGTCTTAGGAAACGACTAATTGCTAAACTGATAATTATATCAGCATCCTCCGGGACTATTATATCTCTAATGAACTGATCATTCCACATATATGATATGGGGTTCTATCAATTGATTAACCTTTAAGATTGATCAAATTGTGTATTTTTGCATGATGCTGACCTCGCGCATAGGCCTGGTATACATGGGTCATTCCATACTGAGATGGATGTTCCTGTTCCAACCCTTTTGATTAGTCCTTTTCTAACCAGAGATCGAGCAGATACAATACTTCTCCACCCATAGGATGGAGAGTATGATCTTATTGGGTCTAAAAGACCTCCCTTTCGTAATATCGCCCTTTGAAAACCTTTGCAAATAAACATTCTCGATGGTCAATTAACCACCACAGTTGCTTAGCCAGAATTGTCGTATTCATATCCATTAATGCCCTAAAACCAAAACCGCCATCTTCCTTCTCCAAATACAACTTATCCCAAGATAACCAATGCATCCCTCTTTGGGATCCACTTGTACTCCACCAAAATGGGCTATAATACTATTATGTTTATTTATTTCCGCTTTTGAAAGTCTAAAGCATGACATTACATGGTTTGGTAAAGCAGTAGCCACTGATTTTATTAAGACCTCTTTCCCTCCCTTTCGGTCATAGATTGAAATCCATATAAACTCGGATCCATCAGATCCAGAGATAAGAGATGGATTGTGTGTAACCTTGTTTGTGACCGGCACCTTTGTTCATGGTGTGAAACTGAGCACACATTGTCCTGAAGATCTTCTCACCGGCCTTGGAGTTTCCTGGTGGTGCTTCATCAAATGACGCCATTCTCGCCTGAGAACATGAGGAGAGCCGGAGGAAGGATGAGGAGAGCCGGAGGAAGGATGGGGCGAGGTGGAGGAAGACGGTGGAATCAACACCTTCGTGGTGATGGCTATGTCGGAGAGAGAGAGGAAAAGCAATATCAAAAGAAAAAAGGAAGATCTAGAATTTTTTTGTTTTGTTTAACATATGTAGAGTTTGAAAGAATATTCCGCCAGATCTAAAAAAAAGATTGGGGAATAGAAGAGGGAAAAGTTCGCGGGCTAACAAAAATTCGCCTAAGTGTTAGCGGATTGGACTAATTTTGTTTCCAGGTTACTAAAACCTATCTTAGTATTATATCGAGGCTATTAAAAGTTAAAAAAATCTGAAAATTATCTTCAATAACAGTTTGAAAAACCGTGCTATTATATTATGTTATCAATACGCATAATTTTTGTAGTGAAAATACCTTCTAAATTGAAGTCAAAGCTAAAAATTTCCTCACCCTTTTCCTTCCTCTCCTTCGTTATAAAATCCCTTTAATAAGCTGAGTATTCACGATAGTGCCATCATCATACTTCTTATGAAGTCTGATGTTTTTACCAAAAGATAAAAAAAAATTTCAGATCTAATTTAATTAATTACGAAACTGTCATCTTCTCCAATTCACTCAACCACTATTAACAATCAAATTTGAGCTTCTAATACCTCACACAACCAATTTTGAGCCATTAAAGCTCTATATTAGAGTTCACAACTATCTATTCTCCTATTTCCTCTCTAATTTCATCCAAAAAACTCTCTAATTCACGTTTTAAAATTTCAAAAATTTGGATCTCTTGTGATTTTGGTTATTCTTTCATAAAAATGGTTGAGTTTGTTGGATTAGTGTAACTAGAATTTTTGGGTGCTTGACGAAGGTAAAAACGAGCTCAAAACCGGATTTAGGTGATTTTTCACAAGATCCGCCAATTTTCAGATATGCTTTGCGATTTCAGACTTCCAATGAAGTATGATGGAGTCTGATGGTCAACGAGAGGGTAGTTTTGCAATTGACTTTTAAGTTAATCAGATCACCAGTGAAGTCTAGGAAATTCCTTTAAAACATTTTTTTATCACACTTCACCAAGAAGTCTAAATAAGCAGAGGGGAGTTTTGCAATTGATCGAAATTTTTTCTTTTTTCTTCAGACTTCTTATGTAGTCTGACAAAAAATGTTGAGTGAATTTGACCGAATCTTGACTTTTTCAGACGGAATAAAAAGTCTGAAAATAAAAAGGTTAGTACTAGTAATTGACCGAAATTTTCAAATATTACCATAATAAAGGAAAAAAATTCAGACTTCTATAGCAGTCTGAAAACAAAGGAAAAATATCAGACAACTATAAAAGTCTGAAATATATTACATTTGTCAAAGGGCTACATAAATATGAAATACAAAATTTTGATCAACCCCAAAAATACTCCAACTTTTAATCAGAGTTCCCTCGCTATCTGAATATTTTCTTAGATTGCGTAGGAAGTCTGTTCTAAAAAGTCAAATTGGATTATTTGCAAAACTACCCCCTACTTTTTGTCAGACTGCAGGAGAAGTCTGAAATTCTCCAGTCTTCTTGAAAAAATCTGATAAAAGTCAAATTTTTGGGTCAATTGCAAAACTACCCTTTTATTATATAAAGCAGACTGCGTAAGCTGTCTAAATGTCTGTCAGACTGCATCTGCAGTTAGCTTTGTAACATTCTAATTGCAAAAATACCTTTTTTAGACTGCAATAGAGGTTTAGTAAAAGTATTGTTAAACTTCTGTTAAAGTCAGAAATGATATTTTGTTTTTAAAAATGATTTTTTTTTTGGTATATTTGTGATGAATTTCGTTGGTTAATTTTTTTTTTAATAAATGTGTGTTAGTTGTATATGTTCCTCATGTATGATTTTTACATCCTTATGTTTGAAAATTATCTTTAATTAATTTTTGAAGAATATTGGCAGTGTAGCTAATAGAATCAGATTTCGCAAAGAAGTCTGATTTTTCTCATACGATAGCTAATGTGGTGATGAGAAAACGAACTTGACATTTGGACTTGTTAAGTTATAAGTTTTTAGCTCATATGAATCAGATTGCAGTAGAGGTCTGACGACCATATTATCAGACTTCTTTAGCAGTCTGGATATTACAAGTGACTCATTTTTTCCAAGTATAAGTAAATTCTCCGGGAAATTCTCTAAGGTAAACCAGACTTACATTAAATCCAAAGAAATAAAATATAAATGACAAAGAGAAACTGATACGCTATGTACACATGTTACTAGAATAGGAGTCAAGTACCTCTGCGAAGCAAAAGGCAGACATGACCAGGGGTGAGTCGTATACAGTTCACCTCGCCCAAAGCATCTCCGCTAACTTCCTAAGAAAGCCTCTTGTTGTAAAAGAGATAAAAGAGAGTAGAGTGCCTGTTGAGTGGAGACATTGGATGGGAGAAAGAGAATTAGATCCTAAGGGTTTTGCTCACAAAAAGGGAGATAATTTGTTTTTTTTTTTTGCAGTTGCTTGTGTGAAAAATAATTTTTTTTTTTACAAGATTAGGTTTAGATAGGCAGAAAAAAGGAAAATTTCGTCGAACTTTTTTAACAATTAGAAATTCTTAGGGTTGTAAAATCTCGGGTATCAGACTTCATATGCAGTCTGGGATGAAACTTCTGAATCGAGCGAGAATTCTTAAATTTTCGGGCGGTAAATTTTTTTGCATTTTTAAAATGTTTTCATGTGAAAATTTTCAAAAACTCTTAAATTTCAGACTTCTTATGCATTCTGAAATAAGAATTCATAAGATGTCTAAATACTTGAATCAGATTTACCTGAAAGTCTGAGAAACCTTAAATCTAATAATTACTACTTAAATAACTTCATATTATATATAAAACTTATAACAAACATCAAACTTGTTTAACATAGTCACAAACTAACCAATTTATGTAAATGAATCATTAAGAATGAAAATTTCATAAACTCTCAAACTAACCCTACAAATAAAAACATTATATCCAACTTCATATGTCAAACATAGATCAAACTACATGGTGTTTAGAACCAAATTTACCTTCAATAGTTAAATTTGACTAAGTTTTATGTAATTTTAATTTATATACGGCAAAAATCCTTATGCGTAATTTATGTATTAAAACTTTTTTTATAAATATTTTTTATAATTTTTAAAATTTAAAATTTCAACTTAAATACATCTCAGACTTCTCTGAGAAGTCTGATCCTCCAAAATTCAGATTTCGTCGGGAAGTATGAGAAACCTTAAATCTAATATTTATCACTTGTAAGCGAAAATATTTAAACAAACATCTAGGTAACATCAAATTCGTTAAATATATGCACATCATAGCACATATGTTCAAATTTAAAATTTAAAATGTAAATTTGATAAACCATGAATCTAACTCTAAAGTTATATGTAACTTATATTTAAATGTTCTATTACAAAGCATGTTTTGAGGTTTAAAACCTATTCTACCTTACACAATTTTAATTTGATTCAATTTTATGAAATATAATTTATATACTTCACACCCGTTTATATTTAATTTTTGTATAATTTTTTTAAAACAAAATATTTTTTACAAATTTAAATTTAAATTAACTAAATTAATCTGTTTCAGATTTCCTCGAAAAATCTGAAGTTTTTGGGGGTAAAGACATATTTTAACTAACATTGTTTAATTTGACTTTATTTTACCAAATTTTTATTTATATACTACTAAATTGTCTTTATTAATTTCTGTATATAAAAGTTTTAACAAAATATTTTTATAATTAAATTTACTAATTTATTTTGTATCAAATTTCCTGTAGAAGTCTGATAGAAGAAATTTATTTAGACTTTTATTAGAGTTTATCACATCAGACTTTCTATATGTCTGATACATCGCGAATGTTATAATAATAATTGCACTTTTATTTTTTTGGTCATAAAAAGGTAACTTTAATTTCCTTAACTCTAATGAGTAGTTTTATATTTCTTTCAATTTGATGGATAATTTTATTTTTTGAATTAATTTATGAGATATTTTAAATAATTCCCCAAATATTAATACCATAAAAATAAATGATAAGTAAATTAGGCGAGGGTTGGTTTAATATTCCCCCCACAATATATATAATTTAAAATCTAGTTTTTATTAAATAAAAATAAAATAATATCATAATCAATTTGAGACGATGGGATCATTAAAATATTGAGTTTATACAGTTTTTTCAGAAAAATGTTGGACTCTTTATAATTCAAAACATATAAATTATTGTTGACCCAACTAAATTAGGCTTCATTCTGATCAATCTTTTTATTTTTCTGTCAATTATTAACGATTACTAAAATGACCTCATTTTTTTTTGCCGGCAAAGTTTCATTAGATAAGCCCAAATGGGCTGTGAGAATACAAGACAGATAAAGAAATTACAAGGATTAAAGCCCAAAACGGAATGAAGCCAAAACGGAATGAAGCCTAATACAAATCCGTCAACTCGAGGAGATTGTGGAAGAGCCACGTGGACCGACTCACGGACACGCGTGGAGTCCACACCGAGTCCGTCATGCAACAACCGCCGAGGATGGAGACGCGAAACACCGCCGGTATAGGGTTCCGAGCAATAACCAGATCCGCCTTGCCGAGCTACGACTGAGGAGAAATTTCGTCGGAATGAGCTAGATGAGGAAGAAATCTTCATGCATCAACCCGCCGTAGCCTCTGGGAGGAAGAACACTTTATAGGCCCAATTTATTGACCTGGAGATGTAGTCCGAGCAAACAGACTCCGACCGAGCACACCGCACCATCGTGCTGAAGAGATGCAGGCTCCAGACTTGTCCCTTACTTACATAAGATCGAGAGGATGAAGAGTTGCCTAACCGAAGAAAGCAAAATCGCCTCAGACGCAGATCTAACCGCCCCGGGAATTCGCCGGGAGAATACATCCAATAGAAGATCGGAAGAATCGCCGAGCAAAAACCCTGATTTATTAACCCTCTCCATATGACACAGACGGCGAGAGGGAGAGACCAAATCAAGCCTAACGAAACAAAAGGGAAAATGGCAAAGACGCCGTCAAAATCAAAAGTAACCCGGCCGGCGGAGGCAAAACAAAGCACCATCTGGCGGCCGGAAACGGAAAATCGATTGAAGGTCTTGAGAGAAAACGAGAGTAGAAAGAGAGAAAATGGTTTTTATGTAATAAAATGACTTCATTTTAAAAATATAAAAACACTTAAAATCCCCAATTTTTTTTTTTTCATTTATTCTATCTCTTCTCTGTGGAGAAATTATATTCAACATTAGATGTTAACGATGGGAATCGCCACAAATCAGCAAGCAATCATACTAAAATTCGTCAGCAATGAGAAGCAGTAGTCAAAAAAATTCAAAAGGAATTGTGGATTTAAGAATGAGATTTGCGAATTTTATTTTGTTTTTTCTTATGTTTTTAAATCAAGGTCGTTAGTAAGCGTTAATAATAGGCAACTATTAAAAAAAAAAATCAATGTTGATCACAATGATACCTAATTTAGCTAGCTAATTTAACTAGGTCAACACAAATTCGTATGTTTTTTTTACTAATGAAGATTTCACCTTTTAAGCGAAATTGTGTAAATTCAATATTTTGATGATTTTTTTCTCTTTTCTTTTATAACTACAAAATATTTAATAGTTCTTTACGTTTTAAATATAATATAATTTTACAAATAAAATATATCTTCTAAAACAAAGTAATTTAGTTTACAAATAATTTATATTTAAATAAAAATATTTTTTATCTTTTTTTTTACAACAAAAACACCATATATTAAATCAATGTTGCCCGGTACGAGTTATGAGTAAACCGATCCGACTCGTCATGACTTACATGGGAAGAGATAGTACCCCGTGCTCTCGCCCCTTTTGCAAGGGAGTCGGCACGGACATTCGATTTCCTAGGAATTAGAATTATAACAAAGAAAGAGAAAAGCACTCTAATGGAATTGAAAAATTCCAACTCTATCTTGAAAACCGGCCATTCTTGTAGATATTCTGTCATAGTTAACAAGTCCGAGCAGTCTGTCTCGATGAGACGATTCCCCCTTCCAGGATGCATGACATTGCCCAAAGTAATCCGTCCAGCTCGGCGTGTAGCGGTGAAAGGCTTCGTCTGCATCCTTGTGCTCCTGTGTAATTCCTTCCTGAAGGATCCTTCAAGAACCATCCTAGCCCACTTGTCGCGCTATTCCCCCCCCCCCCCCCCCCCACGAGGCATCAATTTGACATGTCGGGACCGAAGAAGGCAAGCTAGTGGTCCGGCGGGTTTCCAAAGGTGGCATAAAAATCGCAGTCTCCTCCTTTTCTCCCTTCTCTTTTTTTGTTTGCGTCCCTCCACTCCTCCGCATCAATGATTGCTAACTGAAGTGTCGTCGTTGGGAAACTTCCTTTCCTTAAAAAAACTTACTATTTCGGGCCTTCCAAATATACCATAATATCCAAGGGTAGTTATTCCTATGTGGGTCAGGGAGACCCACACCTTTTGTCCTCCAAAAGAGGAAATCCATATTACTAAATAAGGCGGTACTCGGAAAGCAACCCGGAATGGATGGAAAGTCCGAAAGCGCCCATACTTGTAAAGTAGGGGGGCATTCAAACAAGAAGTGATTTATCGTTTCCTCTTGAGCTCCACACCTGGGACATGACGGGTCCGTCCCTAGATGTCTAAAGGCTAGGCATTGGCAAGGTTCCAAACATCCCGAGAGTGTCTGCCACATGAAGTGTTTGATCTTCCTTGGGGTTTGGGTCTTCCATACTTGGCTTTTCAGACATGTAATACTAGATTCTAAAATTTCTGGGTTCAAAACTTCCAGATTCTGACATCTGATGAGTTTGTATCCCGACTTCACAGTGAACTTCTAGATTTTGTATGATTCCAAGCATATCCATCTGGCTTAACTTCCCGGCTAGGCCGGATGCCCATAATAAATGGGATATCGTCGGGGTGGAAGAGCTCACGGAGGGCTTGTTCATTCCATTCTTTTGTATCCTGCCTGATCAAAGTATGGACAAGAAGTGAAGGGTCTCTAAGAGTCGTGTTGTCTCATCCTCTCGGTGGTCTGGCTTGAGTATCTGGGACCCACGGCTCCCACCAGACTCTCGTATTGTACCCCGAGCCAATAGTCCTCCGCAGTCCCTGTCTGAGTGTCTGTCATGCGGCTATGATACTACGCCACCCAAAGGAGGGGGGGGGGGAGTATACATCTCGGTCTTCTAAAGGGTTTGATTGTCTATAATATCTCCCACGTAGCACACGGGCTAGTAGGGAATTCGGGTATTGGATTAGTCTCCATAGCTGTTTCGCAAGTAACGCGAGGTTCTGGTCCTTGAGATCTCTGAAACCCAAACCTCCCATTTCTTGAGGAATGCATATTTTATCCCATGCAATCCAGTGAAGACTTTTAGAATCTTGTTTGGAGCTCCACCAGAAATTAGATATATCACTCTTCAATTTCTTTGTCGTATCCTTGGGGAGGAGGTAGCAAGACATCGTATAAGTTGGTATTGCTTGTGACACTGATTTAATTTGAACCTCTTTCCCTCCCTTGGAAAGGAGTCTTGAATTCCAGTTGTTAACCCGGCTATTTAGGCGATCTCTAACAAAGGCTAACACCTTTTCTTCGGTCCACAAATCTGTTCAGGAAGTCCTAGATACATGTCCATTCCGCATTCATTTGTGATTTCAATAATCCTCCTAATGTATCGTCGGGTATCCAAGTCTACTTTATCTCCAAAGACAATTGAGGATTTGGAGTTATTTAGTCTCTGTCCAAACGCTTCCCCATGCGTCTTGATGATTTTTATTATCTCTGCACATTGCAGGACCTCCGCTTTGCAGAAAAAAGTTTGTCATCCGCGAAGAGCAAGTGGGACACAGTAGGCTTAGCCCGAGCTATCCTTAAGCTAGTGATACACTTTTCCGCTTCTGCTCCATTCAGAAGAGAGATGAGAGCCTTTTTACAAAGAATAAACAAGAATGGTGATAGAGGGTCTCCTTGTCTAAGTCCTCGTGTAGGTCGAATCCTTCCCCTTGCTTTACCGTTTATCAGGACTTGGTAGGAAACCGAGGAGACACAAAACATTAGAAGTTTAACATATTTCTCCGCAAAACCCATTTTCAGGAGCAAGGCTTCGAGGAAGCTCCATTCGATTCTATCATAGGCTTTGCTCATGTCCGTCTTGATGGCCATAAATTTTGATCTACACATAGGATTTATGCAGAGGGCATGTAGATTCTCTTGTGCTAGGAGGATGTTATCTGTAATAAGTCGTCTAGCCACAAAGGCTGATTGTGTTTCCGAAATCAAATACGGGAGGAGGTTCTTTAGTCTTTTGCACAAAATTTTGGAAATAATCTTGTAGCTAATGTTGCATAGACTAATTGGTCTGAATTCAGTCATGGCTCGTGGTCTCTCATTTTTAGGAATCAAACAAATATTAGTTTGGTTCAGTTGCGGGTCAAATTCTCCAGTGGTAAAGAAATTTTTGACTAATCTTATGATATCTTGACCTACGATTGGCCAGAAACGTTGGTAGAATCTACTTGTCATTCCATCCGGTCCAGGGGCCTTGTCTGGGTTAATGTCGAAAAGGGCTTTCCTAATTTCCTCATTCGAGGGGTCTTGTACCAAGTTACAATTAACTATCTCTGGAACTTTCTTGGTAATGTACCGGAGTGACTCGCTAAAATCTGATGGTTCTGATGAAGTGAAAAGATCACTGAAACAGTTGGTTGCGACTTTCTTGATCCCCTTTGCGTCCTCCACCCAATGTCCATTGTCATCCTTGAGGCATATGATATGGTTCATAGCACGTCTCTGTTTGGTGAAAGAATGTAAATTTTTTGTGTTGTTATCCCCTTCTCGGTGTGTCTGAACTCTACTTTTCTGCCTCCAAAAGGTTTCTTCTTCCCTGAAGGCTTTGTAGAGTTGTCTTCTTAAACCCTCTACTTCTTCTACCATCGAGTGATCATCATCCTGAATTAGATCAATTTGAGTTTAAATTCTTCGATAAGTTTCGCTGTATTCATTGGTAGAGTTTTCTTCCATTTGGAGATGTGGTTCCGACACGAGGTAATCTTTCGTTGGAATTCTGGATGTGAGGTTCCTCCGGATTCGCCCCATCCAGCTATCACAGCTTCTTTAAGTCTTGGTTTCCCAATCCATCGCTTATCAAAGCGGAAGTTTTTCTTCCTCCTTTGGGGGATGACTTGTACACTCGCTACCACCGGTCTATGGTCTGATCCCCAAATATTCAGATACTCCACAATAGTGTGGGAGAATAACATATGCCAATCCTCATTACCCATCGCTCTATCGAGGCGACATTTAACTTTTCCGGATTTTCTCCTTCCTATCCAGGAGAGAGAGTTTCCTTTAAATGGAAAGTCTATCATTCTGCAGTTTTCGATCATCGTGCGGAATGGGAGGAACGATGCCTCCGATCGTCTCCGACCTCCCCGTTTTTCATGGTTACCAGTAATCTCATTAAAATCACCTATCATAAGCCATGCATTTTGCCGATCAAGACTCATCCGTGTAAGTCGTTCCCAAACGTATCCTTGGTCTTTTACAACCGGATCACCGTAAACAAAGGTCATAAAGATTCGATGTCCTTCAAGAGTGGTTTCAATATCAATCATATGCTCATCAGAATACTTAATAAAAACATTAGGTTCATTCATGTAAAATAGAGCTAAACCCCCGCTATGGCCTAATGGCTCAACGGTGTAAACACGCTCATATCCGAGGGAAACTTGAAGATCTTGCAGAAAGTAAAAATTGTTTTTTGTCTCCGATAAAAAAAGAAAGCTGGGAAGATAGCAACGATGAAGCTCTTTGAGGTGCTCCCTTGTCAGTTTGGGTCCGATCCCCTGACAATTCCATGCGATTACGTTCATGTTGGATCGGTGCACATAAAATTCTGATTAAACCACCACAATATGAGGGAAAAATAAAAACAAACCAATATCTTGTTTGTGTGCTGGTTATTGTAATAAACCCATAGCAACAGCTAGATTCTTTGAAACTCAATTGTTGTACCAAAAAATTCTTCAACCACCGAAATCACACAACTTTTGACTTAGTAGTATGCGCTACAACTCCTTTTAACCGAATTCAATCTAGAAACTTTGATGCTCAGATCTACTACTAACAATCCTCGGTTGATGAGAACTTTAATATGATGGACCGGCAAAAATCATCTACCGCCCTTGTTGATTCCAAACGTGAGAAAAGCATATCTATAGATTTAACATCAGATTTTCTTGCCGGCATCAAAAAGTCTTAAAACTGAAAGACAGGGAATCTAGTTGGGAGAAGACTTCGGTCCGGTGAGAAATTTTTTTTTTTTTTCCGGCAAATTCAAACTTTATTAATATACAAAGAGATACATCGTAACAATATCAAAGACATTAACAGAATTAGATCAACACATTTGGTACATATACATATGTATATGTCATATACTGAGAAGATACATCAGAAGGGAGTTTAACGATGCTTTCCTAAGAGTAGTCTTATTCGCTAACCGATCGCAGTATCGGTTATTGTCCAACTTCATATTTGATCTGTCTCTGATTTGATTTGAATGCAGCTTTTCTTGGCTGAACTTTCTTTTAACAAAACACATCTTGAAGGTTGATGTGTTGCAATGTAACTCTGAAAACAAGACACATTGATACCAACACTTCCGTATCAAGGTCTTTTTGATGAATCTTGTCTCTGAATCTTGTTTCCTTGTTGAAATGAACATCTGTTTTTGCTGTTGCATCACCATATCCGACCCGGTTATGTGGATAGATTCCACTTCAAAAATTATTGATGTGTACAACCACAATGTTTGACCAAACCGAAGTCTTTGGTAGTCCAAATCATTCACGAACGTTGATGATTTATTCCACAACAATAAATCATTCCTCATCACTCTATGACCATAAGAACTTAGAGACATCAAATCGAAAAGTGTATATTTCTGTTCATACTCTGTCCTTATGAAACGAAATTCTTGCGATTGTAGAACCTTGTTATGTCGAATGGAAACTATCTCTGTGTCCTTTGTCCAAATATGTGAATCAAAATCCTTTGGGAACAAGTGCCGTATTTGCCATCGTCTCAGACCCGAACCATAAACCAAAAGAAGTATCGTTGAATCTATCTCCCAAATGCTAGAATCACAACTGTTGATACCAGGATCCCAGATTTCACGGACACCGTACGACGTTGAAGACGTTGACGGAAGGAAGCCGACACATAGACAATCAGGTTTTGGCCGGAAGATGGTCGGAATGATGCTCACCCATAAGGAGAGAAGAAGGATGCGAACATGAAGGATCAATCGTTCGCTACAAATATGAAGCAATTGATAAAATCTGGTTACCCTTGAATCGAAACCGTCTTTGGTAGATGATGAAAAGTGAATATCATGAGATTTCGAAAGCGTGAACAGATCCGAGATCAAGGCTCCGGATTGGAGGAAGCGGTTCCGGAGAACAACGCCATGGATTTGAAGATGTCGAAGAGCCATTATTATTATCGTAAATAAGTAGAGATTAGATAGTAGAATACACAAGAACAAATTGAAATTGGCTATGGCCGACGCCGGAGAAGCCGACGTAGGCCGGAGAAAATGGTGGTTAAGAAACTGGTTTTTATCGCCTCTTCAATCGCACTGTTTCGGGAGAGCGATTATATTACTCCGTCACGTCCGGTGAGAAATCGTAAGGTAGAAAATCTCTTAAGAACACCCAAAACCTATATTTTTAGAAAATAAAAATATATTTAATTGACTTAATACACATATTTTTAGAAATATATTCATATCTTTATCATCAACTAGGGATATTAAAATGGATAAACCCACCTCATTTAAATTCATCTCATTTAAACTCCAAACCATTGAAGGCGATTTAGGGTTTTTGGATGATTCAACGAGGGAGATGGATTTCAACGGATTCGGATTACGGTATCGATTTGGAGTTCATCACAATTTTGGCTGAATATTACGGAGGCGTTGATGGTAGATATTGGGTTATCGGACTTTTGGAAACAAAACGAAAAGGCGATATGATCTCCGATGTAGCGAATATTCGATCTAGTAATATGGATCTAGAATTGGAAAAAGGTCAAAAGGGATTAAGGGAGACACGAACTTGATTCGATCTGATAAATTTTGGGGCTGTAAGATCTCGACTTACAGTTTTTTTCGGCGAATAACTAAGGTAATTTCTTTGGTGATTCTAGTAAATCTATTCCTTAATTTAGGAAGGACCTTTAATTGCGATTTTTGTGTGATACGATTTGAATGGTTTTGGAGCAACATAATTAGATCTATTAATAAATTTATTGCTTCTGTGTATTGCCTTTTGAGGAAATTGATATGGCCAAATCATGGGAATCGATCTTATGCCCAAAAATGTCTCGTTCGTTTAGGAACTCATTTGTCTTCCTCTAAGTACTTAGAACAAGGAGACAAGGTGGACGGTATATGTTACTTCGGGTTAGGTGAATGTTTTTCGGCTAGAGTTGTTTTCTGGATGGGTAAGTTGGATGATGGAAAAAGATGGCTTAAGAGAAGACTTAGCCGAGGGTATGTATCCGGGTGGTGTATTGAGGATTATGAGTATTGTTGGTTTTAGTTGTACTGGTCCTAGTTACAAACATTTGAAGAAGGTGATTGTTCACAGTCCTCTAAGATTTTATAGCTGGGGTGGTAAAAGTTGTTATGGTGTCAAAAATAAGGTTTATTTGTTTAGTGGATGTCATCTGAGAAATTAGTCAAGTTTATATAGAAGTCATCTTTTTTTCATTAACTTTTGGTGGACAAATCTAATATTTCTATGCTTCCTTTTGAGTATGGCCAGATTTGAGGATCATATCATTTGGTTTCTATGGATTGTAAAACAAGATCGTCAAACAAGAGCTATGGTATGGTCGTTATAACGATTTTAAAATATAATGATATGGTGTGGAAGTTACGGTTGCACACTTATATTTGGTGTGAGTCGAGTAATAAGGTAGTGTTGCAGAGGAGCATTATGATCTGGTGTGATGCGACTAAAGTTATTGAAAGTTTAGTTGGGATAGAAATGATGGTTAGGGTTGTTATTTCTAGAACTATGCTTAGCCAGTCGATCAATACATATGGCTTATTTGGTGTTTCCTGTACTTTGAATACGGTCATTAGGATTTATTCAACTGGCCTTGTTAAGTTCAAAGATTTGTTTGGTGTGGTGGAGTTTATAATTGTGGATGCTTATTTACTTTGTTTTCTAATCATTATTTGGAATTGGACACCTTGGTTTGTGAATATAGTTGTTTATCAGCAAGTTTGCATAGTTGGGAACATAATATTACATCGGAGATTGATATGGTCTACTCTTCTGTTCTGGAGCTGTCACAGTTTAAACAAGAGGTTGGCCAGACTTAGTGGTATTGAAACTAAGGTACTAATAGTCTGCTCCTGGTGCAGGGACATGATTAAGGAAGCAGGTTTGCGGGCAAATCCATATGCGAATTTGGAAAAGACTTTAAAACAAAGGCTCCCAGCATATGGTCACAGTTTTTGGGAAGAGGGGAGTTGGGCCAAACGACTATTGCGCTGGAAGATTGCATTGGTTGTCAACATCATGACTCCTGTATTGCTAGACACAAGGAGCAACAGAGTATCTGGAATTTTGGTTTTCATGATTTATTGTCTTCAACATTATGGTCAGGAAGAAGCAATCAAGGTAATCAAGGCTCAGTTTTAAGGTGGACCGTCTCGTATTATGGCTCGGAGATACTCACGTTCGAAGTATATATCTACAAACGATATATACAGTGGGTGGGTTTGTACCAAGAAGAGTTGAGGTTCTATATTTATGAGGTCTATTTGGATGAATGTATTTTGATAAGGTTCTATGAAAACGGTACTACTATGCCGGGCAGTAGTCACATGACACAAGAAAATTTGTATGTTGATGAATATTTTGGTTTCGACTTGGGAATGATACTATGTCTAGGCAAAACAAAAATAGTGGCAGAAATAAAAAGTTATGATCAATGCAAGTGTATACTATTGGACATAAAGGAAAGGAAAAATGGTCTTCATTTCTCTGAGAATGGCATGTTTTTAATCGAGGATGCAGATCGAGGCATTACCCTATATGAATTTGGAGGATATGATAGAGAGGAAAAGTTTGGTTCTATTGGAGATATCATATTGATAATTCAATTATGGCAACGAGTTTCCGGTGGGATTTCTCAACAGCCTTTAAGGATAGTTAAAAACATTTAATCACAATATGAGGATATTGAGCTGGAATTGCCAAGGATTAGGGAGCAGATGGGCAATAAGCTATTTGAGGGAGATTGTGTACAGGAAAAAGCCGGATTTTTTTGTTTCTTTCGGAAACTAAACAACAGTATTCGTTCACTCATAAATTTATGGGACATTTTGGCTATGATAAATTGCATAGAGAGGAACCAAGAGGATCAAGTGGGGGCCTTGCACTATATTACCATAGTGGATCAGATGTAAACATCATTTTTCAAGCAATAAAATCATTGATATTGAGGCGGATATACTAGGGCAAAGAGTAGCGATATCTTTTGTATATGGGGATCCAGTGCACAAGTTTCGAGATCAAGTATGGGAGAGATTAACGTGAATGGGGGTGATACGGTCGACACCATGGTTTATTATTGGTGATTTGAATGAAATTACTATAAATCATGAGAAACAAGGAGGAAAGGCGAGGCATTAATCGACCTTTGTATCTTTTAATAATATGATTCAGGATTGCGGATTAATCGAGTTTCCGTCATTAGGAGATTCTCTATCGTGGAGAGGTCGACGGGGAAAGCAACTCATTCAGTGTAAGCTGGACAGAGCATTCGCAAATGAGGACTGGCATACATTATTTCCTTTCTCATATGTGGAATATTTGGGAATGATAGGATCGGATCATAGACCGATTGTGGCAACTATAAAGGATAAAGTACATAAGAGAAGGAGTCAGTTCAGGTTTGATAAGCGCTGGATTGGAAAAGAAGGTTTAATGGAAACAATTAAATTTGGATGGGAAGGATCAAATAGTCAAGATGGGATGGATTTTGTTTCAAAAATTAGAAGATGTAGGCATAAACTATCCAAATGGAGGAAAAACAACCCGGAGTATGGAAAGGACAGGATAAACGAATTGCAGAGGGCTCTGGATGAGGCACAAAAGGACGATACTAGGTCACAAGCAGAAGTTTTGGAAATATCAGCAACGTTGAAAGAGGCTTATAAAGATGAGGAGCTTTTCTGGCAACAAAAGAGCAGGAATATGTGGCATACTTTAGGAGATCGATTCATAAAATTTTATTTTCACTAACCAAGCAAAGACGTGCACGGAATAGGATTGTTGGGCTACATGACTCAACAGGAGAATGTGTGACTAAGGAACAAGAGGTGGAAAGGGTGGATGTTGAGTATTTTGACGATCTTTTTAAATCTATCAGCCCAGAGGTTTTCGAGGATTTTTTACAGGAAATTTCGGTATCAATCACTACTCAAATGAATGAGAGATTATTGACCGCAGCGACCGAGGAAGAAGTAAGATGAGCTCTGTTTACGATGCACCCGGAAAAAGCACCAGGACCGGATGGTATGACAACGCTTTTCTTCCAACAATCTTGGCCGATTGTGAGGAATGATGTTACTCGAATGGTAAATGACTTTATTCAATTTGGGCGATTCGATCAGAGGATTAACATTACCAATATTTGTCTTATACCAAAGACAGAGCGTCCGACTCGGATGACAGAGCTGCGTCCTATTAGTTTGTGTAATGTGGGTTATAAGATTATTTCAAAGGTTCTTTGCCAGCGATTGAAGGGACTTTTACCAGGACTTTTGTCGGAAACGCAGTCGGCCTTCGTGTCAGGGAGACTGATTTCGGATAATATATTGATTGCTCAAGAAATGTTCATGCTTTAAGGAAAAATTCATCTTGTAAGGATAAATTTATGGCGATTAAAACTGATATGAGTAAAGCTTATGATCAAGTGGAATGAGGATTTATTGAAACTCTATTGATCAAAATGGGTTTTGCGGCACAATGGCTAGGCGGGATTATGCGGTGTATATCTTCGGTTCAGTATAGGGTTATTATTAATGGACAGCCACACGGACATATAGTTCCCCAGAGGGGTCTCCGTCAAGGAGATCCTCTATCACCTTATTTATTTATTCTTTGCAAAGAAGCTTTGATTGCTAACATACAGAAAGCAGAGGGAGGAAAAAAACTTACTGGTATGAAAGTGGCAAGAGCATGTCCTCCAATCTCACATTTGCTTTTTGCAGATGATAGCTTGTTCTTTTGTAAAGCTCAGAAGGATGAGTGTAACGCCCCTTTCCCATTATCCGCTGACCGTCGAGCTGACCGGCCAACAATCAAACAAGAACATGACCGGTCGAACCCGAGCAAGTCGAACAGGAAAAGTTCGCCACAGGACGAAGCCAGAGACGGATCGGTTTGAGACAAAGGCTCGCACTAACCCATCCTTGACTCCGCTATCCTCACTTCCATAGTACAAGTTGATCACCTTGCACCACTTCAGCGAGTTGTGTCGGTTCGGACTAAACACAATATCAGGGAAGCATATTCATTTCTGAGTAAACTAAACGTTCAGCACAACGTTTAATCGTCACTTTACAAATCATTTTCATCAATAAATAATCAACACGCAAATCAATACAAAAGTGGAGTCAAGCCGAACCGAGAGAAAAACCCCAAAACCATCGAATCAAAAACCCCGCCCCAAGCCATCCCGAAGCTACACCGAGGACCTCCCGCGTCCGTCGCTGCTTAACCTGAAAACACAAAAAGAGTCTAATGAGCGATCTAAGATCACCCAGTGAATCGGCTCCCCACTAAGGCTTCTAATCTATCTATCATCTATAGATTCCCGCCCGAACCCCCCCCCCCCCCCAAAATAACAAACAATCAATCAAACAGCCGATCACGCACTACCACGTCGTGTCGAGCCCACCCACAATCAATTGCCAAAAGAAAGGGAAGGCGATAAGAGGAAATCGGGAGCACTGCGGCACATGTTCCCGATTGAGACGCGATCTATCTACCGCGCACTACCAACTACACCAAAACACCACGCTGGGCCCCTACGATCTTGGTAACTTCCACGGGTTTCCACCGTTACCGATATGGCAACTAACCCACGACTCCTAGCTGTTGGATCCCTATGGATCTAGGGTTTGATATATTGAATTAAAACCAACCTCGTTCTTACCTTTACTGGCAGCGGAATGAGAATGGTGAACGAGATCAGTGGAGCAACGCAGATGCCTTGCCTCTACCAGATACACACGCACACAAGCTGGAAACGGGATGCTAGTGCCGGATCAACGGGAATCGAATCTCTCTGGTGTTTCTACTCTTTCTGTCAAGAAAAGTCGACGGCTCACTGTTTAGGTCGAAACTCTTAAGTTTTATTCGACCTAAACTTGCTTAACGGGCCAGACTTAATTAAGTCTTAATTCGGAAAGCCTTTCCGAAAACCCGAACTGTGTCGACCGACACACAAGCTGTGTCGATCGACACAACACCATTATATCGATTATAATGTGCATCCAATACACATTAATATGATCATTGCCATAATGATCATTCCCATGTCGTAGCTTCCAGTTTGCTTAGGTGTGTGACCCTATAGGATCATATAATACTGGCAGTAAGTCTACAACTTACAGATTGCAAGAGGCTTCTAGCAAAACATTGCAACCGCCCAGTATTATACGAATGTCTGATCTCGACACACAACTATCATCAGGAGTGAGTACAAGTGTGATTTCAGGACACTATCCCAACAATCTCCCACTTGTACTGGAATCATCTATTCCTATAATCCTTTTGTCTCTATATCTCGATTTGGCATAAGGCAAGATTGGTGTCATCCTTATTAAGCCAACATCGTGTTTATCGAACTCCTGATCTCATATTGAACATTACAAACAACTGAACTACAGTTCGTTTGAGTGCGGTCACACATTTTCTCAGTATTCTATCTTCGATAGGCCCTGAGATATTTATCTCCCGTTATTCAGGAGGGACAAATCCCATCTTGTTCCATCCCTATTTCAACGCACACTTCATGATACACCTGAGCAGTGCCGTTATAGCCGCCAGTTACGGATCGACGTTAGACAAGGTCAAAGTGTACCAATTCATATGAAAGAAAGCATGATGAACTCAGGTCTAAGGACTATACTCTATAGTCGTAATGAGAACCTCTTATGACACAGATATAACTATCTTGTAGACTTCTCATTAGCGGGTCATGTCCGATCATATGTTCACTAACATATATCTATGTGACTGACTACGATAGTCATATCATTGGCTCCATGAAACTTAGCCAACAGTCACCTCACAATCTAGTCTCTCGCGGTTGTCAGTGTCCCACTTTGACAACCTCGACTAGGGACAAACATATAATTTATTAACTTATAGGGTTTCATGATCAAGTCCTCAACTTGATGACCTATAATATGTCATAAACTTATTTTGGGACCATTATTTAGAGCACAATAAATAATGCTGAAATCAAATTTCATTAAACATTTCCAAAAGAATGTTTACAAGAGCGTCTTATTATAACTAAAACAAAACTAAAACTCCCACTAGAATCAAGATTACATCTTTAGATCTCTAATGCCTACAGCAGTCGTATGACTCTCATGCTTAGGCCTTGGGAGTGACTTGGTCAGAGGATCAGCGACATTCTCGTCTGTCGGAACTCGGCTGATCTTCACATCACCTCTATTGACGATATCACGAATCAGGTGATATCTCTTCTCCACGTGTTTGGACTTCTGGTGTGACCTTGGTTCTTTCGCCTGAGCAATGGCTCCGTTGTTATCGCAAAACAAAGCCACTGGCTCCAAGATACTAGGAACCACACCAAGTTCAATCATGAACTTCTTGATCCAAACAGCTTCCTTTGCCGCTTCTGAAGCAGCAACGTATTCAGCTTCCGTCGTGGAATCAGCTACGGTATTCTGCTTAGAGCTCTTCCAGCTCACTGCACCGCCATTTAGACAGAAGACATATCCAGATTGTGAACGGAAATCGTCTCTGTCCATCTGAAAACTCGCATCGGTGAATCCATTCACCACAAGTTCTTCACTTCCTCCATACACCAGGAATTTATCCTTAGTATGTCTCAAATACTTGAGAATATTCTTGACAGCTGTCCAGTGATCTTCACCTGGATCAGATTGGTATCTACTCGTCATGCTTAATGCGTAAGCTACATCTGGACGAGTGCAGAGCATGGCATACATAATAGATCCTATTGCAGAAGCATAAGGAATCCTATTCATGCGTTCTCGCTCAGCATGTGTCGCCGGACACTGCTTCTTGCTGAGACTAGTGCCTTGAGACATCGGTATGAAGCCCTTCTTGGCATCGTTCATCCTGAATCTGTGCAGTACCTTATCAATATAAGTGTCCTGGCACAATCTAATCAGCATGTTCATTCTATCTCTGTAGATTCTGATTCCAAGAATATACGCAGCTTCTCCCATGTCTTTCATGGAAAAACAACTTCCGAGCCAAGTCTTAACAGACTGAAGCAACGGAACGTCATTACCGAGGAGGAGTATGTCATCGACATACAGTACAAGAAACGCAATTTTGCTCCCACTAGTCTTCTTGTAAACACATGGTTCCTCTTCGTTCTTGATGAAACCAAAATTTTTTACACCTTCATCAAAACGAAGATTCCAACTCCGTGATGCTTGCTTCAATCCATAAATAGATTTATGAAGCTTGCATACTTTCCCAGAGTTCTTAGGATCGACGAAACCTTCAGGCTGTGTCATATACACATCCTCTTCCAGAATACCATTCAGGAATGCGGTTTTGACATCCATTTGCCAAATCTCATAGTCATAATGAGCTGCAATCGCTAGAAGAATCCGAATGGATTTAAGCATAACGACTGGGGAATAGGTTTCATCATAGTCAATACCATGAATTTGCTTGAAACCTTTAGCCACCAGCCTCGCTTTGTAAATCTGTACATTGCCATCCACGTCAATCTTCTTCTTGAAGATCCATTTACACTCAATGGCTTTTACACCATTAGGTAAATCGACCAAGGACCATACTTGGTTTTCTGACATGGATCCCATCTCGGATTTAGAGGCTCCAAGCCACTTTTCGGAGTCCGGGCCCATCATTGCTTCTGCGAAGGTCGCTGGTTCGTCACTATCAATGATCATCAGATCATTTGAATTGGTCACGAGAAATCCATAGTATCTCTCGGGTTCGTGACAGATCCTTCCGGATCTGCGAACTTCAGGCTCCACAGGCGCCGGTTCCACATAACTTTGTGGATCCAACTGCTGCTCTTCCTCAGCAGGTTGAGCAGTCTCCTGTGCATCTCGAATTTCTTCAAGATGTACTTTACTCCCACTGTTTTTCTTAGAGAGAAACTCCCTCTCAAGAAAAGAACAGTCCCGAGCAACAAATACCTTGTTCTCAGATTGGTTGTAAAAGTAGTATGCCTTGGTTTCCCTAGGATAACCAACGAAGTAGCATTTATCTGATTTGGGTGCGAGCTTGTCAGAGATTAAACGTTTGACATAAGCCTCACAACCCCAAATCTTCAGGAAAGACAGATTTGGAACATTCCCAGTCCACAATTCATGTGGTGTCTTTTCCACTGATTTAGATGGCACTCGATTTAGTGTAAACGCAGACGTTTCTAGAGCGTATCCCCAAAAGGATAATGGAAGATTTGAATGACTCATCATAGACCGAACCATATCCAATAAGGTTCGATTCCTCCTCTCTGACACTCCATTCCATTGAGGTGTTCCAGGAGGAGTGAGTTGTGAAACAATTCCACACTCGCTCAGATAGTCGTTGAACTCTTGACTCAAATATTCTCCTCCGCGATCCGATCGCAGAATTTTGATACTTTTGCCAAGTTGGTTCTGTACTTCATTCTTGAATTCTTTGAATCTATCAAAGGATTCTGACTTGTGTTTCATCAAATAGACATAGCCATACCTCCTGAAGTCATCAGTGAAGGTAATGAAGTACTTGTAATTTCCTCTGGCAGCAGTACTCATCGGCCCACATACATCAGTATGAACAAGGCCCAATAAATCACTGGCCCTTTCATTTGGTCTGTTGAAAGGGGCTCCAGCCATTTTGCCCATCAAACAAGATTCGCATTTCTCACATGATTCAAAATTAAATGAGCCCAGAAGCCCATTTAGATGGAGCCTTTGGATGCGTTTCTCATTGATATGGCCCAAGCGACAATGCCATAAGAAAGTCGGGTTTTCGTCATTGGACTTAAACCGCTTTGTATTTATGTTAAAGACAGGCATTTCTTGGTTTAAAACATATAACCCATTGTCTAATGGGGCGCTACCATAATACGTACCATCACGATTAAAAGAACAAACTTTATTCTTAACAGCAAAATCAAAACCTTCCAAATCCAAAACAGAAACTGAAATTATGTTTCTGCTAATCGCAGGTACAAAGTAGCAATTATTTAAAATTAAAACCATGCCCGAAGGTAAGGACAACTCGTAGGTGCCTACGGCCAGTGCATCAACCTTAGCTCCATTCCCGACCCGTAGCTCCACTTGTCCTTTCTTCAGCGTCCTACTGTTTCTTAGTGCCTGCACATTAGTACAAATATGAGCACCGCAGCCGGTATCCAATACCCACGAAGTAGAACTAGAAGACATAACATTAAGTTCGATAACATAAATACCTGAGTGAGACGCATCATACGTCTTCTTCAGCTTCTTGTAATCTTCCATGAACTTCTTGCAGTCTTTCTTCCAATGCCCCAACTGCTTGCAGTAGTTGCATTTATCCTCAGGAGAAGGCCCGGATCTGGGTTTCGGCTTGGGCTTGTCCTGACTTTCAGTCTGGACAACTTGGGCCTTTCCCTTACCCTTCTTAGGTTTCTTAAACCTTTTACCCCCTTGTACCATCAGTACACTGGGAGTTGCCTTCTTGAGATTCGGCTCTGCTGTCTTCAGCATGCCGTGCAACTCAGTCAATGTCTTAGTCATGTTTTTCATGTTGTAGTTCATGATGAACTGATCAAAACACGACGGCAAAGACTGCAGAATCATGTCAGTGGCTAGCTCCTGGCTAATGGTACAGTCCAGTTTCCCCAGGTTATCAATGTAACCCATCATTTTAAGGACATGAGGACTTACTGGACTGTCCTTAGCCAGCTTGCAATCCATGAGAGATTTAACCGTCTGGTATCTCTCTGTGCGAGCTTGCTCCTGAAACAAAGCTTTCAGGCTGTTAATCATCTCAATGGGTGACATCACGTTCTCATATTGCTTCTGCAGCTCAGAGTTCATAGTCACCATCATTAGACAATTAACATCTTTGACATCAGCTGAATGCTTATCCCAAGCATTCTTTTCTGTCTGCGGGGCATTGGAACGTGGCCTCTCGGGGAGAACTCTTTCAAGGACATATTCCTTGTTCTCCTGCCTGAGAACTATTCTCAGGTTCCGATACCATTCCAAGAAATTAGATCCATTTAACTTGTCCTTCTCAAGGACGGATCTTAGTGAGAAAGTGTTGATGTGATTTGAGACAGACATAGCTGTAATTAAAAGAGGTAGATTTTAGTTATAATGCTCAAGAAATGAGAATTCTTATCTAATAATAAAAACTCGCATTGTATTCAAAACTATGTTTCCTCAGATGAATACAATGAACCAAGATCCATACTTCACCAAAATCTGAGTGGGCGACTCGCCATCACCCAAACTTTAGTTATCTAGGTAAACAAGTCATTGCTAATTGTACCCAGTACAACTCTTGGTCGTGGATAAGACAAACTATGCCTAATCCACTCTGATGTCTCTGGGCCCAGAACTTCTGATGGCCCAGTCAAGTAAACCAATCTCTTCAGTCTAGTGATCATTGACAGTCGCACTGCAAGTCTATCAATGATCACCTTCCTTACTCATGTAGCTGTGGATACCAAGGACTCCAAGGCTATCCAACAACGAAACGAGTCTTGACAGTGGACAAGATCGGGCAAGACATCAAGATCACTTGATATTTAGTTGAGAAAAAGAACCATTTTATCTTGATGCATATCCAATATACATACAAGAATTTATTAATTTATTTTTAAAACATTTAGTTTTATTAAGTTTAGATTCATCTATAACTTTTAGGATTAAATTGTTCTGGTATATGCAAATTTGTGGTCCAACCAGCTCATTTGCGAATGCCGTGTCGATCGACGCCAACCATTGGCATCGGTCGACACAACCCAACTTTAACCGGTCTTCGATAACCGGTCGAACCGGATCGAATTTACTTAACCGATTCAATCCAATTGAACCGATTCGGTTTAATGGTCCATGTCGATCGTTACACACTGTGAGTTGATCGACATTACCAAACCAGAACCAATTGGTTAATTAAAATTAACCGAGCGAGATAACCGGTTCAATCCAATCTATCTGATCGCATTGCTTGTGTCGACCGACACACCCTGTGTATCGATCGACACAGCAGGAATACGGGTACTCGATCTCAGATCGAAACCCTAAAATGATTTACGAGTTTTCGCTCTGTATCGACCGACACACGCTTTGTGTTGATCGATACTGTGCGACAAACCCTAAATATTTTAGGCGAGTTTTCGCTCTGTGTCGACCGACACACGCTTTGTGTCGATCGACACTCTGCGACAAACCCTAAAATATTTACGCGTTATTACGCGGCGTGTCGACCGACACACGCTTTGTGTCGATCGACACAGTGCGTTTTCAACAATTCTTCGTCTTTTCAACAGGAACAAAACCGAGAATAATATATGAAAACACGATTTTAACAGGCAACATTCAATTCAACAACATCAAGTTTCGAATTAATTGCATCAGAATCAATATTCTAAACCCTAACATGCTCTGATACCACTGTTGGATCCCTATGGATCTAGGGTTTGATATATTTAATTAAAACCAACCTCGTTCTTACCTTTACTGGCAGCGGAATGAGAATGGTGAACGAGATCAGTGGAGAAACGCAGATGCCTTGCCTCTACCAGATACACACGCACACAAGCTGGAAACGGGATGCTAGTGCCGGATCAACGGGAATCGAATCTCTCTGGTGTTTCTACTCTTTCTGTCAAGAAAAGTCGACGGCTCACTGTTTAGGTCGAAACTCTTAAGTTTTATTCGACCTAAACTTGCTTAACGGGCCAGACTTAATTAAGTCTTAATTCGGAAAGCCTTTCCGAAAACCCGAACTGTGTCGACCGACACACAAGCTGTGTCAATCGACACAACACCATTATATCGATTATAATGTGCATCCAATACACATTAATATGATCATTGCCATAATGATCATTCCCATGTCGTAGCTTCCAGTTTGCTTAGGTGTGTGACCCTATAGGATCATATAATACTGGCAGTAAGTCTACAACTTACAGATTGCAAGAGGCTTCTAGCAAAACATTGCAACCGCCCAGTATTATACGAATGTCTGATCTCGACACACAACTATCATCAAGAGTGAGTACAAGTGTGATTTCAGGACACTATCCCAACACTAGCCGTTCACACAACGACTAGGACACCGTTCTCTGTCCATCGATACGCGGTGACTCAGGCTACCCCTAGATAACCCAAGCTTCCATGCAGTCCGGCCCTAGGACGCGACCCCGTGTTCTCCAGACCACACACCTACCGACGTCACTCAGTAGGTTAACACCATAACCGGAATCACTAAGATCCGATTAGATAAATACCCGAGGATCCAATCGGGTCGGAAGTACCAGAACGTAATCAAACACCTAGACTTGCGGGATCTAACGCACCCTAGAGTCCTAGTGCATAAATGTAAACACACAGACTCGCTTAGACTCTAGCAATCAATTTCAGTCAATAACAACAATCAACCCCGCATCCCACAAGTCTACTCACACACACCACCGCTCTGACTCAGCACCGTACCAAGTCAGCACCACAACTTAACCGGTCCCATGACCGAGTTAAGTAACAACAAGGATCGCTCGGCCCAACACCGAGACGACCTAAAGGCCTGCACAAAAAGGTCAACCACAATCACACAACAACACAATCACGCAGTCAACCCACAAACAACACACAACAGGCCTATTAGGGTTGCTAACATCTTTTAACCAATTTACGCCCGCTACCTTGGGTTAGCCGCTTTTCTAACCCGTAGACGGTTCACCAATCACAACACTTCTCTTTTCTTAACCAATCCTAATCATCTTTTAACAACTCCTCGATCCGTCGGTTTAGAGCTAGTAGCTTACTAAACTCCCCGACGTCTCATCATTCATTACTTAATTCATTTAACCTCGGGAAACCCCGACACCATTCATATTCTATACGTTCGTTCAGGTTTTACTTCCGTATTTTAGCTCGTCTTGATTCCCGTATATAGATTCATTTAATTACCGTCCTTTACTTACATATATATGCATATACGGCCCTAAGCATGCAACGACTATATGAATGCATCACGCAACGATACTAACAACCTAACGGCACTCAACAGGTTTAATCCGTTTAAGTCTAACATGCTTCTTTAACCCTTGCCGGTTTAACTTTAATTCGATCAATCAATTCACAATTCAATTTAATTCAAAACGATCGGGTATGCATTCCTATCTCTACGGTTTTCCCATTTAACGTTTTATATGCATCTACGGTGTTTGAGCCGACTCACAGTGATATGACGGAATGAACGGCACGGATGCGGATACGGATTCCCGAGACCCCGAACTAAACCCGAACCTCTCCGAATACCCGAACTCGAACTCCCGAAGCTTCTCGAATACCCGAACACAAACCGCAACCCAAGAACCGGCCGGAGTCAACGCGTTGACCGGCGTTGACCATGGCGTTGACCGGCGTTGACCGACGTTGACCAAGGCTACCCGTTGACCGTTGACCGCTGACCGTTGACCAAGCTAAACCGGTTGACCACTTCTCTGAACCGGTTGACCACGAACCAAGAATCCAATTGACCGGTTTAGGTAAACCGGGTCAAAGTCAAAATGTTGACCGAGAGTTGACCAGTTTCCTAAACCGATCTAAAACCAACCAATTTAGCTCCAATCGTGAACCAACACATCTGAACCAACCCCTGGGTGAACCGGCTGAAGATTTGAAGACGGAGGAGCTCACCGGCGGCGGAGCTCCGACGTTGACCGCGGCGGCGGAGGCGTTGACCGCAGCGGAGGCAACTTTTCCGGCGACTTCTGACGGCGAACCACCCACCAAACTGCTTCTCTTGACGAGATCTAACCACTCATAGCCTTGAATCACAAAAATATGTTGAAGAGGGAGAGATATCCTCCCCAACCCTAACCGCGGCTGCTTCTTGACCGGATTCTGGCGAACTCCGGCGGCTGGCTGGAGGATGTGGAGGAGGATGAGATGAATCTCTTGGGCTTTGCAGAGTGTGATTTGGATCTAGGATGAGAAAGTTATACACTTTCTTGTGAGAGAAGCTTTGAAGAACACCTTGAATCCTTGAAGAACACCTTGAAGACTCAAGAACTATGATGAACTTTCTGGAAATAAAGGATGAATCATATGAATCTGGAAGAGAGAGGAGAGAGCTCGAGAGTGTAGAGAGAGAGTGAGATTCTTTGCACAAAAAGTGTGATTTGATACAAAGTGTTCTTTTGGTGCATGAACTTCTTTTTGCATGCATGCATGCACCAATAGGTGGTGGCGCCTCCAGGGGAGAGACACTTGTCCTTCTGGAGTTGAGTCTAAGCCAGGTAATCCACTTCTTAATCCCTTAATCTTCCCTTTAATCCCATTAATTACTTTTGCTCGGTTTGCTCGTTTTCCCGATAATTATTTTAGTAAATACAAAACGATTTCCATAAATCTCCAAACTTCAATAGACTGATTCTACTCACTTTTAGATGAATTTAGCAATTTGAATCACCTCGTTTTGAGTTTCCTAGCTCCCGTTATGATTTTACGAAGTTTCCTCGGTTTAGTCGGTTTTCCGACCGATACTCCGAAAATGCGTTTCTGCTCCGTTTCTTCAAATTCTGATCTTGTAAATGTTCTTTATGGTTTATAAAGAGAAAATTTGGCCCGTCACGTCTTCCGTCTCGATCTTTGGCAAAATTACCATTTTGCCCCTGGTTCGGCAAAATTACGGTTTTGCCCCTGTTGACTTTTCTTCTGCCCGTTGACCATATTTTTGGATACGGGGTATCACATTCTTCCCCACTCACAGGAATTCGGTCCACGAATTCTCCGTCACTACCAGACTTCGAATCAGTTCCAAACCCTGCAAGTTGCTCCGTCATTCGATTTCAACGCTTCCTAACTAGCTCGAACACTGCTGCATAACTCTGACTTCTCGCTTTCCTGCGCTCCTTCCGAACCTTCCATCTAACTTTCCACTGATTCTCACTTCTGACTTTCCCACTTCGCTTCGACTTCCACGTCCTTCACGATACTGGTTTGTCTCCCCGAGACACTCTTCAAAAATCTGCATTCCAAACCTGACGTTCTTCTGACTTCCAATCCCCCGTACTAATAACTCCCCTCTGATTCCGATACGACCTCTTCCTTTCCGAGCACTCTTCCAGAATTTTGATTTCTGAATCCGACTTTGCTAACCTTCCATTCCATTCACACTGATTGCTTCACCCTGGTTTCCACACTATCGCTGACCTTACTTCAAATTTCTTTGCTAACTCATCATCCAACCGCTTCGCTCTTTCCGCTGCTCTGTACTGACACTTTCCCGCTGACCATCCATACTGACTGCTTCACTTCCCGGGTAAACTCGTCTCACGGCTCCTTTCCACTCCATCTCGCTTTTGGGTTCGGGTTCGGTCTCGCATTCGTATCACATCGTCCATTCCGTCCTACATTCAACACAACAACTTTCACTGGAGCGGTGAATTCAAACTAATCCATTCCTCGATATCACTTCCTCACAGAGATATAGTTAGTTAATCATGTACCCATTGGTCACTCATGATTAAGTAACGATATTCTATAATTCCGCTCTCTCGCGAATCGACAGTTGATTACAACCATACTCGAGTTAGCTAAACACCTTAAACGAAAAGGTTCTAACACTTTCAATTCTAACAACTTCACGATTGCAACCGAATTTAAACCACTCACTCGAATGGCTTACCAATACCATTCACACTCCGCACATGCTAAGCATGCCATAAAAACTAGCACGTTCACAGTGCTACACCACAACGAAACACAACCCTAATTAACCGATGCACCACTCAAGCATTTAATAAAACACGCAAGCAATCAAATAAAAGCAACCAATTACCACAAACAGCCAAGCAATCACTAGATCGCTCCGGATATGTCGTCAGTCTGGGTTTAGGTTATGATGAACGGTCGTCAGTTCCGCGCATCATCAGACTTCATGTGGTAATTCGTTTGCATCCAAAACCATCACACACAGGCAAACAATTACTACGTAAGCCATAACGATAAGTAGAACAATTCTGCATCACATACATACATAAGAACAACAACACACACATGTTTCGAGGTTTTTAAATACATAAGTAAAACAGAAATACAACCACGAGACGTCCGTCATCCATACCCTAACCCCCAAACTGCACCGTCATAACCCGGAGATGTCCGAAACAACATGCAAGAATCGCCGATCTAGATACACACAACAACAACATAGTTAGTGCCCAACTTACCTGGCCTAACTATTCTAACCCTAACTGCCCCAACATGACCGGAATACCATACACAACCGGCATCGCGGCTCGCGCTGCTACCCACTGGCAGGTGCGCCGGGAGGGTATGGTGGGTGCGCATCTCTAGTCGGCGGTCCGACCTGCTGCGGCTCTGCCATCGGACACAACTGCGCTACATGACCTCCGCGACCACAAATCTGACAAACCGGAACGGGCGCTGGGCGTGGCCCACGGTAACAAACTGCTGCCTGATGATCTGTCGCTCCACACAGCTGACAGGAAGAAACAGACCCCGAAGAAGGCTCCTGAAAACACTCGGCTGCTCGATGTCCCTGACCTCCACAAATCTGACAGACAACTGGCGCTGAGCGGGACCGACGAGAACTGGATCGACGGGAATAAGTGGATGCTCTGTGACCCTCGTCTCCACACCTCCTACAACTCCTTGATGGTCTCGGTGGCTGCTCCAATGGTGGCTGCGCTACAGGTGACTGCGCTGCTGGCTGCTGGATAACTGACTGCCGAATAAGCCCACCATCTCGACGACTCAGACCAGGTCGATACTCCCCAGGTAACGGGGCACGATGCGGCTCTGCGTCCGACATACGAGGTCCGGGCCTTGCGATCGGGCAAATAGGTGCAAGATGGCCGTCCATCCCACACACCTGATAATAATACGGGGCCAGCACTGGCTGATACGTCTCACGGTAGCGCGGATCCACGGGTCGGGTACACCAATACAAATGGAAGCCCTGAACTCCGCAGGCGCTACATGTCCGGTACACAGGCATAGGCGGCACTGAATCTGGCGTGTCGGCTAGTGGAATCTCTGGTGGCGCAACCAGCTCAGTCGGCGGTGCCTCTGGTGATGTAACTGACTCAAACTGCGAGTCCGACCCTGCCGTCGACATCGGCTCAACTCCTGTGGCTGACTCCATTGCTGAATGTGGCTCGGTGGAACCGGGTGATGGATCTCCTGACCTCTGCGGCGATCCTGGCTGATGATGCGGCCCAACATGCTGCTCCAAAACGTCCTCTAGTATCGCCATCTGCTCGTCCATGTACTGCGCCCACTGCACGTGCTGCTCCGGATCTACTGGCTCCATGTCCGTGTCGAAAGCTGCGTGTAACGGGTCTAGCTGAAAATCCCCTCCACCAAGTGGAATAAAATCCGACTCATGCAAACTGAAAGGTAGTGGCACATCATGTGCCTCAAGCTGCATCCCCGATGGTACTGTAGGTGCCTCAAGCTGAGGTGGCAACGGTGGCAACCCATAGTCTGTGAATCCCAAATATCCCATCACTCCTGCGGTCGGGTCTGCGGTACCTGCGTCGTCCTGTAGAGAAGGCGGTAACGGATCGGGTAACGGCCTCCAATCCACAGCGGCTGCTCTCGCTCCCTGATGCCCACGGGGAACAACTGGCGGTCGATCTGATACCCGAGAACCATGCGACTGACCCTGCGGTGCTATCCTCAGACCTGCCAGATGCTGGTCTACCAAAGCCTGGTACTCTGCCCGTGTCATCCGACGCTCACCCATACTGCTCGCTACTATCTCTCACACCCAATGCACACACCCACACACACTCCGTCCAGGGACACTCTGCTGCTGTCTGCAATCAAAAACCACAAATAAAAATTAGTACACAAAATACAAATTTTTCTACCCCATCCCAACCCCGGATTTTACAGACGCGGCTCGGTTTCCTAATGGATGCTTGGGTAAGACACAATTTTGACTCGATAAAACCACGGAAAACACTCAGAAATGAACAGCTTCGAAACCCATGCAGAACCATGCTCTGATACCACCTTTCTGTAACGCCCCTTTCCCATTCTCCGCTGACCGTCGAGCTGACCGGCCAACAATCAAACAAGAACATGACCGGTCGAACCCGAGCAAGTCGAACAGGAAAAGTTCGCCACAGGACGAAGCCAGAGACGGATCGGTTTGAGACAAAGGCTCGCACTAACCCATCCTTGACTCCGCTATCCTCACTTCCATAGTACAAGTTGATCACCTTGCACCACTTCAGCGAGTTGTGTCGGTTCGGACTAAACACAATATCAGGGAAGCATATTCATTTCTGAGTAAACTAAACGTTCAACACAACGTTTAATCGTCACTTTACAAATCGTTTTCATCAATAAATAATCAACACGCAAATCAATACAAAAGTGGCGTCAAGCCGAACCGAGAGAAAAACCCCAAAACCATCGAATCAAAAACCCCGCCCCAAGCCATCCCGAAGCTACACCGAGGACCTCCCGCGTCCGTCGCTGCTTAACCTGAAAACACAAAAAGAGTCTAATGAGCGATCTAAGATCACCCAGTGAATCGGCTCCCCACTAAGGCTTCTAATCTATCTATCATCTATAGATTCCCGCCCGAAAACCCCCAAAATAACAAACAATCAATCAAACAGCCGATCACGCACTACCACGTCGTGTCGAGCCCACCCACAATCAATTGCCAAAAGAAAGGGAAGGCGATAAGAGGAAATCGGGAGCACTGCGGCACATGTTCCCGATTGAGACTCGATCTATCTACCGCGCACTACCAACTACACCAAAACCACACGCTGGGCCCCTACGATCTTGGTAACTTCCACGGGTTTCCACCGTTACCGATATGGCAACTAACCCACGACTCCTAGCCGTCCACACAACGACTAGGACACCGTTCTCTGTCCATCGATACGCGGTGACTCAGGCTACCCCTAGATAACCCAAGCTTCCATGCAGTCCGGCCCTAGGACGCGACCCCGTGTTCTCCGGACCACACACCTACCGATGTCACTCAGTAGGTTAACACCATAACCGGAATCACCATGATCCGATTAGGTAAATACCCGAGGATCCAATCGGGTCGGAAGTACCAGAACGTAATCAAACACCTAGACTTGCGGGATCTAACGCACCCTAGAGTCGTAGTGCAGAAATGTAAACACGCAGACTCGCTTGGACTCTAGCAATCAATTTCAGTCAATAACAACAATCAACCCCGCATCCCGCAAGTCTACTCACACACACCACCGCTCTGACTCAGCACCGTATCGAGTCAGCACCACAACTTAACCGGTCCCATGACCGATGTAAGTAACAACAAGGATCGCTCGGCCCAACACCGAGACGACCTAAAGGCCTGCACAAAAAGGTCAACCACAACCACACAACAACACAATCACGCAGTCAACCCACAAACAACACACAACAGGCCTATTAGGGTTGTTAACATCTTTTAACCAATTTACGCCCGCTACCTTGGGTTAGTCGCTTGCTAACCCGTAGACGGTTCACCAATCACAACACTTCTCTTTTCTTAACCAATCCTAATCATCTTTTAACAACTCCTCGATCCGTCGGTTTAGAGCTAGTAGCTTACTAAACTCCCCGACGTCTCATCATTCATTACTTAATTCATTTAACCTCGGGAAACCCCGACACCATTCATATTCTATACGTTCGTTCAGGTTTTACTTCCGTATTTTAGCTCGTCTTAATTCCCGTATATAGATTCATTTAATTACCGCCCTTTACTTAGATATATATGCATATACGGCCCTAAGCATGCAACGACTATATGAATGTATCACACAACGATACTAACAACCTAACGGCACTCAACAGGTTTAATCCGTTTAAGTCTAACATGCTTCTTTAACCCTAGCCGGTTTAACTTTAATTCGATCAATCAATTCACAATTCAATTTAATTCAAAACGATCGGGTATGCATTCCTATCTCTACGGTTTTCCCATTTACTGTTTTATATGCATCTACGGTGTTTGAGCCGACTCACAGTGATATGACGGAATGAACGGCACGGATGCGGATACGGATTCCCGAGACCCCGAACTAAACCCGAACCTCTCCGAATACCCGAACTCGAACTCCCGAAGCTTCTCGAATACCCGAACACAAACCGCAACCCAAGAACCGGCCGGAGTCAACGCGTTGACCGGCGTTGACCATGGCGTTGACCGGCCGTTGACCGGCGTTGACCGACGTTGACCAAGGCTACCCGTTGACCGCTGACCGTTGACCAAGCTAAACCGGTTGACCACTTCTCTGAACCGGTTGACCACGAACCAAGAATCCAATTGACCGGTTTAGGTAAACCGGGTCAAAGTCAAAATGTTGACCGAGAGTTGACCGGTTTCCTAAACCGATCTAAAACCAACCAATTTAGCTCCAATCGTGAACCAACACATCTGAACCAACCCCTGGGTGAACCGGCTGAAGATTTAAAGACGGAGGAGCTCACCGGCGGCAGAGTTCTGGCGTTGACCGCGGCGGCGGCGTTGACCGCGGCGGAGGCTACTTTTCTGGTGACTTCTGACGGCGAACCACCCACCAAACTGCTTCTCTTGACGAGATCTAACCACTCATAGCCTTGAATCACAAAAATATATTGAAAAGGGAGAGATATCCTCCCCAACCCTAACCGCGGCTGCTTCTCGGCCGGATTCCGGCGAACTCCTGCGACGGTGACGACGGCGGCTGGCTGGAGGATGTGGAGGAGGATGAGATGAATCTCCTGGGCTTTGCAGAGTGTGATTTGGATCTAGGATGAGAAAGTTATACACTTTCTTGTGAGAGAAGCTTTGAAGAACACCTTGAATCCTTGAAGAACACCTTGAAGACTCAAGAACTATGATGAACTTTCTGGAAATAAAGGATGAATCTGATGAAGCTGGAAGAGAGATGAGAGAGCTCGAGAGTGTAGAGAGAGAGTGAGATTCTTTGCACAAAAAGTGTGATTTGATACAAAGTGTTCTTTTGGTGCATGAACTTCTTTTTGCATGCATGCATGCACCAAGAGGTGGTGGCGCCTCCAGGGGAGAGACACTTGTCCTTCTGGGGTTGAGTCTGAGCCAGGTAATCCACTTCTTAATCCCTTAATCTTCCCTTTAATCCCCTTAATTACTTTTGCTCGGTTTGCTCGTTTTCACGATAATTGTTTTAGTAAATACCATACGATTCCCATAAATCTCCAAACTTCAATAAACTGATTCTCCTCGCCTTTAGATGAATTTAGAAATTTGAATCACCTCGTTTGGAGTTTCCTAGCTCCCGTTATGATTTTCCGAAGTTTCCTCGGTGTAGTCGGTTTTCCGACCGATACTCCGAAAAATGCGTTTCTGCTCCGTTTCTTCGAATTCTGATCTTGTAAATGTTCTTTATGGTTTATAAAGAGAACATTTGGCCCGTCACGTCTTCCGTCTCGAACTTTGGCAAAATTACCATTTTGCCCCTGGATTCGGCAAAATTACGGTTTTGCCCCTGTTGACTTTTCTTCTGCCCGTTGACCATATTTTTGGATACATGGTATCACAATGAGTGTCAAACAATCTTAAGGATACTTAAGGAATACGAGAACGTTTTAGGTCAACATATTAATTTTTCAAAGTCTTCGATTCAATTTGGGCACAAGATAGAGGATGGTGCCCGCAATGAGATGAAAGAAATATTAGGAATAACAACGACAGGAAGAATGGGATCTTATTTGGGTATACCAGAGAGCTTTTTTGGTTCAAAGACTCAAGTTTTTAGTTTCTTACATAACAGACTTCATGGGAGGGTGAATGGTTGGATGACAAGGCTACTATCAAGGGGAGGAAAGGAGGTTGTAATCAAGGCAGTGGCCACGGCATTACCGAATCATGTAATGTCATGCTATAGATTACCAAAGTCAGTCATCACGAAATTGACGAGCGTTGTGTCAAATTTTTGGTGGGGTTCGGGGAAAACAAACAAAGGGATGCATTGGATGTCATGGGATATATTATGCAGAGATAAGGAGGATGGGGGAATTGGTTTCCGGGCTTTACAGGATGTAAATACGGCGTTTTTGGCAAAACAGTTATGGAGACTTATTGACAAACCGGATCTACTTTTTCCAAAGTCTTCAAAGGTAGATATTTTCGGAAAACGGATCCTTTGGACCCAATAAGGACATATTCACCATCCTATGGATGGCGAAGCATTACTTCAGCAAGGTATTTGGTTAAAAAAGGACTTATTAAGAGGGCGGGAACAGGTGAATACATTTCGATATGGAACGACCCATGGATACCAGCCTATCGCCCAAGACCAGCAATTCAAAAAACAAATACTGATCAGAGATTGGTTACACTTGATCAACTGATCGACAAACAATCTCTGCTATGGAACAAACACTTGATGAAGTCAATTATGGAACCTGAGGAGGTAGCCACAATTATGAGTATTCCTTTTAGTCAAATGAGGAGACCGGACTCTTGGGGATGGCTCTTTGCGAAATCTGAAAAATATACGGTGAAGTCTGGATATCATACAGAACGTGATTTTCCAGATAAAGGGGTTAAGATTACAGTTCATGGGCCGGATTTTAAGCGACTTCAGGCATACTTTTGGAAAATACGATGTCCACCCAAAATACAGCATTTTATTTGGTAATCTATTTCAGGATGTTTATCAGTTACAAAAAATTTGAAGAGCAGAGGTATAAAATGTGATACAAGATGTGTACGGTGTGGAATTGAGGAGGAGAGGATTAATCATGTCCTATTTGAATGCCCTCCGGCTGTTCAAACATGGGCACTATCCTCGATTCCAACCAATTCAGAGGTTTTTCCTTCGGCATCTATCTATACGAATTTAGATTATTTATTTTGGAGATTACCATCGGATAATCATAGCAGCATGTACCCATGGATACTATGGTATATTTGGAAAAGTAGGAATGATATGGTCTTTAGTCAGGTTTATCGAAGTCCTATGGAAATACTACGATTAGCAGAAACAGAATGTGTGACATGGGAAGATGCTCAATCAATTGAGGGAAGTGGTTCTATGAGCCTGGACGGCTCAGGACGCGTTTCGAGAATTGAAGTGACTCAGACTTGTCAATGGTGTTTTCTGGATGGATCTTGGAAGGAAGGGGATTTGTTAACAGGTCAAGGATGGAATACTTGTGAAGAGAGGAATGCAAATGTCATGATAGGAGCGATGAATCTGAGAGATAGTCTATCTCCGCTTCACGCGGAATTTGAATCTCTCATTTGGGCGATGGAGTGTATGAAAGTTATTCAACTATCCTGCATCACATTCGCGACGGACTGCTCAGAGTTGGTTCATATATTATCTGAATCAAATGAATGGCCAGCTTTCTCTGTTCACATAGATGAGTGCGAACGAAGGAAGGAGTACCTTACCTCGTTTAATCTCATTCATATACCACGCACAAGAAATTTGATGGCAGACGGACTCGCACGAAATGCTCGACAAAGACCATCAAACACAATGCACATTCGACCGGAGCCCCCAACATGGTTTAAAGGGAAATAGTCTTTATTTTCATGTATCTTGTCGCAAAAAAAAAAAAAAAACTCCAAACCATTAAAACCCATTGAGTTTTATTTTCGGAAAGGATTACTCATCTAAATTTATTAATTTTACATCTACCTATGTAGATCCATTCGAACCTATTTAAATTGAATATATTTTTTGGTTTTAATTTAATTAAAATATGTTTATGAATAAATAAATAAAATTCTAAAAATCTCTAATAGGAATGTTAAAATGGGTTATGTTTTGTGTTTTTAATGGATATATGTTAAATTAAATATCCATTTAAAAACCATTTATCAGAAATCTATTTATCGGTTTAAATGGGCAATTATACTAAAATCCATTTACTAATAGGGCTATTCTAATAAAACTCATATATCGATTTTAAATTTATTTATTCATAAATGTAATTTAAATAAATAAAAAATTAGTTAACTGGATGGTTTTCTAGAAGATTCGTATAGAACTCTCTTATAATCTCATGCATATAGCTCATCGGTCCTGTTACATGATATATAGTTTTTAAGTGTTTTAAACCATGATATATGTACATAATCCAGTCTTTTATAATGTTTTTCGAGTCTTTTCAAGTGTTTTACAGGTTTTAACAAAATTGGAGTATATTTAGACATTATGGCGCATTCTGGAGCTATTTAAAATTTTCGTGCGAAAGGAGAGAAGTTAGTACAATGATTTGAGGCATGTGTCGAACAACACAGATCGATGAGAAGATTGCCTGACTTTACCGTAAGTTCTTCGGTATCAAATATTGTCCTACGGATCCCAATATTCACACTACGAGTGAGTGTCGATCGGCACTGCCTTGGTGTCGGTCGACACAAACCCTTATTCAGGAAGCTTTCACAAATTATTAGATACTTTTAAGAATTGTAGCTTAGCCCATAAATATCTCATAATTACAAAGAAGCCCAAAACGTGTTTAGACTTTATATTAGGTTCTTAAGCCATTATTTAGGCTATGTTTTATTTTACATTCATAAAGTTATAGAGAGAGATATTTGGAGATTTTCGGGGCTGATCAGATATTCGATAAAGAGAAGATTTCGAACCTCTTTATTTATCCTATTGATCTCTTTATGCTTTATATTTCATATATGATTTTATGTTTCATTGATCATGTCTGAGTAGTTTACCTGTTAGGTTTAAGGATTCTCATTAGGGATTTCATTGAATATTATGTTACTTGATTGATATATCATGGTTTTTAGGGTTTTAAACCATGATATAAGTCTTTGTTATCGAGTCTTTTAGTATGTTTTGGAGTCCTTTCATGTGTTTTACAGGTCTAGGTACGTTTGGAGCATATTTGAACATTATAGCGCATTCTTGAGCTATTTGGAGCATTCAGGCGAGAGAGAAGAAACCAGAGTCGATATTGGAGCAGAGCATCGATCGATACTGCTGTGCATCGATCGACATAGGTCGTGATCAGTTAATTCTCGCTGAGTTAATGAAGATTCTGGATATTTTCATCTTGGCCCATAAGTTTCTCATATTATATTAGGGTTTTTAAGCCATTGTTTAGGCTACGCTTTACTTATCAGAGATTGAAAGAGTTTGGGGCTGGTCTTGTACTCGAGAGAGAAGAGATTTCGAACCCCTGTTTCTTTACATCTTTTATGATATTTGGTTTTCTATTCATTATGTCTATTGTTATGATTGCCATGTCTGAGTAGTTTACTTGTTAGGTTTAGGGATTCTCATTAGGGATTTCATGGAATTATAGGTTAATCAATCTGTAGGGATTCATACTTTCTTGTTCTTCATCTAGGGTTGTTCTTTATGCTTAATCTGAATTGGCCACTTAGATTATTGATGTTAGGTTGATTTTGACAACGATAGTTGGTTAATTTACTAGAAATAACCTAGATGAGCAACTGAACTATTCGCAAAGAAATTTGGCTTAGGGAAATTGTGAACGAATGAACCTGAGATTAATGCATGTTTAGGATCTTTAGAACTCGCAACGAAAGTTGGTTTGCTAGGTTGCTAGACATAGATAATACTCGCAACGAAAGTTGGTTTCTTATGCTTCTGTGATTCTAGTTCTAGAACAGTTCTTAATTCGATCCCGATTGATTGATTAGCTTGTATTCTTGATTTTCTGAGAACACTCTTGACCTGACGCTTTGCTTGATTGATTACAAACCATTTGCTTTATTTACTCTGCATTATTTACTATTTATTCTCTGCTCTGCTTAGCTTAATTTGAACCTTTATAGACTATCGTAAGATTCTTGAGTCTCTATGGATTCGACACCTATATACTACTAGTCACGTCTGTGCACTTGCAGTGTAGCTCTAGGGATTAAAACTCGAGCATATCAAGTTTTTGGCGCCGTTGCCGGGGACTCTTTTGAGTCTTCGATAGATTTGAGTTTTTTGCATCGATCGACACACTTGCGCGAACGAGACAGTTTATGCATGATCGCATAGTAAGGAGTAATCCGGACAAGGAGCTCGTGAATCTCGGACTTGAGGAGCTTGCGAGGTTAGAAAGGACGAACATGAAATATCAGAAACCAGTTAAGATAGCGAATCTCAATGATGTGATACAGATTCAGGATGAGTATGGTGTTCTGAGGGATAGAGAGAACCATGTTTGCAATGAGCATGGTCAGAGACTTGATGCTGATGGGAACGTGTTTGTACAAGAGATTGTTCAGCAGCCACAGGATGAAGATGCTGGTGGAGGAGCAGGTGGACAAGGAAATCCACAAGTTGATGTGCCACATAGAGCACCAGAGCCTCCAGCTATGAGGACACTAGCTGATTACAACAAGCTTGATGAGTTCTATGCTAACAAGACTGCGATTGTACCTCCTACGTTTGCCATGGAGTGACTTTGAGCTGAAGACTTCTTACTAAATGCTTGTGGGACAACACCTCTTTCATGGACTCCCACATGAGCAACCTATAGATCACATAGAGAACTTTGAGTCTTTAGTCACTGGAATGAAGCAAAATGGAGTGAGCTATTGTAAGACCCTTTTCCCATTATCTGCTGACCGACGAGCTTACTGGTTAACAATAAAAAAAAACATGACCAAATCGAACCCGAGCAAGTCAAACAGGAAAGGTTCGTCACAATACGAAGCCAAAGACAATTCGGTTTGAGACATGGGCTCGCACCAAACCGTCCTTGACCCCGTTTACCTCGCTTCCACAACACAAAGCTTTTCAACCTGTATTGCTTCCGCGAGTTGTGTCGGTTCGGACTAAACCAATATACCAGGGAAGTGTATTCATTTCTAAGTAAATACACGTTTACATAATGTTTATACATTTACAAAACAATTTGCCTATTAAAATATAATCACCAAATCAACACAACGAAATAGGCGCTAAAGCCGAACGATAAACAACATCAAAATCATCGAATCAAGAACCCCCCCCCCCCCCAACCCACAAGTGATCCCGAAACTACACCGAGGACATCCCGCGTCCGTCGCTGCTAAACCTGAAAAACACAAAAAGAGTCTAATGAGCGATCTAAGATCACCTAGCGAGTCGGCTCCCCACAAATGGCTTCTAGTCTATCTATAACTACAACTCCCCGCCCTAAAATCCCAAAATAACAAGCAATGAAAGAAATGATTTATCGTGTGCTACCACGACGTGATAAACCCACAACACACAAGCACTTGCAGAAGGAAGGAAAGATTACGGAAATCGAAGGCACTGCGGCACATGCTCTCGATTGGACTCGATCTAACTATCATGAACACCGAACTTACTCCACTGGGCCCAATTTATGCGAACTCGGTAACTTCCATGGGTTTACATAACCACCGACAAGGTAACTACAACTACCCACGACTCCTAGACGTTAACACAAAGTCAGACGACCTAGGACACCGTTATCAGCCCATCGATACACAAGGACTCGGGCTACCCCACGGTAACCTAAGCTTCCATGCAGTCCGGCCCTAGGATATGACCCCGTATTCTCCGGACCACACACCTACCGGTGTAACTCAGTAGGTTCACACCATAACCAGCATCCCCACCCAAAGGCACACGATCTGGTTAGGTAACTACCCGAGGATCCAATCGGGTCGGAAGTACCGGAACGCGTTCAAACCTAGACTTGCGGGATCTAACGCAACCTAGAGTCCTAGTGCAATAAAGTAAACACGAAGACTCACTGGGACTCTAACACACACAACACAAGACTGGCGAGGTCAACATAAGGATAAAGCAACACCGATTTATCCCGCAAGTCCTAACAACATCACCACCACCAATCCCACTCAGTGCTATACCGAATTGAGCAACTACGAACTTACCCGGTCCCATGACCGGCGTAAGTAACACGCAACTGACTACCCGGCCCACACCGGAGTAGTCTAAGCACAAGCCTGCCACACATCACACACAACATCAAAGCAACAACACGTACACAAACACTTAAGCAGGCCTTTAAGGTTTATTAGTGTCTTTTAGTCTTACTTAGTCCCCTACTTTGGGTTAGCGGATTGCTAACCCGTAGACGGCTCACCAATCACACAAATTTCTTAACTATCCTTTCCTAAATATCTTTTAATAACTCATCGATCCGTCAGTTTAGAGTGAGTAAACTTGCTAATTCCCCGACATCTCATAATTAACTTAACTTTAGTTCATTAATCCTTAACCCGACTATTTAACCTAACCCACCCGTTATATACTCTATACGTTCGATAAGTGTTCAGTCCGTATTTTACGGTCGTCTTTTTCCGTATATAGCTTCGTTAATACCGTTCTTTAATACGTATATATGCATATAGGGTCTTATCATGCAACGACTATATGAATGCATCACACAATTATCACTAACAACCTAACGGAAATCAACGGATCAATCTTAATCTCCTAGCGTGCATCTCGATAACCTAACAAGTTCCATATTAACCGATAATCTTAACAACAGTCAATTCATGTTCATTAGTGGGTATGCAAACCTAGTCTACGGCTTTAGTTCCCGGTCTATATGATTATCTAATTATGGTAAAGTTAAGCCGACTCGCAGTGGATAAGTGCGGACGGATGGATGGATTCCGAGACCGAGCAGCTGAATCCCGAAATTCCCGAACCCCGACACGGATCACCTTGAACTACCGAACCAACGAACAGCCGTGGAACGAGCGTTGACCATCTCAATCTCAACCGTTTACCGGCGCTGACCGCGTTGACCGGCGGCCGTTGACTTTGACCCCACTTGACCGTTGACCAAATCTTGGACCGTTGACCAACCCAACTGAACCGGCTGAACCAACTGAACCAATGCAATCGGACCGGTTTAGTTGAACCGGGTTAAATTGGACCGTTGACCGGCGTTGACCACCGGTTTGACTGGTTTAGTTAAACCAATCAAATTCCCAAACCACACTGAATTAAACCTATCCAGAAGATGTACCACCCATTACACCGGGCCGGCTAGAGAGAGACGGCGGAGAAAGGTTTTCCGGCGGAACTCCGGCGTTGACAGGCTGAGGACCGCGTTGACCGGTGACCAACTGTCAAAAGGAACCAACTCTGATGAGGGAAACAGTAGAGGAAGAGGATCACGGCGGAGGAGAGCTAAGAATAGCATGTCACCGGCGTTGACCGCGGCGGCTCCGGCGTTGCCCACGGCGGGTGGGGCTACTCCTGTGGCTAAGATGAAGCTTCAATAGTGGAAAATGATATGATGGATGAAAGAAAGCTTCCAATAGAGGAGGAGAGGCTTGAATCGGCCAAGGAAGGGAAGAGGAGAAGAAGAGTTTCGCCGGCGGCAACCCTCCACAGCGGCTCCGACGAACTCCGGCGACGGCGAGGAGAACCGATGGTGGTGGTTGAAGAGGAGGTGATGGTGATCACAATGGTACAATTAGTTTAGACAGATTCAACAAGGTTTGTGAGTTTTTAAGATGACATGTGGAGGAAGTAAAGATGAACACTCTTGAAGATGTGAAGAACACATGCATTTTTGTTAAGGATCTCTGAGTTTTTTGGTGAAATCTGGAGAGAGAGAGGTGGGAGAGATCGAGAGAGAGCTAGAGAGTAGTCTGGGTGAGTGTATGAGAGGTTGAGTGAAATAAATCAAGTGATAGGATGGTTTATTCCATGCAAGGATCCATTCAATGTAGCCACTCCCATGCATTGAACCACAAAAAGAGAGGTGGCGCCATCAGGGGTGTGACACCTGTCCTCAAAGGATGGTTTTTGACCAATCACATTGCTCCAAACACCCCGTAGAACCTCATATTCTCGATTTCTTCCGATGCATCGGTTTAGCCGTTTCTACGATTAGTATTTTAAAATTCTATAGCTGTTCCCATAAATCCTCCAAATCTCAAAATCATCTTCTTCATGATTGTAGAATAATTTAGCAACTCGAATCATCTCATTTGGACTTCCGTAGATCCGTTTATGAATTTTACAAGATTTCTCGGTTCTATCGGTTTCCATTCCCGGTAGTCCGAAAACTTGTTTTAAGTCTGTTTCTTCCACTTCTGGTCTTCTAAATATTCTTTTTATTTTAAAATAAGAACATTTGGCCCGTCTCCGCTTCCGTCTCGCATTTTGGCAAAATTACCAAAATGCCCCTCTAATTTGGCAAAATCACAATTTTGCCCCTATTGACTTTTTCTTTGCCCGTTGACCCCATTTTTGGAAATAGGATATTACATTCTTCCCCACTTACAGGAATTCGGTCCCCGAATTCTCCGTCACTAACAAACTTCGAATCAGCACCAAACCATGTAAGTCAGTTCGCTGAACCACTTCTACCACCACATTGCTCGGACGCTGCCTTAACGTAACTGCATTTTGATGCTTGCTGACACTCCTCTGACTCGCACATACTTCCTTGCTGATCTTTATTTTGTCTGGTTACTCCCTGCTCTTGACTAAATCGCTTCACTCCAAATTCTGAACTTGTCCGCGTTCCTCCTACTTTGCTCTGATTCTCACTTCTGGCTTCCCCACTTTGCTTCAACCCCCACAATTACCCAACATTGTTTCACCTTCCTGGGACATTCTTCAAGAATATGATCTTCGAACTTGATATCACAAAGACTCCGATCTGCTCCTCACTGATAGCTTCACCTTGATCATGTCACTGATACCGACGCTTTCCCACACCACTTTGCTAACTCATCATACTGGCTGCTTCAATCCGACTCCTGCTTGCTACTGATACCCCATAGTGGGTTACTCACGGCTATGGTCAACTGTCTTGCGGCTTCCTTGCACTTCATCTTGCTTTCGGGTTCGGGTTCGGTCTCGTATCCATGTCACATCGTCCATCTCGTCTTACAATATAGGTCAACAACATTCCACTGAAATAGTTAGATTCGTTCTATCCTATTCCTGATATCCCTTTATCATAGGAATATGGTTACTTAATCATGTACCTGATGGTCACCCATTATTAAATTACAGTATTCTATAGTTACGCTTTCTCGTGAATAAGCGGCCGAACACAACCAATCTCGAGCCCGGCTTAATTCTTAATTAGATGTTCGCTAACTATTCCTATTTCACAAATTCATCCACTAACTCTAATAATTAAACCGAATCTAGAAACCTAACAAGCCTTAACACGCACAACTATCACCCTAACAATGCTACAATACCGAACAAGAGGCAAAACCCTAGCAATCTAGTGCACTACACACTGCATCGAATAAATCAAACAAGCAAGGAACATAGTCAAACAATTACCACACCCAATCAAACAATAGATCGGTCACGGTAGTTCGGTGCGGTGGTGTCTTGGGTTATGATGAGCGATCGCTTGTCCCGCTCATCATTTGGTTTCACATTGTAATTGAATTGCATTCATAACCATCACCCGCATGCAGAATAATTACTACGTTACTCAAAATGATAAGCCGAACACTCTGCATCCACCACATACATAAAACATCATATCCACATATACGTAAGTTTTAGTATATCAGTTGACCAGAGTCTACTACATAAGCGGTCGCTGCCATAACCAAAACAAAATCGTACCGCTTGTGAGATCCGGGATTCACACTAAGAATTTGTATTCGTGGATTTGGACTTTTGGATATAGAAATGGTATAGTTTCCTATGAATCAAAGACTTTATTGAGATTGATCGTCGAGATATAACAAACACAGTCGAGAAGAGAATACAAAGTATAAATCGAGCTATCTAATCGAAGTGTTCTTAGCCTAGGTTGGAATTGTCTTTAATGAGCCGCCACTTCTCTTCTTAAATAGCCTCAATTCTGATCTCTTCGTCCCGATCTTTCGGCCTCGTCGTTGTAACGATCTCCGAGATTTATGCGGATCGGTTGAACTGGCGAAGACCGAGTTGCTCTATCTCCACGTCATCCTCTGCCGAGCTCGAGCTCGATCGTCTCCGGCTTCGGCATCGTCTGGGCCTCTCCAAGGCGTTTGCTTCGCTTGGGCCCAACAAGAGAGTTGGCTCTCCCGTCTGTCTCTGATTCTGGAATGGGCTCATAATTACGGGCCTTTGTCTTGTCTGTTAATGGGCCGGATTTCCTAAGGGGAAATCCAGTACCAACAATAGCCCCCCAGCCCATTGAATTCGAGAAGTCGAGGTTAATGGGCGGTGGACGTCCTTGGGAAGAGGCGCGTGCCTTGGATGTGACAAATCTAATGATTATTTTTGCCTCATCCATATATTTTATATCGACGGTTGAGATCGCGCGGAACCGAAGGATCACAACTACCTCGATCTTTTTTCGTGATTATTTACAAATTTTGAATCGAACGGTTGGGATTGTGGGATACTGAAAATCCCACGGATCTCGAGCACGAGGTAGTTTAAAAGGGGAAGTTACCTAGCACGATTCCCATTATTGCTCACGCTGCGAATCGTCAAGGTAACTTCTTCTCCTCCATTATATCCTCTTCTTGCCTCTCGCTCATATTCTCTTTTTCGTCGTTTCGAGATTTTCTTTCTCTGGAGATTTCGTTTTCCCTCTTTCCTTGAAAGAAATTATCGATATTCCGAGCTATCATGGTTCGAAAGAGTACAGCCAGGGCTAATCCTACTGTGGTGGCTGGTCCGATTGGTCCTCATCCACCGTCCAGTTTGACTGTTGACCATATACGGAAGTTGCGGGCGAAGTGCCAGATTCCGTCGGAGGTGGAGATACTTATCCCATCGCCGGACATGTCTCCGGAAACTGTCGTCGAAGGCCATTGTTGCGCTTCTTATACCTATTTCGATAAATGCGGATTGTTTTTTCCAATCCCTCGCATTATCTCATGGGTTTTAGCTCAGCTCCAACTGGCCTTTCACCAGATGACTCCGAATTTCGTTCAGTATGTCGTCGGGCTCGGGGTCAGAGCCATCGAGGAAGGCATCGATTTTGGAGTCGAGGAGTTGATGAGGGTTTGTTCGGTAAAACATAACACCCGTTTTCCCGGAACCTACTACCTCTCTCCTCGCCATGGGAAGATCCTTGATGAGATCCCGACAAGGGATGTGTGGAAGAGTAAATACTTCTACTTCAGGATCAATCGTCACTCGGTCGAGGGTTTTGATTACTCGGTTATCCCGACAAGATGGGCGGCTAACGTTGGTTAGCTTATAGGGTTTACTAGTTTCCCTAGTTGCTACGGTGTCCTTTATTGATATCGAGTTGTTTGCTAATGACCTTTTTTTGTTTCATTGCAGAGGCTCCTGAGTCATTACCTTTGGACCCGATTACATCGAGTTTGATAGCTCGCCTACGGAGAGGGGATATTCGTTGGTGCAACTTCACGGATCAGCGAATCCGAGCTGATTTAGGTCCTACTGCTCGACAACCTCCTCTATACCAACCTCGCCTTTTGCGAGACGAATCACGCCTCCTTCACCAGCCCGCTTCGACTCGAATCGTTCAGGCTTCGCTTCGGATTATCGAGCGGACCGGAGAAAGTAATTGTTCCGGTTAGTCTTTCTGGGGGTTGTCGCGCGATATGCCCTTCGTTTGCTGGGCTGACCCGAATCTATTTCGTTTGCAGGTCGACCTGTTTCGGACGATAGTTCTACCGCAAGCACCCCTTCTCTCGGAAAGATGTCGCGAAGATCCAGCAGTCGTCGGAACGGGAAGGATCCCGTTGATCTGGCGAAGAAAATGAAGGTTGGCGACTTGAGCCACGCCCTTCTTTTTGCCATGGACGAGGGGCCTCCTCCTCCGCCCTCAATCCCTCCTCCAAACCCTGTTCGGGTTTCTCTCCCTGAGGTCGCAGGGTCCGGAGAGGAACCGGTTCGGGTCTCGCCTGAAGAGCCTGCCTTGCGCAACTCTCGGTCGAATGGTTCGAGAGGGTCGAACGGTCGGAGCCGAGGCGGCCCTCCTCCGGCGGCGAAGCGTCGAAGGACTGACGCAGAGGTGAGCTCGAGAAGATCGGGCCCGAGTGTTGAGGCGAGGCCTGCTTCTTCTGGGTCCTCGGGGTCTTTCAACTGGCGCTTCAGGCACCAGAAGGAATGCCCGATTGCGGATAACCCGACGGGTGTTGCTTATCTGCTAAGGCATTTTAAGCCCGCAGGTGTTCAGCTCCCGGCTGTCGGGGATATGGCTCTCGGTGATACTTACACCGAGCTGATGGCGGCTTATGGGAAGGTAATAATTTTCTTCCCTTTGTTTTTTATTTGCTTCGTGCTTAATTTTCATCACACACATATTTTTTATTTGGTAGGCCTTGGAGGCTGCGAACAGGTTTTCGGCTAGGGCCGAGAGCGAGCTGCGAGAGATACCGCAGGTGAGCGAGCTCGACACCGTCATGACAACGGTCAGCGACCTGAAAGCGCAGTTGCAGGGGGCCTTGGCTCGGGAAGAGGAGCTAAGGAAGAAGGCGGGCAACCTGGATAAGCAATTGCAGGGTGCCTTGGCTCGGGTTTCGGTTGCGGAGGAAGCGAGCCAAACGGCCATTGAGACAGGTCGGGTTGCGGACGTGCGGGCTGCGCAATGCCAGGCTGATCTGGACAAGGTTCTCGCCGACCGGGAGTTTGATGTCAAGGTAGCAGCCCATGAGGCGAGGAAAGGGCTAAACGGTGAATATCTCAAGATTCTCGAGGGGATCGCGGCGAAGGAGAGCCAGAGGAAGGTCGCCGTGAGCGCTGAGATGAGGCTCCAGGAGGCCTTGGCTAATATCGCGCTTATTGCCGAGTTCGCCTCTGGCGAATTGGACCTGACCAAGGAGGTGATGGACTTGGCCGAGAAGAAGAGATTGGCCACGGAGGAGATGAATGCTGCGGCGGTGTCGGACTTCAGTATCAGCAAGCTTAATTTGCCGGTGATGTCGGACGATTCCGTGATCCTTGCGCGCCCCCCAAATCAGGCGGCTACTCGTCTTGATCAGTATGGGTCGAACCTCCCGACCGGAGTTAGCTCGCGAGTTAGCGATGAGGTCGAGGGTCAACTCGAGGAGGACAGGGCGACCGATGGTCAGACGGAGAATCAAGACGAGGCTTCCTCTCCTTCCAAGCAGTTCTAGTCCTTTTTGTTGCCCGAGGGGGTTTTAATTTCTTTTCAGATTTTTGTTGCCCAAGGGGGCTTTTTGTTCGAACTTGAGGACATTATGTCCCCCTTTTTGTTATGAACTGCTTTTTAAATCTTTCATGCCTTAGCATAGATTTTTATGTTTTTATGCCTTAACATAAAATTCGAGCCGTTGCGGCGATTCGAACTTTTCCGGGGGGGGGGGGGGTCGGGCAGATCACTTGCCTTGGGTAGTTCTTTTGGCGAACACTCAGGTTAATTGTGTTTGAGCTCGAGCTCTTCTCCCGGAATGGTTTCAGGTGTGGCTACTTCGTGGTGTAAGGTTCAGGCTAGATTGCTGAACTGAAAAGAGAAGTATTAAGTATGGAAACGAATCGAAGTAGACTTACAAAGATCCGATTTGGAATGTGCGTAGAGGTTGCATGATTGTCTTGTCCTCGTAATTTTGCTTGAGGGGTGGGGTAGCCCCCCGATTCTTTTAACCTGTATACGGTTTAGAAGAATTGTATTCTTAAGGGAGATCATTCTGGATCTCATTCTTTGGAGCGATCATTTCAGTTCGTTCGCGGTGGGAGGACCGTTCTAGGTCGCTTTGTTCGAAGGGATAATTTTATATCGCTTTGATTTTGGGGGAGACCGTCTGAGGTGTCGTTGGAAGGATAATTTCATATCGCTTTGACTTTGGGAGAGGCCGTTTCAGGTCGCTCGGAAGGGATATTTTCATATCGCTTTGAATTTGGGAGAGGCCATTTCGGGTCGCTCGAAAAAGGATAATTTCATATCGTTTGATTTGCGGGAGGCCGTTTGAGGTCTCTTGGAAGGGATAATTTCATATCGCTGGCTTTAGGAGAGACCATTTCAGGTCGCTCGGAAGGGATATTTTCATATCACTTTGGCTTAGGAGAGGCCATTTCAGGTCACTCGGATAGGATATTTTCATATCGCTTTGGCTTAGGAGAGATAATTTCATATCTTTCGTTTTGGGAGAGATAATTTCATATCTTTTGTTTTGGAAGAGATAATTTCATATATTTTGTTTTGGAAATGCTGTGATGAGATATTTCGCAATGATTCTAACTTTCACGACAGAAGAAGCATTGGATTAAGAGACTTATTTTGATTTCACAAAGATAAGTTGGGGTAACTTCCTCGGAAGCTGCTGAGCTCGGCGTGAGCTTTGTTTTTTGGGGGGCGGCTGCGTTCGAAGTCGAGCTGCCTACGTACCCTTTTTAAGGGGATCAAGCCATTTCGTAGTTCGATTATGTTGATGTACTCCTAGTGGAAATACTTTTTGAGGTTGATGATGTTCCAAGGTCGTAGTTCGGGCTTCTGGGTTTCCACCGACTTGAGTCGGTAGACCCCGTCCTTTACGACTTCGGTGACCTGGTAAGGACCTTCCCACTTCGCTCCTAATTTTCCAGCGTGTTCTTCCTTTTTATGATCGAACACTTTCCGCAAGACGAGCTCTCCTACTTGAAACCTTCGAGTTTTGATTCGGGAATCATAGTAGCGAGCTGCAGCTTGTTGGTAATTCTGGAGTCGAGCTAATGCGAGGTTCCTCCTTTCGTCGACGAGGTCGAGCTCGTCAGTTATCATCTTGTTGTTAAGTTCCTCTTGTCGTGGGCATTCTTGTTAGATCGAAGGATTCGATCTGTTCGGCCAATGTATGGACTACCCGTAGGTATGCTTCCATTCGTTCGTCTTTGGCCTCGTAGTCGCCATGATAATGGCTCGTGATTAGTTGGGAATCGCTGAAGGCGTTTACTTCCCGGGCTCCTATGGCTATCGCGAGTCTGAGCCCGGCTATTAACGCTTCATATTCAGCCTCGTTATTTGATGCGGCGAAGCCCAATCTGAACGATTGTTCTAGTACTTCACCCGTTGGGGAGACTAATTTCACTCCAACTCCGGACCCTTGTCTTGAGGAAGCTCCATCGACGTAGAGCTTCCATCTTTGGGCCGAAGTCGGGTCGAGTTCTATAGTCGGAGGGAGCTCGATTATGAAATCTACCAGTACTTGTGCTTTTAGGCATGTTCGAGCTTTGTATTCAATGTCGTACTCGCTAAGTTCGATAGCCCATTTGACCAATCGACCTGATTGGCTCGGACTGTGAAGAATGGTTCTCAGTGGTTGAGAGGTCATCACTATGATCGAGTGCGATTGAAAGTACGGTCGGAGTTTCCGAGCCGACGTTACTAGCGCTAAGGCGAGTTTTTCCATGGCGGGGTATCTGGTTTCAGCGTCGATCAAGGTCTTACTGATGTAATACACCGGCCACTGTTCGTTCTGTTCCTCGCGAACCAGGACTCCACTTACTGCTGCCGTCGAGACAGCTAGGTAGAGGTAAAGGGGTTCTCCTTCTACTGGTTTCGCCAGTATGGGTGGTTCGCTTAAGTAGGCTTTGAGCTGAGTGAATGCCTCTTCGCACTTTTCGTCCCAGAGGAACTTTTTGTTTGCTTTTAACAAGTGATAGAAGGGTAGACATTTATCAGTCGACCTTGAGATGAAGCGATTCAGAGCAGCTATTTTGCCGGTTAGGCGCTGGACTTCTCGCGTCGTTCTGGGAGATTTCATCTCTATGAACGTTGCGATCTGTTTGGGGTTCGCTTCGATCCCTCTTTCGGTCACCAAGTAAGCGAGGAATTCTCCTGAAGGGACCCCGAAGGTACATTTAGCTGGGTTGAGTTTCATCCCATACTTATTAAGAATGGTAAAGCATTCTTTTAGTTTGGGGATGTGATCCTCGTACCTCGAAGATTTTACCAGCATATCATCGATGTAGACTTCCATGGTTTTGCCTAGGAGTCCTGAAAACATCTTGTTGGCGAGGCGCTGGTAAGTTGCTCCTGCGTTTTTCAGTCCAAAGGGCATGACTTTGTAGCAGTACGTGCCTCGATCCGTTATGAACGAAGTCTTTTCTTGGTCTTCAGGGTTCATCAATATTTGATTGTACCCTGAGAACGCGTCCATAAAGGATAGCAGCTGATGTCCAGCAGTGGCCTCGACCAGTCGGTCGATGTGCGGGAGTGGGAAGCTGTCCTTTGGATATGCTTTGTTGAGATCCATGAAGTCTACACAGACCCTCCACTTTCCGTTCTTTTTCTTAACCACCACGGGATTCGCAAGCTAGTCGGGGTACTTGACCTCTCTGATCGATCCGATTTTTAATAACCGATAGACCTCGTCATTGACGGCTTTGGCCCGCTCAGGGCCTAGTTTCGACGTTTCTGTCTTATCGGTTTGTAGGTTGGGTCGACATTCAGCTCGTGGCTGGTTACATCGATGTTTATCCCTTTCATGTCTGCTGAAGACCAGGCGAACGAGTCGACGTTCTGTTTGAGAAAAGAGACCAGTTCGTTCTTAACCGGCTCTGTTAGGTCGATTCCGATGCCGACGAGTCTTTCGGGATGAGCCTCGTCTATGCAGACCTGAGTCGTGAGGTCCTTTGGAGGTCCTATTTGACTGGGATCGTTCGACCTTTTGGTCTGCATGGTGGCGAGCTCCTCCTCTTTCTGTAATTTCTACGCAGGGGATTTCTCGATCTGCTTGTATCCGTTCATGTAGCAATGACGGGAAATCTTTTGACTTCCGTAAATGGTTTTGATCCCTTTGGGAGTTGGGAACTTTACGCATTGGTGGTAGGTCGATGGTACCGCTTTCATGTCGTATATCCATGGTCGACCTAGGATTGCGTTATAGGGAGTTGGCCGATCTACTATGACGAACTCCGTCATTCTCCGAACTCCTCCAGCAATTACTGGGGCGAAGACAGAGCCCATCGAGTATGTCGTTTCGCCAGCAAAACCTACTAGTGGTGTTTTTTCTTCCACAATCTTGGAGTCGTTGAAGTCCATCTTTTTGAATGCGTCGTAAAAGAGGACATCTACCAAACTTCCTGTGTCAATCATTATCCTTGAGAGTTTGACATCTCCCACTACTAGACAAACGAGGAGGGCGTCGTCGTGTGGCTTGTCGAGATTACTTGTCTCGCTCTCGTAGAAAATGATTTCGTGGTCTGGACCCAACATTGGGGTTTTTCCCCCTCTGTCGGTCTCGACTCTTCTTTGAAGAGCTTTGATCGAATTGACCGAGTCGCGGCAAAGCTTGGAGCCACCGAAGATGAAGTCGATTCGTTTAGGGGGTATAGCCAGTACACCCCCCCCCCCCCCGCAGAGACGAGGGAGATTGATTCTTGAGCGTAAACTCTTGGCAGGAGCCGGAGGCGGGGATAGCGCCGAACCTCCCGGAGTGCCGCTTAGGTTAAGCTCGCCGAGGATGAACTCAACTCGCTTCCGCGACCCATGAGGGAGAGTTTCGGGGGATTCCGGCTCTTTTGACCGTTCCCGTTTGTTTTGGGAGTGCTTTTTGGAGTTCGACTCCTTGGTCTGTTTGTTTTCCTTTTTGTCGGACAGAGTTTCCTCCTCGACTTTGGAGTCTTTTTTGCTTTCGGACTCCTGTTTTTGAGCCTCTGCTTTAGCTCGAGTATAACAATCCTCGGTCGAGTGCCCTCTCTTATTGTGGAAATCACAGAATTTTTCCTTGTCGAACTCGAATTTCTTCGAGCTCTTTGAGCTCTCGACCGCGTTGACGTTCCCTGATTTACGGGAATCCTTTTTCGAGTTCGGATTTTGCGAGCCCGACGGGTTCCTTTCTTTCCGGTGTTTTTCCCTGAGGGCCGTGGTTTCGTCCTCGAGGCGAGCAAAGGCCGATGTGCGATGGAGGGCGTCATCGAGCGTTTGAGGTTCGCGGACTGTTATTTCCTCGCGGAATCTGGTTGAGAACCATAGTCCCCGTCTTAACGCTTCTATAGCTACCTCATCTCGTGGGTTCGCGATTTTGGATTTTATTTCCTTAAATCGGTCGATGTACGAGCGAAGTGTTTCGTCGGGTTTTTGAGAGACGCCAAATAAGGCTGCCTCGGTAGTCTTTTCCTCGATGAAAACGGAGTATTGTTTGAGGAAAGCCGTCATGAACTGGGTGAAGTTGTCAATGGACCTTTCTTCCAGTCCGGCAAACCATTCTAGGGCAGAACCTGATAGGTTTTTCCGCGAAGAGCCTGCAGAAGGCTGGCTCCCTCTCCTCATCGGTAAGGTACACCCTTGCCATCGCTAGTCGGAATGCCCTGATGTGGGCTTTCGGGTCTGATTTCCCAGAGAATTCTGGAAACTTAGTTTTCTTGATCTCTCGGATCCTTGCAAACGCAATCCGATCTGTGAACGGCGTTTGTTGTGTTTCTTCGATCACTCGATCGATGTCAGGAGCCGCGCTCGTCGCCATGTGAACTTTCGAGCTCAAACTGTTAAACTGGGCTTTAGCCTGTTCAATGTATTGTCTAAGCATATCGTGTTCATCGCCCTCTGCGGGTGCGAACTGGACTTGTGCCTGACCTGACGTTTGTTCCGGAAAAATGGGGTCGAGGAGATCGATCGTTGGGATCGACCTCGTCTGATCGACCTGGGGTGTTCGGAACTGAACTGAGTTTGATCCGTTAAGGAGTCCTGAGCTCTAGGCGAAGGCAGAACCTCCTAGTTGCCTCGGTCGGATGTTAGAGTTACTCGGGAAAGGTGGTGGCCCGTGTAATGGTCGGTTTCTTGATCCGGTTGGGTCTGTAACCATTGAACCCGAACCAAATGGGGTCGGTATCGTGATAGGGGTCATTATAGGGCGGAAGCCGCTATTTGACGTAGTACCGAAATTTCCCGACGTTCCCGGATGAGTTACTACCTGGGAGAAGTCCAAGCGGGTACACGGTGGATGACTTATGGGAGTTCGCGTTGGTCTGCCCCCTTGGCTTTGACTGGCGAGCTCTTCAAGGCGAGCGTTTAGACGCCGCTCTTGTTCGTCGAGCTGCGCTGCCAGAGAACGGTTTGCAATCTCTTGGGCCCTTGCGCTTGCCTCGTTGTTTCTCGTTCGATCTACCAACAGGCTTAACATCGAACGGATCTCGGCAAGATCGCTTGGCCCTTGTCTCTGTGGAGCAGAAGGTAGTGGCGAATTGGGTCTGGTTACTCTAGATCCTCCTCCTGGTGGGTATTGAGCCATTTCTCATCCACACCCAGTTTCTACTCGGATCATTAGTTCCTGACAAAACATTTGTCGGAGTCTGGCTCGTCGCGATTGTTTGAGCGACCGAGCCGGCTGGTGCCGAGGTCGTGGAGACTGAGGCAGAGCTCGTCAACACGCCGTCGGTCTGACCCATGTTTCTTACCCCGGTAGTGTTCTGAGGAACGTTGTCGACCGTTTGAGGGCGGTCAACCGGCGGTGTGGCGCTGGGAGAGCCAGTTTGGTCGGGATTCATCTCGATCTATCGGATCTAGGATCTGATTCTTAAGATAGGAAAGGCTATAGAATGTCCCCACAGTCGGCGCCAAATGTGAGATCCGGGATTCACACTAAGAATTTGTATTCGTGGATTTGGACTTTTGGATATAGAAATGGTATAGTTTCCTATGAATCAAAGACTTTATTGAGATTGATCGTCGAGATAGAACAAACACAGTCGAGAAGAGAATACAAAGTATAAATCGAGCTATCTAATCGAAGTGTTCTTAGCCTAGGTTGGAATTGTCTTTAATGAGCCGCCACTTCTCTTCTTAAATAGCATCGATTCTGATCTCTTCGTCCCGATCTTTCGGCCTCGTCGTTGTAACGATCTCCGAGATTTATGTGGATCGGTTGAACTGGCGAAGACTGAGTTGCTCTATCTCCACGTCATCCTCTGCCGAGCTCAAGCTCGATCGTCTCCGGCTTCGGCATCGTCTGGGCCTCTCCAAGGCGTTTGCTTCGCTTGGGCCCAACAAGAGAGTTGGCTCTCCCGTCTGTCTCTGATTCTGGAATGGGCTCGTAATTACGGGCCTTTGTCTTGTCTGTTAATGGGCCGGATTTCCTAGGGGGAAATCCAGTACCAACACCGCTGCATACCCAAAATTTGTCAGAGACGATAATAATCCGATATATATACACAAAATTAGGTTAGAGACCATACTTACATGGCCTACTCTAACCCTAACCAAGCATCTTCGGTAAGACCGAAATGCCCAACACATGCGAAAGTACGGTTCGCAGAATAAACCACTTGCAGGTGGTCCAGGGGGATGCTGAGGGTGCACGCTGCGAGATGGTGCGGCGACGTGGTGCGGCTTGGCCATCGGACATAAACGTGCAGTGTGGCCTTAGCGATCACAGAGCTGGCAAACGGCGGGAGGCGGTGGGGGTGGCCTACTAGGACAAACGGGTGCCAGGCGACCCTCGGCGCCACAAAGCTGGCAAGTGACAGATGATACTGGGGGTGGCCTGCTAGGACATGGATCTGGCCTTCTGGGTTCTGGTATACTGGGTCCTGGAGCTTGTACGCGGCAGGGTCCTGGATCTGGCATACGGGGACATGGGCCTGCGATCGGACAAATGGGTGCAAGGTGGCCGTCATTGCCACATACCTGGCAGAAGTCAGGGAGTTGTACAGGCTGGTATGGCTCCCCGGTAGCATGGATCGACCAGACGGGTACACCAATAGAAGTGGAAGCCCCGAGCTCCACAAGCACTACACTTCGGGAACTGCGGCATCTCTGGTGGTGGCGACTCCAATGACTCTGTTGGTGACTAAGATGACTCAGGCAACGAAGAGGATGACTGGGACTGATGGCGTGACTGGTGATGCACGCCAACGCGCTGCTCCAATACATCGGCGAGCATGGCGGGTCTGCTCGGCGACATGTAGTTCCCACTCCTGGCGCTGATATGGGTCAACCGGCTTCATGTCTAGGTCGAAGCCATCCGGTAGTGAGCTAAAGACAAAGTCCCCCATGCTGAAGGGCACGGGAACCCTCTGGTGCCTCCAATATAGGCGCCTATGGCCCTGTCTGAGCGGCCTGCTCGGGTGCCTGAGGTGGTAAAGGCGGCGACCCCACATCCCCAAGTCCAAACCAATCCAACATCCCAACGTACGGATCAGCGGTGTCTGCATCATCCTGCATCGACACAAGTAGAGGTACGGGCAACAGTGTAGGATCAGCCGCTGCCGCTGAAGCGCTCGTAGAGGTATCAGGGGACGGTTCGACGTGCGCGACTCCCGAGAGTATCCAGGTACATGGGGCCCTGGCTGGCCATAGTCATATCCGGTGGATCCCGGACTGCTCATGCTGACGTAGCAACTCTGCACCACACGCACCACTCACTCCACTCACCCTGGGGCACTCTGTTGTATGACTGCAATCAAAAACATAGAAAAGGTTAGTACAAATAAGACAAAATTCTACTTCCCATCCCCCCACCTACCCACCCCCCCCCCCCCCCCCCCCCCCCGTGTTTGACAGACGCGGCTCAGTTTCCTAATGGATGCTTGGTTGACACATTTGACTCGATAAAACACGGAAAACACTCAGAAATGAACCGTTTCGAAACCCATGACGAACCATGCTATGATACCACCTTTTGTAATGCCCCTTTCCCATTATCCGCTGACCGACGAGCTGACTGGTCAACAATCAAACAAGAACATGACCAAGTCAAACCGAGCAAATCAAACAGGAAAGGTTCGTCACAATACGAAGCCAGAGACAATTTGGTTTCAGACACGGGCTCGCGCCAAACCGTCCTTGATCCCGTTTACCTCGCTTCCACAACACAAAGCTTTTCAACCTGTATTGCTTCCGCGAGTTGTGTCGTTTCGGACTAAACCAATATACCAGGGAAGCGTATTCATTTCTAAGTAAATAAACGTTTACATAACGTTTATACATTTAAAAAACAATTTGCCTATTAAAATCTAATCACCAAATCAACACAACGAAATAGGCGCCAAAGCCGAACCGAAAACAACATCAAAATCATCGAATCAAGAACCCCAACCCACAAGCGATCCCGAAACTACACTGAGGACCTCCTGCGTCTGTCGCTGCTAAACCTGAAAGTCACAAAAAGAGTCTAATGAGCGATCTAAGATTACCCAGCGAGTCGGCTCCCCACTAATGGCTTCTAGTCTATCTATAACTACAACTCCCCGCCCTAAAATCCCAAAATAACAAGCAAGGAAAGAAATGGTTTATCGCGTGCTACCACGACGTGATAATCCCACAACACACAAGCACTTGCAGAAGAAAAGAAAGATTACGAAAATCGAAGGCACTGCGCCACATATTCTCGATTGGACTCGATCTAACTATCGCGCACACCTAACTTACTCCAATGGGCCCACTTTATGGGAACTCGGTAACCTCCATGGGTTTACATAGCTACCGACAAGGTCACTACAACTAGCCATGACTCCTAGACGTTAACACGAAGTCCGACGACCTAGGACACTGTTCTCAGCCCATCGATACACAGTGACTCGGGCTACCCCACGGTAACCTAAGCTTCCATGCAGTCCGGCACTAGGACATGACCACGTATTCTCTGGACAACACACCATAACAATCATCACCACCCGAAGTCACACGATGTGGTTAGGCAACTACCCGAAGATCCAATCGGGTCGGAAGTACCGGAACGCGTTCAAACATAGACTTGCGGGATCTAACGCACCCTAGAGTCCTAGTGCAATAAAGTAAACACGCAGACTCACTGAGACTCTAACACACACAGCAAAAGACCGACGAGGTCAACAGAAGGATAAAGCAACACCGATTTATCCCGCAAGTCCTAACAACACCACCACCACCAACCCCACTCGGTGCTATACCGAATTGAGCAACTACAAACTTACCCGGTCCCATGACTGGCGTAAGTAACATGCACCGACTACCCGGCCTAACACCGGAGTAGTCTAAGTACAAGCCTGCACACAGCACACACAACATCAAAGAAATAAGATGCACACAAACAATTAAGCAGACCTTTAAGGTTCATTAATGTCTTTTAGTCTTACTTAGTCCGCTACTTTGGGTTAACGGATTGCTAACCCGTAGACAACTCACCAATCACACAACTTCTTAATTATCCTTTCCTAAGTATCTTTTAATAACTCCTCGATCCGTCGGTTTAGAGTTAGTAAACTTACTAATTCCCCGACATCTCATGATTAACTTAACTTTAGTTCATTAATCCTTAACCCGACTATTTAACCTAACCCATCCCGTTATATACTCTATACGTTCGATAAGTGCAGTCCATATTTTAAGGTCGTCTTAATTTCTGTATATAGGTTCGTTAATACCGTTCTTTAATACGTATATATGCATATAGGGTCTTATCATGCAACGACTATATGAATGCATCACACAATTATCACTAACAACTTAACGACAATCAATGGATCAATCTTAATCTTCTAGCGTGCATCTCGATAA